>JAOVVF010000019.1:15579958-15617335 GCA_028565595.1 Duopalatinus emarginatus
ATATATAGTCTAGTGTTTCCTAAATTGTAGTTTCTGTCAGCTTATGCGTATCACTTACAGAATGATATCTCTTTCTGTATCAATATGTTTTTGTTAAAGTGCCCATATGGAAAAGCCGCTCAACTAATGAAGTCTAACAAATGCTAAAGGTTTTCCTCATCTGCTTTTATAGAGCAAACATGCATTAGTGTTGCATCTGGCCACCCTTAAGAAACAGTATCGCGCTAAAATGAATTATTAAAAGGCCTGTGATATGCAGTGAACCTGAAGTAAATATTAGCTTTGAGCTGAGCTTCTGGCTAGTTACACCTTATGATTGAAATGCTGTGAAAGTCAACACGACTCATATTATCAGTCATTTGATTATGTTACATGATTATATAGACTCTGTGCTTTTATGAATATTGCCAGTATTGTTGTTGGTTCAACAAAATATAATTGGACGTAAAAGCCTTCTTTTGCTTTAAAGTGTATTTGCACACTGTGTAAAAGTTAGCTGTCTTCTTTTTATAGGTGGAAACTCTATCCAAAAGTTATGAAGAGCTCTACCATAAAAGCAAGGACTTTGACGCACAACTGTTTCTAACCGATGACGAGACCCTCATCTCAGTCAAAGCAGAAGTGTATGTGTCGCTCATTAATCTGCCTTTGTATGGAATAAATACATGGTTCTGTTCACCCATATGTCCATAGTTCATTGTATATTGTACGTTTTCTTGTAGTACAAAAGTCGAAATGACTCCTAGAAAGAACACATCAGGAGAGGAGAATGTCTCCATTCCACCACAGACCCCAATCAGGTAGGAAAGCTTCACAGGATGCACAAGAATACAAATAAATGAATAATGCACTAATTAGATAAGATAAGATAATCCTCTATTTGTCCCACAGACAAGGAAATTGTTATAGCAGCAGGGATAGTAAAGTAGGAATCAACAATAAAAAATAGAATAGAAAAAATAGAACAATACAAAACAAACTATATATATGTACATGTACATTAATATCGGCTGTTGAATTGCAAGATTTAGTCTCTGTGTGTTTTCTTTTTCTAATAATCTGTAAGAAAGGTACCAAGGACTGACTAGAAAAACAAATAGTGAATGTGACTGCTGCTGTTGAGCACGAGCCAAGCTAACATACGCTACTGTTTTACAGACAAGGCCAAACTTTGATTAGATACAAATCATCAAAAAGTAACAGATGCTACATGTTAACCTACAAGCTAACACTGTTAGGATGCACAGCCTGTCTTCTGTGGCACCGTATCACTGCTGTCCCTGAACCCCGATACTGTACTCCGATTGGAATTTCCTAAGCTGGGATATGCAAAAAAAATAAATAAATAAATCACTGTGCTGTAATGTACAGGGTAAGTCAAGTCAGGACATTTTTTATTTCAGAAACGAAAGGGAAAATGTCATCTGAATCACTCAGCAGTGAGTGTGGGTGACGGGGGGGTCTATCTTTTAGGATATGCCTGGAACATGGCTGCCATCTTGAAAGCCACCTCTTGAATCAAGGAAAAGTTTTTTTTTTTTTTTTTTTTTTCCCCCCCCAATAGGAAGTTGGTCATGCGACTTTTGAGTCACCCTGAATGTGATGAATTAGGGCTTCTTATTATTTTTATTTCTTTAGTAAGTAATATATTTGTGGAGTTATAATAGGCAGCTGGAGGGGAATGCCCTTAGTGCCTTATTTATAACCAGTCGGCACAGATGTTATACTATTATAACTTGAGTGCAGAATGGGGGAAGCACAATGTGGTAAACCTGTTGGTGAATTTCAAACCCAAAGCACCCACTTGTCATGCAAACAAAACTGTCTGAAGTCTGAATGTGATTTAAATAATGTACTTAATATTAGGGAAAATACAGAGAGAGTAGTTTCAGTCATCGGAAATAAGGAGTTTATATTTTACTGTTGATATTGCCGGTTGTCTATTTCAGGTCTCACACGCTGCATCCTGATATGATTAACTTTTTAAATAGCAGTTATTTATTTTTGCATGTTTTAACTACTGCAGTGCGAATGTTAGTTCATTAATTAGTCGTTTAAAATAGAGACGAGCTGGAAACATAGTTACAACGCACTGATCTCCTTTCATCAAGAATTGTACATCTCTAGCTGTAACAGGAAACCTCAGCTGTAGACATGCTTCAGTTATATTAATAAGCACATGGTTAACACTAACAAAATAACCCCCAAATCAACTAAATCAAGTTCAGAACTATGACAGGTTCCTGGTTTATATTCTCTGTAACTGTTGAATTTCTATTTTTCAGAGCTGCAATGTGTTCAATCAAGCAGCTGAGGGGTGAGCTTACCTCAGTCAGTGACCAACCTTCAGGCATTCTCATGGTTTATTTCAAGGTACACTTCTGAGCAAAACATCTTTACCTTAACCGTGATCAGTGTTTCCAGCATCTTGCACTCAGTACGCATACAATCCCAGACATTTCCATGGAATATTCACCAATAGAATATAAATGTACACAATTTACAGATATAAGTAGTTAGCTAAGACATGTTTTGTCTCTCTTGTACTGTAGCCTCTTATTTAAGCATTGTAAAAACCTGACCAATTAGTTCCATTTAAGGCTGCTGGTGCTAGAGGCCAACATTTATTCTTAGAATTGCTAGACAAAATAGAAAGGATTCATTTCAATATACATTTAGTGAAATCCCCAGATAACTGATCAGTGTAAACATTTAATATATGGATTCCTTCCATATCATTTCTCCCTTAATAACACTACAAGTAACAAACCAATAAAATAGTGCTGTATTAAACCAGTTCAACTGTATTTTTAGTACTGTACTGCATTTCTTTGGACGTGCCTAAGACTTTAGTAAAGATGACTTGGAAAAGATGACTTTCTACTTAAAGACAAGTAAACAAAGTTAGTATTTATTTGGTATTTTGCAGACTTTGACTGTCGCACTTTGTTCCTTTATGTATTTGTTTGTTTTATTTCATTTTTGAAATGTATGCAATTTATTGTCTATAATCTGCCATTTACACTGTAGATTATAAAGGAATGTTTTTTTTTTTTGTATTATTATTAATTATTAAAGAACTGCACTGTGGACCCATCAGAAGACATCACGAATCGGGTTGACCAGCTCGGTCAGATATTCAGCCAGAAATTTGCTCAAGCTGTTGGTCAGCGATGTGAAGGATTGGGCAAAAAGGTAACAAAGCAAAACTTCCTGCAGTCTGTTCAGAGGTTCATCTGCAAGACAAACTAAGTTTAATTTTTTTATTTATTTATTTATTTATTTTTTAGAGATTTACTCTGGGTGTCCAGCTTTACTACAAAGTCATGGAGTCAATGCTTAAGTCGGTAAGTATGACTGGATTTAGTTCAAGCAAAAAATTTCATTTCCAGTGACTTCAACTATACTGATGGCTATTATAACATTTCTTTGTAGGAAGAGAAGAGACTCTCCGTGCAAAATTTCAGGTAAGCATCAATATTTCTGTTTATTACATTTAAAGCAGCTTTTGCAGACACCGAGTCATTATGCTTATTAAAATATTAACAGATGAACAGATATTAATGTTTTTTCTCCTCCACAGTAAACTCCTGAACAACGCTACTTTTCATACCTCACTCCTTGCCTGTGCACTGGAAGTTGTCCTGGCAACTTATGTTGGTAAGCTAAGTTAAAGCAACCAGTCACTTCAAGTCAAAGTCTGTCCGGTAACATCAGGGGATATTTGGTCTGTCTGGTCTTATCGGCCATAGTGAAAGACAAACTAATTAACTGTAAGTCCACGCTTTGGGAAAACTACAATCAAGTTTAAACAAGTTTATACCGCAGCATGTCTGAATCCTCTGTTATGATTGGTCAGAAGGGTTACTTTAATATACTTTGAATTACTCCCGATTTAGTGCCATTTTTGCCATCGCTTTCTACTAGATTTTGGAGCATGTAAGGATATTGGCTACAAATTTGTAAAACGTGTGATGTAATTTTTTTTTTCAAATAAATAATTTATAACAGCACACCCTCATGTACATGGCACTCACTAGGGGGCACTAGCACATGCTAATAACAATTATTTGTTTGTTTTTTTTGCTCTGCTTTTTTAATAAATTCAAAATGTGAACTTTACAATTGGTTTCAAATTTTATGTTCTTGTCATAATTGTCATTTCTGTTTTCTTTTTTTCCCTTTGTGACAGAAAATCTCTGTCATATTTTTCTAATTCATTTCGACAAATAAATGTACATGTTTTTGCTGAAAATGTAGATAGTTTAGATCTTTAAGTGCTGCATGCTCTCTTTCAGGTTATTCCCTAAAAAATGGTGCCAGTGAATCTCCTGAAACCAACCTGTGCTTCCCCTGGATCTTGGATGTCTTCCAGCTTTATGCCTTTGACTTCTACAAAGTGATAGAAAGTTTCATAAAGGCAGAGCCCTCTCTCAAGCACGACATGATTGAGCACTTGGGCCGCTGTGAGCAGCAGATCATGGAAAGCATTGCATGGAAATTGGTGAGTTTTTCTGTCAACTAACGCATCCGACAAGCTAATATGACGGGTTTAAAAGTATCGCAAAGCACCAAATGGAAATAACAAGGAAGTTGACTTGAGAATATAGACAGGTGCGTTTGTGATAATCACTTAAAGGAATATTGACAGTCATAAAATGTTACGCAGATGTCAGTCTAAAAAAAAAAACAACGCTAATCCGACTGTAAACTTTATTGTGTTTAGCATGCTGTTAAAAGTATGTGGGTGCTTGTTGGCACCTGTTGGGTCGATTTAGCACAATGGAATGACGTCAGTGGAGGAGTTTGCCTTGCACATTTGTACTGGAGAAGAGGAACAGAAGGGTGCGATTCAAGCAGTTTCATTTTTTTATTGCGTCAAGACTTCTGACGCAATCTGCAAATAACGGTCAATATTTGTGCAACACAATATGAAAATTGTAGCTAGCTAGGTTTGTTTAGCAATTTCAGTACAACGATATGCAGATCGATATTATGCCTTTGTCTTGCTACAAAGTAGCGTTTATTTAAGTAGAGGTTACAAAGTAGAGTTTAAGTGGTATGTCCATGTGGAGCTTATTACAGCAGACGCGGGTTCACCCTCGAGTCATTCTTAGAAGTTGTTGGTATCTGTGTTATGAACTACTATGCAATAAACTGTGATCATGAAGCTCATTTCTTCTGTTTTCCTCATGGACTCCTTGTGAAATCTTTCCTGTAAGTTGCTTCCTGCTGGAAGTACGGCTGCGATCTGGTTCCTGGCTCTTCTGTCCGCTAGTAGTGTCCTTGTGCACCAGGCTGCTGGAGCAGTAGTAGAGAAATGGGTTGAGACAACAGTTAGCGCTGGCTAGCGAGAGCATGACTGGGTGCAGTACATTTGCAAACGTAGCCAGACTACAGCTTGGTACAACACCAACATGAGTGAGTGTATAAAACAGCAGGTTGATGTGGTATGGGCCAAAGCAGAGCAGAAAGATACCTAATACGCAGTAGACGAGTGATAGAGTGCGACGGTAGCGCCTTTTCCCACGGCGAGACGTTCTGCCGAGCACACGCAACACGTGCCAGTAGCTGAACAGCAAAACTAGTGCAGGCAGCAGGAATGCAACCAGCACCAGACCCAGAGCTGCCAGGATGAAGGTTCGATGGCTCCCTAAGGACGGGTCGACCAGGCATGTTTGCCTTGTCTTTGAGGATGCAGAGTGCATGAATGGAAGCGCTAAGCTCAGCGCTAGTACCATTAACCAGGTTGTGGTGCCAAGCATGCAGGCATTATGTACTCGCTTTGTTCGCCGTAGCACAGGACGCGTCACGGCAAAGTAGCGGTCCAACCCTATGCACGCCAGGAAGAAGATACCTCCGTACATGCTGATGTATTTGAGAGCGAAAGTCAGCTGGCAAAATATACTTCCAGGAGACCAGTTAATGCTGTGGGACAGGGTGTAGTAATAATAGATGCGTAATGGAAGGGAAAGAATGAAGAGGAGGTCTACAATGGCCAAGTTGGCCATGTATACTACAGTGCTGGTGAGAGTCCATGGCATGAGCCAGAAACGCCATAGTGCAATGCCGTTGCTAGCCAAGCCGCATACGAAGATGAGGCTGTAGGAGACCTGGTAGTAAGTGAAGCGGTATCTGGTGTCTACAGTACAGTTGAAGGGCATCTGAATGGCAGCCGAGTTGTTCGTTAGATCCATGATGAGCTCTAGGAGTTCTGCATCATTCAGAACCTGTGGGATCTATGGAAAAGCAACAATGGACACTGACATTTATTTTTGCATTTTAGGTGGGGTACAGCTAGACAGTTAAGCATTGAAGCATTAAAACCACTAAATCACCACTTCCTTCCTTGACTCATCAAGTAAACAGAGTCCGATAATCAATTGCGATTTAATATTTGCACAGTGCAGAGATGTTGATGAACTTTGCACACCAGTCTGAGATTAGAGATGCGTTAATAGGGTGTGTCACTCCAGTTTTGTGCTTTGCATTTATTCATGGAACATGAGGAAGGCAAAAGAGGAAACATTCCATTTTTAGGTAACATCCAGTCTGTTCCGGCTAGCGTCTAGCATGACTTGGTGACACTTCTTTTCTTGTTGATGTGCCTTTTAGAGACCATATTATAATAATAAAGACTGGCAATAATTAATTTATTAAAGCATGCAGTATTGCAAGATTAACACCTGTGTAGGATTCCCTTCTGTAATGTTTCAGGCTAATATTTTTTCAAACGTGCTTCATTTGTCCTGCACATTTTGCAGGCATTCTAACATGAGTAATGGGTTTATTCAAGAAAGGAAATGTGGCAATGTAGTGTTTATTCACTGGAAGGAACATTTTGTTTCGTAATCATAACTGGTCAGCTTCAAATTCTGTAACTCGCAAGAAACTGCAATCTTACATACAGATCTCACTGTCAAGTTTGAACCATTTGTGTATTTTAATTGCAAAAAAAGTTTGACAGGAAGGGAGAGGTGTGGACTTTGATAGCTGAAGTACTGCTGTGGCTGATCTGCATTACCAGATTTAGTATTCGGTTATGGTTATATTATTTTCAGGTCTGTGTGAGTGTTGCCTTTTATGAAGTGCTTAGCTGACTATGACTTATCAAGGTAAACACAGAAAAATAGTAATCATTGTTGGGGATAGATTTTGGGGAAGTTTCTGGTTTGGTGTAGCCTCTAAAACCGTTTACAGACCATTAACCATTTGGAAGTTTACTTAAATATTGATAAATAAAGCCCATTAAGTGAATTTCCATCTACAAGCTAGAATTTAGTTAGAATTTTCCCATGATTTAAGTAATTTTATGGGCAGACTTCAATACAATTATTCAATTATATTATCTTGCACCATTCTTGATTAGCTTGTCAGTTTTACGCTCAATTTAATTTAAAAGGTTTCCTACTACTTACTTTCATGTCTGTGAGTGTCAGTGAGTGCAAACTGTGAGTTTCCTATGAATTACTCTATTTATTCTTAGTAAAATTCCAATAAAAACCCTTAATGAAAACTCAAATTCTCAGTGAAACTGCAATTATCACAAACTTAGAATTATCCGAATCGAAGTAGGGTTTTTTGTAAAATGGTAAAAAAAAAAAAAAACTCTCTTCTCCTTAGTAAATTTGTAAAAGCTATTAATTATTATTAATTAATGACTTGCACAGTTGTGTATTTCATGTGTAAGTTTTTTTTTTTTTTTCTCAGCCACTTAAGTTTATTCACATGTCTATCAATCTGAATTTCTGCACAAATCTGTTTTAATGTAATTAAATTCCTGTTCAGTTATTCAGATTTAGGACTCTAAAGTTGTAACACAGAAATGTGTAAGGATGCACAAACTGAAACTTTGTACTCAAATTTACAACCCCTAAAAGCTGGTACCTGTTATAGAAAGCGGAAAAACCACAGCCAAAATGTCAGCCAGCCAACTCTAAAGCAGACAAACCGCACACTGAGAATTGAAGTAATCTCTCGAGATCGCTATACCTTTTCCTTTTTCGGATGTTAATGCTGAAATGAAACCTGTATCATTCTGCCCTTATTTTACATATTTTTATATGTCTTGGCTTGTCTTGGCTGTCTTCATCCAACTGTAGTCACTGAGTTACTGCCTTCAGACTGACTCTACATGCACTAATGTTAAACAAATAAGAGGTGTTAACTGGTTCTAATTTAATAAATATTACCTGATCCTATCACTGTTTTTTCATATTACTGAACTATTTTGCTACTTGACAGCATTGAATTTTATGAAACACTTCTATAAATGACTAGCATGACTTGGAAACTCCAGTGCTGTGGCTTTTGGTGCGTGACTAGTTGCTGTGACCTGTATTCATATACAGTAGGGTAAATGAGTATTTGATACACTGCTGATTTCGCAAGTTTTGCCACCTACATAGAATGAAGAGCTCTGTAATTTATATCATAGGTACACTTCAACTGTGAGACAGAATATACAAAAATCCAGAAAATCACATAGTATGCTTTTAAAATAATTTGTTTTTATTTTATTGCATAAAATAAGTATTTGATACAAAAGACAGAAAACAGAACTTTGTTTGCAATTACAGCGGTCAGATGTTTCCTGTAGTTCTTGGCCAACTTTGCACACACTGCAGCAGGGATTTTTGCCCACTTCTCCATACAGATCTTCTCCAGATCTTTCAGGTTTCAGGGCTGTCGCTGGCAACATTGAGTTTCAGCTCGCTCCAAAGTGTTTGTTTTTTTTTTATAATTAGATTCCGGTCCGGAGACTGGCTAGGCCACTCTAGGACCTTGAAATGCTTCTCGTTAGTTGCCCTGGCTGTGTGTTTCAGGTCATTGTCATGCTGGAAGACCCAGCCACGACCCATCTTCAATGATCTTACTGAGGGAAGGAGGTTGTTGGCCAAAATTTTACAATACATGACCCCATCCATCTTCCATTCAATACGGTGCAGTTGCCATGTCCTTAAATGTATGATGTTTCCACCCCCATTCTTCACAGTTGGGACGGTGTTCATGGAGTTATACTCATCCTTCTTCTGTCTCCAAACACGGCAAGTGGAGTTGATATCAAAAAGCTCTATTTTGGTCTCATCTGACCATGTGATCTTCTGTCATGCCTCCTCTGGGTCATCCAGAGAACTTCAAACTAGCCTGGACTGGACATGTGCTGGCATGAGCAGGGGGACCTTGTGTGCCCTGCAGGATTTTATACCATGACGACATAGTGTGTTACTAATAGTACTCTTTTCAGGTCATTGACCAGGTCCTCCCGTGTAGTTCTAGTCTGATTCCGGACCTTTTTTCAGAATCATCCTTACCCCACGAGGCAAGATTTTGCATAGAGCCCTAGACTGAGGAAGACTGACAGTCATCTTTTGTTTTTTTTCATTTTCTAATAATTGTGCAACAGTTGTTGCCTTCTCACCCAGCTGCTTGCCTATTGTCCTGTAGCGGTTGGTGTGGTGGAGAGGTTGGAGTGGGATTGATTGAACTCATTACCTGTCCACACACTCAAACAGGTGCAGTTAATACAGGTAATGAGTGCAGAATAGGAGGCTTCTTAAAGGAAAAACTAACAGGTCTGTGAGAGCCAGAATTCTTACTGGTTGGTAGGTGATCAAATACTTATTTTGTTTTCATTATTTTAAAGTCATACAGTGTGATTCAATTCTCACAGTTGAAGTGTACGTACATTAAAAATTACAGGCCAAATACTTATTTTCCCCTGTGTGTGTGTGTGTGTGTGTGTGTGTGTGTGAGTGTGTGTGTGTTTGCGTGCACGCTCTGTGTTCAGAACTTGGCTAGTTCTAAAACAATTTTAAAAAATGTCATTTGGAAATACCAAAGATAGTTTTGCAATAATGAGTATTGTTACATACATCAGTGCTACTACATATTAAAAAGCCCATTCCTGTTTTTCAACCTTTGCTGCAATAAAATTCATGTATGTTATGTAATTAGTGTTTAATCTAATTATGGTAACGTATGTAGGTCTGGAAAATGAAACGTTAGATCAGTGTACTTTGTCATCCAGCTCGTATACTCAATCCACTAAGACTGAATTGTTGTCTTTCGACGTTCTCTTATCTATGTTAACACAGCTTCCGTCATGCATTTTACATTTCATCTTTCTCCTAATATCTTTTAAAAATCAGTTAGTGAACTGAAAAACATGAGTTGAGTTTGCAGAAATTATTTTCCTTATCATAGATGAAGTACACTTAAGCCTGTACATTTGAGACAATTATTGAACTTGCTGTTTAAATCGAGTCTATATATTAAAGCGACTTACTGGTTTGCTTTGCTTGTTCCATTGCGAGTATGGATTTGCTGCTGGGGTCCGAGTCAGTTGGTTGGCTGATCAGGAATGATTTCTTTAAGTGTCTGGTGAAGGGGGTTTTATAACCTAGCAAGTATTCAGCATGTCTCCATGTGCGCATGTGTGCTCATGTGCGTGGGAACATGCAAACACACAGCCGTCTGTTGGAGAGTCGTACTTTAATATGCATTTGAGTATGGCAATAATGGATACTTTGGCAGAGTTGCTGAATGTCCTGCAATTTATTGCTGTTCATACGAAACTTAATTGCGTACAAACTCCACAGTCTAACACCAGAGTACAACAATGTTGTACTGCTATAGTGTTGTCTTATGATCTGAAATGACTGTTAATACTACGGACGTCAAAATCCTTACAGTACGGTCACTCTTCCAGTCAAAAAAAAATCAAACCGTGACCCAAAAAAACGGAAACAAATCGAATCGGCAGACACTGAGAGACCCCTAATAAAGAATGTCAAATCTGGCAAAATATGTCTGATTAGTAGGGGTGCGAATGTCTGTGTCCAGCAATTCGATTTTTTGGGGTTACGATTCGATTCTGAATTGATTGTGATTGACAAGATGAAAAGTCAATGTAAACAAATAGAACATTTATTTAAAACAATACTTTTAGGTTTCTTATTGCCGTTGAATCTTTTCGCGTTGTTTTATATTTATACCAAAAAAAGAATTGTGCACAAAATTCTGTAACTTTAAATGACTGATATTAGGTTAGCTTAGCTGTCTGGCTTGAGATGAGATGACACATTAAAGGAGAAATGTTCCAATTTCCCACAAGTTAATTCAGTTTCCTGGGGTCTAAATAAAATGTCTAATATTCTTTGGTAAAAAAATATCCCATTGATCTACCGGTGTCTTTTTCATCCTGTCTAAAAAAAAATCTCTTTCCCAATGCTCAGTTTTAGTGCCTATTGCTTTGAATGATGGTCATTGATTATAGGTATATTACGTAGATGCTTGTTTGGCCCATGGGTGTTGGGTCGACTGTGATGTCTGTCATGTCCACCATTTTGGACTCCTGATGACCAGCTGTTTATTTCTGTATGAAATGAGCTCTGTACTGTTTGCATTTCCTAGCTGATTTTAATGAGTCGTTTTTATGTTCAAGGATTTATGAACTACACAAAGTACAAACGTGTCCAATTACGTTGACTTTAAATAGTTAGGCTGAAATCGCTGCTAGACAGTAGAGGAGTGTGTTCCGGTTTACATGAGGTGAATAACTTGCATTCAAAGTAGAGTAATGTTTTCATTCCTGTGGTTAACCTGTGTTGTAATGAAAACAGTCAGACACAATAAGTTTAAAATGCTTACAGTTTTTTGCCAACTGTAGCTGAGTCTATTGTCTAAAAATAGTTATTCCACTCAGCTGTCTTGTCCTCTACAGCTGGGAACCAGTGTAGTCATAGGTGTCGGTCTGTTCACAGGACGGCTTGACATTTTCCTTAACTTTGGCTTAATGCGTCTGTGACTCTCAACAAATAAACAAACAAAATATGGTGCCCCTTCACAAATGGGATTCAAGCTGTGAAGATACAGTAGATGGGGATATTCAGATATTAAGGGGTGATATTTTTCTAATGAGGGCTACATGGGATGTCACAAGAGGCACAAAGTCTGAACAGCTTGTTGAATTCCATGTTTCATTGTCTAGGCAGCTCACACAAAACTAAGTAGGTGGTCTTATTTGAAAGTTTGAAATGTTTTCCAGATACCCAAATGTATCTATACTGACACTAAAAAAAAGTTTTATTCATACATCTTCCATCTATAATCTTGTGCATCTTTTAATTAAAAAATTAACAAAACCTACACAAATAAAATACCAGTCCTATAGTACAAAATATGTCAGTTACAAAACAGGAAGCTGCATCTTTATCCTTCATATACTGGCACGAGAGAGGATATGGTTGTCGGGGATTCTGGTTTTCAGTACCTTTTCCCTCAAATATCTCTTTCACTATCCTCCAAAAGAATGTGTTGCTGGAATGTGTGTAATAATTGTCCTACAGATGTTTTTAAAAACAAACATTGCTTTACTACAAACACAATTTATGGCAAATAATGAAAAGAACAAAAATTTTGACATGACTGGAGGAAACACACTACGTACATTCATTTTGCTGTCTTTTGGCAGTGATGCATAATGTATGAGGTGCCAAACCATCACAAGGAATCATTTATAAACAGGTAGCTCCTAAAATAAAGATCAGCTTAGATGTAATGCCTTCTTTTCAGGAATAAAAAGCAAAGCATGTTATAGTACATATAGCACATATACACACATGAGTAATGAGCTTAATATTTAAATAACTGGATTAAATTTATGTTTTATTTTATTTTAAAAGGCTCTCTGGCTTTATAATGTTTCAGAATGCTAAGATTAAGGCAGTACGTTAATGTATAAATAATATTATATTATATAATATAATATAATATTATACAACAGTTAGTTCCAGCCCTGCAATCTGATTAGCCGAGAGACGGTCCACGAGATTATGCGATAATGGCACTGGGACCGAAGCGCTCCAAATATCTCTCCGCCACATACACACGTAACTAACGTGTTTACAAGCCAAGCACAGCAGCTGTGAACAAACCAGCAACATCTGCCAAAATGAATTATAGCGAGTTCCTGTTCCTAGCGAAATCCTGTTTTATGAATGAATGTATTTGTGTTTATTATCTGTATAATAATTATTGGGTAGTTAATGGTGCTCCTCGACTGATATAGTATACTGATTTTTTTTTTTTCAGCATCGGTCCATTGAGATATATAACACTTGTATCAGTGGGCCGTCTGATAGAATGTAACTATTATACTTCGCGAAATGTTGATAAACAACCATATTATTTTTCTGTCCTCTTTATCCTAAAATCTATCAATAAACGCTGATAACGGAACTGTGGTATAATCGCAATAATACACTCAAGGTTTATGCTATAATGTGAGATATTGGCACTGGTGTACTGATCCACAACTGCAGCACACCAGAGCCAATATCTCGTGAAATAGCACGAACCTGTAGTGTATTATTGCTTAAAAATAGCATCCCTTTCGGTATTATATCCTGGCATGAGAACTAATAGTGTAAACAAGCGTTTCGGATGTACACAGATCGTGTTAATACTACAGTTAAATGTGTGTGAGCAATAATGGATCAGGTTTAATAAATGTGCTCTAACTTTATATCCTCAGCTGGTTTGTGTAATCAAAACACATACTTGCATTTTAAGTTATTCATTACTTCATTACATTTGATAAAAAATAAATACATAAAACAGCAGAAGTTGTAGAGGTTCCCATGTCAGGGGAAAACAATTTTACAAACTGTACACGTATAATAAATAACTTCTTATTAGAACTGTATATGTTTGGGGTTTATACTGATACATGATGTCCTCTGCTTCTTTATTTGGAATTGTAACCTCTATTTCCTCATACTGAAGATTCGTTAAATATTAACTTGGTTATCAGAAACTGCGCCGTGCTCATACTACGAGTCTCATTGTCTGGAGCGTTGTTGTGCTTCCTGGAGCCGCGTGCAGCATATGACTTGCGCTTGATGCAGTTTTGTACGGTTTCTGAGGTGAAGTAATAAATAACCGGGTTGAAGCAGCAATTTGTCACTGCGATGCATAATGCAATGGGGTAAATAGTCCTGACGACATTCTCCACAGCACAATTATCAATGATTTTACTGCGGACCAGGGTGTAAAAAACCAGATTGACATTAAATGGGATGAAACAAAAGCAGAAGACGAGCAAATGCACAGCGATCATGCGCAGGATCTTGGACTTGTTCAGTTGCCCTTCACTTTTATCGGTGTCCAGGTTTCTCAGCGTCCTCAGCATCATCATGGAGCAGAAAAGGTTGATGAGCAGTGGGATCCCAAAGCCCACAGTCTCCATGACCACCACCACTTTGGATAGCTTGGATTTCCATTGTTTGTTGGAGTATTTCTCAAAGCATAAATTGCCATCACTGCTGGACGTCTCCAGTTGAAAGCCGGCCACCAGGCTGACGGAGAGCACTAACACCCAAACCGAACAGCAGGCGATTTTTGCTTTCTTTTTAGTCCTCAGTGACCTGGAGGCGAACGGGTAAACGATGGCCAGAAAACGGTCCATGCTGATGCACGTCAGGAACAGGATGCTGCCGTACATGTTCATGTAGAACAGAGCCACTGAGATTTTGCATAGCGGCGCCCCGAAAGACCACCTTTTGTTTAGAAAGTAACAAATCCGAAACGGAAGACTGAGGATGAACAGCGTGTCGCATATGGTCAGATTCAGCATGTAGGTGGTGGTCTCGTTTCTTTGTTTCAGTGAGCAAAGGAAAATGTACAAAGCCACGAGGTTGAAGAGCAGTCCTAGGATGAAGACGATGCTGAAGGCTGTGCTGTACAGAATGTATTTAAAGTCGTCATTTAAAGAGCAGTTCCCGTCAGTGTTGTTGTGCGGCATAGTCAGTTCCCAGATAGTTTAAGAAATATGGATAGAGGATACTGCTGTGATCTTACATATCCAAAGTTACAATCCTGATAAAGAAGTAGCGTCAGTAGGTTTATTTAAAAAAAAAAAAGAAAAAGAAAAGTCCTTACAGCAGTTCTGATGATATGATCCTGCTCGTATGCACTTGATCTTGTACATGTGCTCAACTCTGTTCACAAGCCCCCTCGTTTTTTCTCCCCTCCCTCTTTGTGGTCCATTAAGCAGGAAATAGCACAGACATAGTCAAATCCTGAATTATAATTCATTCTTCTGCTTTCCCCATTAGAAGACCCGTCATATGGAAATTTTCAGCTGTTTTTCTTTAGCTTCCTCTTCTTAATAATAATAACCGAAATATATTTAAGCCCAGGCTGCGTATCCAACCTCTTGCTATTTCTGTAGTCTCACGTTTTCAGCTTCCTGTCTGTTTCTTGGCTGTGCCGCAGTTTGAGACACCTTGCCGCTGTTCGTGCTGTTAGTGAAAGATGTACTGAGCTTCTCTTCACAGGCTGGAAGGGGGAAGTACCGTCTGTGTAGTACCCGCCTCTTTTTCCCATACACAATGAGTTCCCATGTGGGAGATCTGTGTAGAACAGAGAAAAACGAGAATTTTTTCCAACGTTCATAGTGTTAATCAGGTCTAGGTTGCCTGAGATTGGAGATAAACACTTTAAAGATTTCATCAATGCGTTGATAAATGAGGGGGAGGGAAAACCTATATATATATATATATACATATAATGAGGGGAACTTAAGTGACCAAGCTTAGCTTATTTTGTATGTATTACAGTGATGTCAGTTGTGTTTGGTTTCCACCCTGAGGTAGTTTTTGGAGAACCCCCCCCCCCCCCAAAAAAAAAAAAGATAATTGTGATGATATGTGATGTAATGATAATATAATTGTGATGATGTGGTGGATTACATTTGAGGAACAGATGTAAGTGTTCCTGTTTGTTTAAGACTTGCTTACATTTAGACAGTAGATTTTTTTAAGGGTTTTGTTCAAGTAACCTATTATTTTTGTCTTGTAGGACTCTCCTCTGTTTGAGCTCCTGAGGCAGTCTCGTGAGGAGGGTCCCGGAGAGCAAGCGGAGCCTCCTGCAACCCTCAACCAGCCTCTACAGCACAACCACACAGCAGCTGATCTGTGAGTCAAATGCTTGTCATCTCTTGGGGAACTGGGGCAGCTATACAAGCCACCACAGAGAAGGTTGCTTCCTTTCACACTGACATTTTCTAAAATCAAAATACTGACGTGACTAAACTTCCCTATAACGCACAGCCCAGGGTAGCCGAAACTCATCAGTCACCCACAGGTCTGTTTCTGTCACGCAAAGCACAGGTTGTGACTCAGGTTATCACTCAGTTTAAATTCACCCGAATCAGGAATCTGTTTAAGAATGTTTATTTACTTGCTTATGAAAATAATTATGGAACTGATACTATGTGACATAGTCCTGCATTTAAGTTGAGTTACAGTGTGTAATTTCCTGCCTACAAACAGTAAATGGCAGTAAAAACCCCTCTCAACTCGTCAGCTTGGGGTAGTCTACCAGAGAGTTTCTTTTCTGTTTCTGGGAACACACATGGTGGCCAGTGTAATTGTCCCTCTTCTCTTCTTTTAAATTAGTTTATAGCAGTATTGGCTTTACACTGAAATACGAGAAAAAAACTATACACCATTTTTATATTTGGAAAGTCCCCCATGGGGCAGGGCCTACGAGCTAGTTGTGTACTGTTAAAATCTGCTGACTTGAGGTGTGAATAGTAAAACCCCACACTCAGATGAGTGTTCTTCTAATCATCTCTAGGCGTGTGTGCCAGAGCATTGTCCTGGGGCCATGTTTCAATTCGTAATTGATTTTCAATTCAAGAACAGTTTTTCTATTTAAATGGTCTATAAATTTAGTTTGAATTATGTGATTGACAAGATGAAAATAAAATGTAAACAAATAGAACATTTATGTAAAACAATACTTTTAGGTTCCTTACTGTATCAACTGTTTTTAAACCTAAAATATAGGATTGTGTATAAAATTCAGCATCTTAAATGACCAGTATTAGGTTAGCTTAGCTGTCTGGCTTTTCTTAAATAAAAAAAATCTATCAGTGAACAAATAATTCAAAATATATTAATACAAAAGTTCACAGAGACTTGTCTATCATAGTGCAGTCACCTTTAACTGAAAATAAAACACAGACTTTAGAGTCATAGTGCGCTAGTCCGCTAACAAGGGTTCTGGCTTGCTGTACTGTAGGCCTAGACGGCCTTCTTCTATGGTGGCCAAGTGGACACGTAATAAGATATGCAGTACGCTGGGGAGTAGGAGCCGCAAAAAATACAACTTTTTGGAGGAATCGATTCAGAATAGCCAGAAATGGGAATCACGATTCTTTGACGAATCTATTTATTTCAGCACCCCTAACCTGAACACTGTGTTGCTAACAAAGGTAATCTGTATTCAGTAAAGAAGCATGTAGCTATAGACTATATAACTATAACTATTGACAATCTTGAGTATTCATGATGTGCTGTAATCATTTAGGTTTGCTCCTGGCTGTTTATGTTCTTCAAATAAACTTGTAAATAGCTCCGCTGAAAAGTGAAAGAACGAATGAACCTCCAAGTTTGCCTTGTGTTGAATTCATTCTGTGGTTGTGTGATTTCCTGTTTTTTTTTGTTTTGTTTTTTCTAAGGTTAAACAGATAAAACTGTGCTTCCTGCCTTAGGAGCAGATAGCACTTTTTAGATCTGCGATATTAGGTGCTAGTCCAAGAGCACCACATCAATGCAGAATTTATATTTCACACTTTTTGCAGTTCATTATCAAAGTTTTTGTTATCAAAGTTTAATTTGTGAAGTAAAATGCTCATTTGAGGCTGGAGTTCTTATCATTTCTTTCACCGAGTAATGGAGAGACAGAAGTTGACACAATATTGTGATCTCACTACTCTGATTCATTGATAAGTTTCTGGGAATAGTGAGTGTTTTAGAGTAGGAATGCCGCCTGACTGTGACCCTGTCGCATTTGTGAAATTGAATTGATTCACTGTGTTTGTACACAGAGGAATTACACCTCCACATTTAATCCCTCTGTGAAGTGAAAAGCACACTAGTGATTACAGGGATTGCAGCCCCTATCCACGGCACACAGGGGGCAGTTGAGAGGTTAGGTAAGGTGTCTTACCTCAAGGGCACTTTATTCATGGCTTGTCAGTACAGGAGATTGAACCAGAAACCTGCCGGATCTGTTAGAGCCACGGCTGCCATTGTTGGAGCCTCATTATTTACACTGACTGGTTTCTATTGTTTTAAATATTCTGGTAATTAAAATACAATATATGGCAAATGGTTTGAAATCAAATTCTTGAGCTCAACCCCAGGCCACCTTGTCTAACCTTACTGTCTGATGTCACTAATACTCTTGTGGCTAAGCAAAAATCCCTCCAGCCACACTACAAAATCTAGTCTAATATAACAGCAAAAGAGGAACAAAATATGAAATGGGATGTTCAAAAAGTACATATAGATGTAATGGTCAGATGACCATAAACTTTTGACCTTACAGTCTAAATAATAAGCATATTTCTGGTGTAGGACATACTACCTTTTTTTTTTTTTTGCTGTTGTTTTTTTTTACTGCCTGAAAATGAATTGGCTAATTTATCAGAAGAAGTAAACAGAATTCACTGAATTTCCTCTGTGTATGTTCTCATCCTCTGTTGTGTCTCCATCAGATATCTGTCTCCTTTGCGTCCGAGTCGGCGAGTTGCAGTTGCAGCAGTAGCAGCAGAAGCAGATGTTCCAGCAGTGCCCCCGTCACAACCCCTTGCCCCAGGCACCAAACAGCATCGCTCCAACTCTCTCGGCCTCTTTTACAAGAAATGTACGTCACCTTTTATCTTTGAGCTGATCTGGCGGTAATTGCTGATTATCACTGCTTGTTACAGGGGAGCTCATTTCCTTTTGCTGTAATTTTCCACTTGTTTGCTGAACGTGAGCTGGTGAAGTTTTTATATTAAGTCAGAACACATAATTCAGTATTGCATATTTAAGAAAGATGTCACCCCTATGCCAAAACCATGAAATGATGCAACCTCCTGGTATATTTCTGTCATTTAAGTGTTAGTGTTGCTCTTTTTTGTGCAGTATACAGAATGGCCTACTTGCGACTGAAAATGCTTTTCTCTCGCCTCCTGACGTCTCACCCTGATCTGGAGGCCATAATATGGACTCTGCTGCAGCACACGCTCCAAAAGGAGTATGAGCTAATGAAGGACAGACACCTAGACCAGGTATGAACCTCCATTTCTTTTCACTTTCTGATCCTTAAAATATAGCGTGTTTGTGTGACAGTGGTCTATAAATTTACCTCACAAATACTATTATTTAGGGCTGTGCGATATGACCAAAATTTCATATCCTTGATATAGGTCCATTCATATCCCGATAACGATACCTATCACAATATAGTATGTTTCTGTAAATTCAGTATTTTTTATTTTTTTTTAAATAAACTGACCACATGAAAAAACAATTTACAGACGGTGTATTATTATAAAGTCAAACAATTAAAGATATTTTCTGCTGTATGGTGTGCCACGGGAAAAACTGTCAAACTAAAATGTCTGGGTCTGCAGCTAAAAAAGTTTACGCACCTCCAGTGGCCTTGACAGTGTTAATTTTTCGTTTTTTGTTTCATTGTGATATTATTTTCTGAAAGAAAGAAGAGATGATTTGCTTTTACATTTCGTATTTATTATTTTTAGCAAGGAAAACAAAAATGACTTATTTTTCTGTTTCTTTTATTTGGTTTTTGAAGCGAAAATCAAATAACTTTGTTTTTCTTCTATAAATTTCCATGTGGGCAGCCCAGGGTGGTGTCATGAAGAGGGATCTGGGGCACGTGGTATTGAGGGGAAAAAAGGCTGGTGATATTAGCTCATCAAGTGACTAATGAACACAGTTAATAAATGTATGTAAATGAGGTGTTTTGGAGTGAAGCTCTGCGTCATGTGCACATCAGTCATACAGATTCCGTGTGTCTATTCTCCTGTCACTTACACCACATGTTCCTCTTTACATTATAACCACATCACTCTGTCTGATTCTGACTATAGATAATCCACTTCTTTGATCCTCTACTGACTAACTTGGTGCCTCAGTTAACTGTAATAAAATGCTGATATGTTTAAAGTGCAGTCCTGTGCACTCTATAGTTACACTCACTGAGAAGCACCTGATTCACCTGCTTTTGTGAATAGCACCTATAAGTATTGGAATTGCTAATAGACATTTAAATTGAAGAGCATTTTTTTATTTTTTTTTAAAATGTTTGCATTCAATTGTTAATTCTATTAATATTATTGTTGTGACTAGTGGTGTTGGTAGTCATTACAATATGAATAGCCTAAATCAGTGGTGCTCATTTCTGGTCCTGGAGATCTGTCATCCTGGAGACTTCAGATCTGATAAACCTGAGTTTAATCTACAGGGTGGTTGATCTCTTGAACAATGAATAAGCACCGTTGGCCTAAATAACACTGTAATGTCTGTCCTGTTGTAGTTCTGAACAACCGTAGTCTGAACTAGTGTTTCCAGACGTGTTTGGTTGGGAAAGTAGCTCTTCTAAATCTGTTGGGAAATAGATTTAGAGAGCTCGGTACTTCTCTAGCCAACAGTCACTGACATACAGAACCCGAGCCACACCCATACTCCTATTTCCACCTCTTTACAGTAAACAGTGTGAGCTCAAGTAAACAAAAAAATTAAGGGAAACACAATAACAAACAATAAGCAACATTTGTTTAACAGTTTTTGAATAAAACAGAAAACGTCTGGCCATTACATACAGTTTTCTGTTTATAAATGGAAAATGAAAAAAAAACAGTCCTAACTTTGATTTTGTACATTCAATGCTAAAATGAAAAACGTGAAATCAGGCCATTTTTTAAATTGTGGATATGTACTGCGGACCTTAGTGAATGTCCATTTTTAACTTCTTATTCAAAAATTGCTAAACAAATGTTGCTCATTGGAAAACCGTTGGTTATTGTGTTTCCTTTTATTCTTTTGCTTAATTGAGCTCACCCAGGAAATTAAACTGGCGGGAGTAGAAGTGGGGGTGTGGGTTCCGGTTCTGTATGGTCCTCAGTGTCTGATGGTTAGAGAGGAAGCGAGCTGACTAAATCTATTTCCCAATCAAACATGGGTCAGCCTAGAGGTTTGCGGTACCCGTCGCAAATCTTGAGGGAACAGGCGCTTGCACTTAGCAGCGGGCGGCTGAAACAAAACACTGCAGGATTAAAGACTATAGCCTGAAGGTAATTCCAAATAAATTAAATACAGAGAATGATAATTTCATTTAAAAACTACATGAAAATAACGAAATAGGAGCGCTATTCCCGACAAGTGCGCCAAAAACTGCAGGTCAGGAAAATGAAACAAACCCCAATAATCTCTTTATTAATATCCTGTATTACGTTTTCTCCTGCAGGATGGAAAAGACACAAAATCAATGCATCTCTATCAATGTGCGGGAATAATTCTCATAGCTTCGCGGGTTGCGGGCAGGAGTGGACATGCACATTGCGGGATTGGGCGGACACGTTGCGGTCATGGGCGGCAGTGAGCAGAATTTCAGCTGGTGTGGCATGAAAAAACACTCAGGCGCAGTTCTCTAGTTCAGAGCTACAGTAGGAAAGTTGTGAGCGACATTACAGTGTTGTTTAGGCCAGCAGTGCTCATTAATTGTCCTAGAGATCAACCAACCTGTAGAGTAGACTCGGGTTTATTAGATCTGAAATTTCCAAACCAGGCATAAGTACCGCTGATTTAGGCTATTCATATTGTAGTGATTGCCAACACCACTAGTCGCAACAATAAAATTTATAGAATTAACTCTTAAATGCAAATATTAAAAATTTATTTATCAACAATAATAACAACAACAATAATAAAAATAATAATAAAAGGCAATGCTCTTTAATTTAAATGTTTATTAGCAAGTCCAACACCTACAAAAGCAGGTGAATCAGGTGCTTTTCATAATGTGTGGTTATATGTGTTGTAAGTGACAGGAGAATAGACACGGGAAATCTGTATGACATATGTCCAAAACACCTCATTCACATATATTCATTGACTGTGTTCATTAGTCACTTGATGAGCAAAAATTTTCAGAATTTTCATTTCTCAGAAGTCAGTCACTAGTCCAGAAGCTTTAATCTCTATATTGAAATACTTGTTAAAAGTGATGTCCAGTATTGTAACAGATTAGAGGCCTATCAGCCTGTCGGTGGTTATGGTTTCCATGTTCTTCTTTTTATATTCTAATCCCCAAAACTATTATTATGCAGTGCGGTATAAAAGTCATTTTCTATAATATTAGTCCCTGGTACAGTTTATACAGTTTTATAATGAAATTAAATGGTTAATTTTACTGAGTGTCTTGGAGAAGGTTTATCACTTGCTACTTTTACATGCAAAAACTCCGGGACCTTCATTGTTTTTTTTGTTTTTTTTTTTTTTTAGTTAAAAGTAACCTCTTTTTTAATGCGTTGCTTTTCTTTACAGGCATACAATCATTATTATTATTTTTTATTATTATTAGTTGTAGTAGTAACATTTTTTATTATTATTAGTAGTAGTAGTAGTAGTAACATTATTATTATTATTATGATTAAGTAATATCATGTTTGAAAATCTAAAATGTTTTTGTACTGACTCAGTAATGCAGAGTTCATAAAATAAATATCTATAACAGAATTTGTGCTTAAAAAAATAGGGTGCCCAAGACTTTTTCACAGTAATGTATATTATAGAAGGTTTGGTTTCAACTATCACCAGGCCTGTTTTGGTGACATTAAAAAAAAAACTTTGTTTAAACTGAAATAATTATACTGAATGGCCCTGAATGTACCCAAAAATACTCCTATAATCTGTGTTTGTAAAAGAGGAGGAATAATCAAAGGTATCTTAATATCCTTGTGTTTCAGCTGACGATGTCTGCCATGTATGCCATATGCAAAGTGAAAAACGTGGATCTGCGCTTCAAGACGATTGTCACGGCATACAAAGAGCTTCCCAACACAAACCAGGAGGTCTGAACAATGCTGTCTCCATATCATGCATTTTAATTAAAGACAAAATGGAATTCCTCATGACATTGCTGCTCATGTTGTTTGTTCTCCGTCATACAGACCTTCAAGCGTGTGTTGATTAGAGAAGGCCAATACGATTCTATCATTGTCTTCTACAACTTGGTGTTCATGCAAAAGCTGAAGACTAACATCCTGCAGTACGCTTCACCTCGGGTAATATGATTGACTACATGGTGTCTAATCGTGTGCTGTAATGCCCCCAATTGGACACGGTAATAATAAGACCATGTAGTTAAACCAAATACATTACTAACAGTGGTGTCACTCTTGTCTCCCAGCTTCCTCCCCTGTCTCCCATTCCACATATTCCCCGGAGCCCATACAAATATCCCAGCTCGCCCCTCAGAGTGCCTGGTGGGAATGTCTACATCTCCCCTTTAAAGAGCCCCCGTTTGACCCCAGCAGCCATGACGCCCAGATCCAGGTCGGTGTTCTGTTAAATGGCAACTCTCTTATTTCTTGTTTCTGATAACGGAAATGAATTGAACATTTACATAAGTGCAATGCAGTTTTTGACACATTTTTTTTAATTGCTCAAATTGTTAAACATTACAAAACTAAGAACTCACTAATCTTTTAATTACTGTTATTAGTGCAGTAAACCTCTTCAGGACATGCTGTTATATAGAAAATGGGAAAAAGTGGTTGTAGCAATGACTCAGCTTAGCTTTGGGCCTCATTGCATCATCCTGACATGTAGTTTTCACATTCTCTCAGAAACAGATGTCATGTATAGAAGTCATGAGATATGGCCAGGTTTCAAAATGAATGCTTACCGAATAGCATTTGAATTCTATGTTGACGAATAAAAAAGATTGAGGTCATTGGGTATTGGTGGGTTGCTGAATAGACTTATTTCACTAGGAAAATTCATCCCTATAATGCATCAATTGATTGACTACGTTTAACAGTTCTCGTTGACCATCATTACTATAGCTCAATGCAAGGCGCATGTTATTACCTAGTGGTAAGTGCTAACTGCTAGAGTAGATAGCATATCTCCAGAGTAGGTATCATTTGACATTTTAAAATAAAAAGTAACTTTGAAAAAGGTCATAGGATGGATGGTTAGTAATTACATTGTTTTAATTTAATTGTATTTCATTGAGTTTCGTGGCCTTTTTAAAAAAAAAAATATATAAATAAAAAAAATAATCTTGTACTAATATTTCATTGGCTGATAGACAACAGTTGATTTTGGACCCCAGACCTGCCACAGATAATGATAACCTTATAAGTACAAGTCTGTTGTTGCTAATTCTTGCTGTTTGTGCCATCATTACAGGATTCTTGTATCTATTGGAGAATCGTTTGGGGTGAGTTTGTTTTTTTTGTTTGTTTTACTACACACTCAGGATGGTGGGGGCAGAATGTAGCTATACAATATCATTACACTGTTACTGTGTCAGTAACTACATATTTAGTGCCTTATTTTTTTAACATTTAGAAATGACTGGACTTTATAACTCTTAATACTGCCTTAGTCATGAGACATGTGCCCTGTTTGGGTCCTCTTATCAGTTAGTTGATTTTTAAGTGAAGCTTCTGTACAGCTGTAGGTAGTGTGTTATTGTTGCTATTGTGTTTGAATCCTACATTGTCAGTGAATAGTAGCAGCTGGGTGTCAAGAACAATGTTCTGAGTATGGTTGTAATTTTTTTTTCTAAACCTAGCCCCATCATTTGGGTTTTATATCCAAGATGCCTTATCTGGTTCCATGTACTAAAAAAAGTCTTGGCTACTACTAATGGACACAGTTTACTAGTGAAACATGGATAAACTCGGTGGTGCGGTACTCTGCTCTGTTTTGCTTGGGTCAGGTGATTGTAGTGATTTGTGGCATTCCCGACACGTGTGTTGTCAACAGTTCAAGGTTTCAGCACCATCTGGTGGACAAACTACATAACACTCGTAACATAGTTAAAGAATCCAGTGTCTCCGTTTCTTTTTTAAATGTCATTTTTTTGAGACAGGTACTGTTTTATCTTAAATTAGTTCAGGCTCTACTTACCCTGAGCTTTAGCTATTTTTTGGGAGATAAATTCCTCCTCTTGACATTTTCACTGATTTTGCAGTGTGTTTTGCTTTTATTGCCATCATTAATGGTAAAATATGTTTTTCTGTCACACTGTATTATGTGGTATCTGATATTAGTACCGGAGCATTTCTATGACTGTCCAGTATCGTGCTCATTTACTAGTACTCAGGCACCCAATACTTAAATCATATTGAATCATTCCTGGTTTTGATTTATCTTATGTATCTCAGAACTGACTGGCATTATTTTTGTTCACCATTCACTAAAACAGACTTCCGACAAGTTTCAGAAGATCAATCAGATGGTCAGTAGCACAGATTGGCCCCAGAAGAGGATTCTGGCCGGAGACTCCAACCCCAGACCCCTGAAACGGTTACGTTTCGATGTGGACGGACAGGATGAGACTGATGGGAGGTGAGTCTCTCCTAATGTTTCAGCAGGACTAAAAGCTTAAAAGCTTAGTAGTTTATTGTAAGTACTGCCACTGCTTTCCTTTGTTTTGTCTAGAAGTAATTATTTTGTGTCTTTTTCAGCAAATCAAGCGGCGAGTCTACACTGGACAAGAAGCTGGCTGAGATGCGTAAGTCTCTGCAGGAGTGGAGGAATCATAATTCCATTAGCTAGGCCATAAGCAAGTGAATGATTAGTCTCAACTTAATTCTGCTGAGCTACTTGGTTTATTAGTGTGTTAATACAGACATAAAGGAGTTGTAAGGAATGACTTGGCAATAGTGCTTAGCCAGACAATAGTACCTTGAATACCAGGCACTTATGAATAAGAACACTAATACTCACATAGTCTGGGGCTACTGATTTGTCCTCTCTGCATTTAACTTGTCTGTGCCTGTTTTTTTCCCCCCTGTTCTCTCGGATTTACTAATATGTCGCACATTGTCATGTCCCAGGTTCAGTCCGCAATCGCATGCAGGAACAGAAAATGAAAGAGGAAGCTGAGAAGGAAGACCCAGAGCCTTGACATGAACAAGCCTTATCATCATCAGACTGTCATCATGATTAATCATGACTGGGTTGTACTCATGTAGGCTGCTTTTACTGTTTGTTTGCCATCAAATATATAATCTTAAATGTGATGGGATAAACTAGAATGAAAATTCAGACCACCCGTTTTTATCAATTAGCTTCTGGTACTGTTGCATAAAAATGTAATTTATTTGGTTTTGGTTTTTTTTTTGTTGTTTCTAAAGCATAATGCTTACTGAAACGAATAACGCTACTGATAAGTCAGACCTTTTACCACTTAAACTGCTGACAAAAAAAGCATTAAATATTAATTTTCTAAATTTGTAATAAGTTTATTTGTGTGATTAGGAATAACATTTTATATAACATTTTTATTATTTAAAAACAAAAAAAATTAGGGAGTTTTCTCCCTAATATGTTCATGTCCAATTCCCACCCATCAGACATCTCTCTCATATTATATATCAACCTGTCTCTTATGTAACGTAAGGGTAAGAGAAAAGGCATTTCACACACTCATGGTGGACCGCACTCTGATGTATGCATGAGTTCACAGATGCCAGTGATTAGCTTGTCAGTGTAACTGATAGATTGATATGATAAGGGTGAGAGAGAGCAGGGTGAATTTTGGTCCTGATCAAAAACAGATAAATCTCTGGATGATTATACTTTTGTGTTGTGCCACTCGAGAACCTACTTTTTTCAAACAGGTCATTTGTTATTTTTTTCTTCTTTTTATATTTTTCAAATGGGTATCTTGAAGCTCTGATTCTTAAAAGTGCCGCTGTTAATCAGATTTCCTTGACGTGTCTCTTTTGATGATTGCACGCTGAACATCATGCAAGAAATAAATGTTTAGAGCATTATATTATGTGCGAGGATGAACCCATGTTGCAGTTTTATTTCTGCAACATGTATATCAGTTACAACGTGACATACACTTTATAATAATCGCAGTCATGCTCAGTGGGCTGACAATTGCTTTGTAATAGAAGATCAAGGCAGAAACACTATGTCTTGCACTCGTGCTCTTAAGCACCAAAATGAAAATTATTGGCTGGACGCACATTTTTAAAAATTAGATTTAGGTTCTGTAGCAATAATTTATTTGGCTATTGATACTTGAGTGGAAAAGAAATGGCTACTGAAATATCAACCCTTTAAATAAGATGACTCAACAAAAGTAGCTGATGAATAAAATACAATAAAAAAAAAACTACTCAATGTCCCAGAGTGCCTAGATGGTACTGAAGGGTGGTATTAAATTTTTAAATGGATTAACGTGCTGGTTTTGTGACGTAAATGGTGTGTGTATGTGCATGCATGCATGAGTGTGTGCGTGTTTGTGTGCATTTCTCTTTTTAATATATTACATTTTTATTTGCTTCCTGAAGCAGAGCTTGTAAATTTTTTTCATTGTTATTGAAACGCTAGATATTAGAATTAGTTTTTACCTTTTTTGTATTAAAAAAATGTCAAAAGATTTGTTAATAACTGACTTAAGATTGTTTTATTAATATGTATGACCGTCTTTTAGGAAAATAAAATGTAAAAGTCCAGCTCTGTGTCATTTGTGTTATCATGCCGTGTCCAATCAGGCATCTGCTGATGCTCCGAAACAGGAATCTGGGGAAAATAGAGAAGCAGAAGTATCTGGACAGTAGTTCTTTTGTTCCAATCAATATTTGCGATCATTACTCAGAAACATGAGTTTAAAATGCTCAGTTCCTCTCAGATTGTGATTATTGATTAACTCTGTATGAATATATATTTTTTTCATTTAAAACAGACTTTCTCTGTCTGAAAGGATAAAACTGATTCACAGATTGTTACATTTCATCTCACTAAATAAGTTCTGTCACCTAACAGACGATTAACTGATAACTATGTGCTAAGCTAACCTCCGCCTAGCTAATAATTTGGGTCGTCATGATGTATTTTAACAGGCTAATGGCTAATTCTAAGGATTATCATGATCATGCAAACTTGGACACTGAAATACCTCTTCACCTTGTGAAGAATGTGAGATAGTTTACTACTACCTGAGCTTATCCAATATATATTTATTTTAAGTTAGCAAGTTAACATAGAGCTTTGCACAACTGTGCAAGTAGACCTGTTTGAATTGTGCATCATGACCAGGTGGGACTGGACTCGTAGGATGCAATAAAAAGAAGCTGTAGGAAGTGATTTATTAAAAATGTGTGACATTTTAATTCCTTCATTGGACTTGTAATGACTGACTATTCATAAACCACATTCTGATTTCCTTAACTAAGCTAAAACTACAAAAAAAAAAAAAAAACAACTTATTAAGTTTAGGAGATCAGCTGTAACCACCAAACCACTGATAGGTAAAGTGTATAACACTGAATACCTAGTTACAATGGCACCTGTAAAGCAGTGGGATATATAAAGAAGAAAGTAGTCTTTTCTCAAAGTTGATGTGTTTAAGTTAGGAAATATAGGCACTATATGGGACTGTGGGAAAATATGGGACTAAGGATCAGAGTGAGTTTGACAAGTGCCAAACTGTGATGGCTGGACTGGTTGAAGTCTAGCCTGTCTGGTCTGATCCTACAGAAAATCTGTTGCTAATGTTTTGGTGCCACAGATACCATCGAACACCTTGTCTTGTGGAGACCATGTCTTGACTAATCAGCACTGTTTTAATGTTATGGCTGATCATGTGGTTAGGGACCCGGTCTTGTGATCAGAAGGTCCTGGTGTTCGATTCCCACATAGGGTAAGACACGACTGAGGTTTTACTGCATGGACGGGTTAAATGTGGAGGTCACATTCCTCTGTGCAAAAGCACAGTAGGTTCAATTTCACTACAATAGTTCACTTTCACTATTGTATCTCATTACTATGTGATTTGTAAGTCTAAACATATGATGAAAGACAAACTTTAATGCTTTGTTTAATGTTTTCAAAGGAAACAAGTTAAAATTATTTATCATCATCGATCTTAGTCAAAGAGCAGAGGTGGATGGCATTCAAATGTTTCTGCAGAATAACTTGATTGTTTAGTCAATTAGTTGTTCGCTTCTGTAGCGTGTTTAAACTTGCCTCTTACTGAAATATAGTACAGGGCATAAAATACATCAATACATCAAAATCTAACACTAAGTAAGATACCAGTAAGATAAGTCTAAGGCTGTTGTGGTGTAGGGAAAAAATCCCAACACTTTTGAACAGTTAAATGTAACAAAGCGAGCAATGTTGACCTGCAATGTTGGCTAGCATTAATTAAAATAAAAAACATTATTTAAAAAAAAAAAAGATTTTATCTATATCCTGATGACATCCTGTTTTTTGTTTTTTTGTTTTTTTTATTTTGTAGAAAAACAGCACTTTAAGAACAAATGCTGCTATCAAACGCTAGTTAGCAAAACACTTTTATTAAACGTCCCCGCAGATAAGGTAACTCTCACAGTTCTGTCAGCCTCACAGTGGAGGTCTTCAGCTAGACTCTATTAGTGGGATGTATGTTTGTAACAGACCTTGCTGCAAGTACTTGCTTGTGATCGTTTTTTTCAGTATATTGGTAGCTAGCCTAAATAGACTAAATAGCACCATCTACCTTTGGGCATAGGAAATTGTAAAACCCAATTCAGTTAACCTTGTTTAAAGCATGAGTGATAAACAGAACTAGCTTCGTAAATTATTAACCAGGGGCATCTTTAAATTAGTGATCAGGGGTCGCTGTGGAGCAGTGCATGTCATGATCATGGTACTTGCCCTAGCAGTCTTTGATTAGTAAGCATGGGGTCAACTCTTCAGTGTTTGTCCAACCAATTAAGCAACTGGAAACAACTTTACATGTGTGCAACACACTTTTGATAATACACCTCGGGAGTACGTCAAGATGTTTAGTAAACATTGTGCATCAGCGTTGCTACACAGCTAGCTGTTACTGTTCCTACTGCCACTACTAATAGCTTGCTAATATAATAAACTAAGTCACTGTAAAAGTATTTATTGATGGATTAGTAAACATCCACAGAAAAGTAATTCGACAAGTTTGCCCAGATGTAAGATCACTGCATGTCTTTTCACTGGTGTGTCTGTTTTACGTAGTCTGTGTGTAGGTCGTGTTTTGGCTGTTGATTCCGGCACGGAAATTATTGGGTTTCTGTGTTCTGTCGTGTTGCTTTGTATGTGTTATTACAGTTGCAGATCACAAAGTTTGTTTCCACTTTTCCGCTTTATGTGCGCATTCATGATGTCATAAATGAGCTGCCTTTGGGTTTGGATTCACTGAGCAGGTAGGAGTGTGTCGGATGCTGACTATACAGGGTTTATTGTGTCCCACCAGGCTTTCTGTACCAGGGACACCACTGCTATTAATGGATAAAAAATATATCATGTTTTTTTTTTTCAATTTTTATCTTTATCCATTACAAAATGTATAATTGTTAAATGGAATAAAGCGCTTGTGGAGACGCTGATTTGGCCGCATCCCACCACCCTATCATTGGTTGTTTTCCTATAACAGCATGCCCTCTATGATTGTACATGACTGAATATACATAAAATATATTTGAGCACCCAAAACAGTGGTGCAGTTAATTTCTTTGTGTTCTATATTGTGAATAAAACCAAAAAATGAATGGAAAAAAATAGCAAAAAGAAAAAGCAGTGACCTGACAGTACTATGACTTTTAATTGGACAAAACGATAACCTGTACAAACTGTACAGCTACATTAGACATTTTGTCAATAATTTGAAGTTGTTGTTTTTTTCTGTTGAGTCACCTGACCACATGCACTGTTTCTCCAGCTACATATTTGCAAACAGTGACTCTATAAGCAGAAGAGGATTTTATATCATGTGAACATCAACGAAAAAGTTACAATCATGCGATAATGTTGCACTACAAAAATTATGTCATTATCTCAGTACTTAGCTATAATTTCATCTATTTTAAATTAAAGCGATTCGAATTTATTATCCACTAAGCCCAATCTGGTACCAAATGTGCATCTTTACATGCTTTTTGTTCTCAAACCTTTTGCAAGTTTCCTGTCTCACGTAACACCTGATGGTTGTTGATGTCTTACTTACTTATGAAGGTTTTTGCTGATTCACATCCTGTTAATATCGTCCTTTGCTGTAATGCATATTTTATAGGTTTTACAGTTAGAAACAAATAATCAGGTTTATTAATGGTTCTCGTTTGTGGTAAACGCAAACATAACATTGTGATATGAGACAGGTTGGAGCGTGTTAACTTGACCAGGCATGAAAGAAGATTTGCCTTACAGTACTCAAAAAAGCACTGAGCAACAGGATGTTTTTGTATTCTGGTAAGTAATAAATCTAGCTGATCTTACTTTTTTGTGATAGGATTGTAGTGACAGGAAATCATTTGCATGTGAATGGTCTGAATTGCTCAGAGCACACTGGAACACTACATCACTACATCATGTCATCGTTAAAAATGACTGCAGATGAGTGTGTACAGGGTGCTTACATGGTGCTGTGTGAACTGTCAGTAATTCATTATCAGTAACCAATAATGCAAGACGAGAACAATAAGTACTAGGAAGGGGGGGTGGCAGTGCAGTTTGACCAATTCACAGTTTAAGTGAGAGCAGTGTTTAGTAAATGTAAAGTTTAGTAAATGTAAAGAGTACATTTGCTGGCCAACAGATGGAATCGCCATTGCAGTCCTTAGCTGCAAATATATCAAGTTTAATATGAGAAAAGTTGAATGTTTCAAGAGAAGTGGTGTGTGCTTGTGTTCGGTCCAGTCACTGATTATTTTTTTGGATCGTGTATGTGTTCAGTCCAGACCCTGTTTGTTGAGGAGTCTCTATTGCAGGGTGCAAAACAGTACAATTCCAGTCCAAAACCAGCCAGTTGTAGTCCCTTTGGAAAATATGGTAAGAATGAGATGTGGGATGAGAGCTGGGCCCTCTCAGCCCTCTCTTGGATATAAAGCTGGCATTAAGGAACCAGGTGAGATCCCTGGCCCATTTAACACCAATGAATCTCCACAGTGGAGCTGTTGATGTTATTGGGAAGTGATTGCACCTTGTTCTTCTGAAGTCAAAAACCATCTCTTCAGTTTTTTCTGTGTTCAGAGACAGGTTCACTACTCTGTAAACCGTTACACTTCCTCTATTTATGCTGCTTCGTCTTTCGTGCCAATGAGACAGACCACAGTCATGTCAACTGTGCACTCGAAGTGGTTTGAGCATTGCTGTACAATCGTGAGTCAGTGGAATAAACAGAATTGGACTGAGGACACAGCCCGGGGGTGTTGGGGGAATGGGGGGTCAGGTGTTTAGTCTGGTGGTAGGGTGACCACCTGTCCCGCTTTACAATTGTACTGTACAGCAATTTTACTACTTACTCTTGACTTTTGTCCAATAGTTCAGAGGAGAGCAATAAAAGTGTTAGTCGACAGGCATATGTCAATCAAGCTGTTGACACGCGCACAAACGCCTTCTCAACATTGTGAACAATCTCAAATTAAAGAGCAGAATAGGCAGCCATGGCCAGTGTGGCCATGAAAAAGAGAAGATGTGGTTTCAGTAGAGAATGGGCCGCAACATACTATTGGTTAAGACTGGTTGATTGCAAAGCTGTTGCAAAAAATTAATGTTTTGTCTTGTATAGGGCTATGCCTTGAACTGTAGCAACTTTGGGCTATCTTTTGGGTCAGGTGGGGTTAAAAGGCAAGAATAAATATTTCTTGGTAAATTAGATTGACATTATATCTTTAAGTTATTAAGTCTGCCCCCAAAATAAATTTGCTACTTGTACCATTTTGTGTATCTGAAAGTGGTCACCATATGTGGTGGTGCTGGAGATTTTCTACAATAAAACTAAACATGTTGCTATTATGTATTTCAATCAGAAGTAAAGATTATAAAGCAATATAAAGTCTGATTACCTTCAGAAATATGCTTTTTTTCTAAAATTAAAAATGTATTGGTTTAAATATGGGTGTAAAATTAATATATATTGGCCAAATAAACGTAAATAAAAGCAATATTTTATAATAATAATAATAATAGTAATAATAATAATAAATTATTATTATTATTGTTGTTGTTGTTATTTTGTTGTTGTTGTTTTGTTATTGTATTGCATTATATTGTATTATTGTATAATAATAATTATTATTATTATTGTTATTATTCTATGAAATTAATTATATTATTATATGAATTAAATGAATAACATTGATTATCTCGTTACACTGGCACCTGTCAAGGGGTGGGATATATTAGGCAGCGTGTAAGGATCACAGTGACTTGGACAAGGGCCAAGCTCTTTGTCCAGAAGAACCAAGAACTGCTCATCGGTGGGTTCAGTAAGCATGGTGGTAGGAGTACCATGCATTGCTTCTCAGTGGCAGAACTGACTAACTTAATGCAGTTTGATAGAAAGAGGTCCTTTTTCACAGTGAACTGCAGACTGGAGCAATGTTTCACCTTTTTAATACAACAAAGATACAGCAAAGACAAAGCAGGAGTGGCTTTGGGACAAGTCTAAATGTCCATGAGTGCCCCAGCCAAAGCCCAGATTTTAATTTTATGAAACTGTGGGCAGACCTGTCAATGTTAGTCCACAGACGCCCCCTATCCAATGTGATTCAGTGTGGGCATAAACAGTCTAAATCCAGTTGTGCAAAACATGTAGAGGCTTAGTCAAGATGAATCAAAGGTTCCAAAGAAGACTTTATTATGTACTGATGAATGACAAGTCTGAAAGTCTAGACGACACCTTTAGTATTTAATTTGTAATAAAATATTATATAAATTCTTTGTAAAATTGTATGCCCCCCCAAAAAATGTAAAATCTGTAAATATAAAGGGGTCTGAATACTTTCCAAACCCACAGTGACCTAGCAAATTTTTAGACAACTTCACACAAAATGATTCAGCATTTGTTAAACAAACTCCTCACGCAACATGACAAAGAAAACATAGTCAAGTCATTTTCACATTGTCTCAGTAAAAAATAATTGATGGTGCCCTATTTTCTTCAAACAGTGATATTTTCCAGGTTTCCCACGCTGTCATGCACATAAAAAATTGCTGGAGTGGTTTCACACCTCTCCCTTTCCTTTGATAAATAAATGCGTCGTGGAATCTGTCATCATCTGGACAGTAAAACTACAGGACTGTTTGTTTTTGTAAGCAATCCCGGCTGAAAAAAAGGAAACAGGAGATGAAGATATACATGATAATTATGGAATGAGGAACTTTCACCTGTTCCAAACACACAAATAAAACTGAATGGTAATAGGATTTTAAATGCTGTATAGACATTATTTTAGTAGGTGTATGCTTTCCTGGGTTTTTCCCCACATTACTTTAGTCTGAGCTTCCAGAGAAAGAGGAATTACTAGTTGTCACTGCTAGAATCTACATGCCCCAACAAAACCATATCTCTTTAGACTGCCTTCCTTCTTCAGTCTCATGTAGCCTGTGCAGCTCTTATCTCATTCTGAGATGCAGCTCGAGACACCTGCATTTCCCTCTAACTGACAGGTTCGCGGTATTGACTTGAAGCTAAAAAAAAGGTAATGAATTGATTTCTATACTACTATATAAACACGCTGTTATCTGAAATAACTTGATTGTGTACTAAATGACTGATTCACTCACAAATCACAGGATGCTGATTTACTCAGTGCCAGAGAACACTGAACATCTAGTAGTAATGTAAAGTGACAGGCTACAGTTTAGGTGAATGCATTACTGCATGGTTACTGTAAAACCTTGTCTTGTGGTATGATTAATCTGATACTGTCAAGCTAAAATAGTTTCCGCCGTTTAGGCGTTACAGTTCTTAGCTTCACACGTTTACTCATTTATATGTATTGTTTAATGAGGTAAGTAGGTATATTTGATTTATACATCTGACTAATGTATGGCCAAATATAACAATTATTATGACCATGCTCATAGTTCAGAACAGAACATGTATAAAGAAAAATAAACTCTAAACTAATAAATAATCGAACAATAAGCTGCATGAAAATTCATTGTATATCTGTTTATTGCTTCTGAGTATTGCATGATACTGAAATATTCAGACTTGTAATATGGTAACAAAGTCTATGGGGATATGCAAACGGATAGGCAATGAGTTGAATTTTTCTTCTTTTGGGGTAATAAGAAAATAACAAAAAAAGCCCTTTACTCTAAACTGACCTGTAATGAAAGACAGCTTGAAGACCATTCACAATAAAAAGCCTAACTATTACTGATAAGAAAAAAAGAGGCATGATTGCGGTATGTAGGGTTGACGTCTCATAACTCCAAGGTCCCCAGTTCAATCCTGAATGCATTAATGTCTGGGTGAAGTTTCTGTTCAGCTTCTTTTAGTGGGTTTCTTTTGTGTGCTCTGGTTTCCTCCCACATCCCCAAAACATGGCAGTAGGTAGAATGGCTGAGATAAATTGCCCTTAATTGTGAATAAGCATGTAATTTTTTGCCATAGATACAGTCTGGATCCAAGAGCAAATAAAGAGTATATTCAGAAATATACTGGAAAATAGTACTTATGGGTTTTTTTTTCAAATCGATCTAATCTGGTAACTTTACCACCACAAATTCCATTTCTCTGACCGAAGAAGATAAATAATGAATATGTTCTTTAAAATATCTGTTAGAATCAAACATGTATTTTCCTAACATGAAAGCGGGAGACACAGGGCATGACAGGCCACTGAATAGTTTGATGAAAATAAAACTAAAATCATATACTACAGTCTTTACAGTAACCAGATCTCAACTCAGTTTAATGCCTAATCGAAGCTTCTCCACCCTCTCCACCCCCCATCTTCAAACCACCAACTTATCTTTTAAAATACTTTCAACTTGTCTTTTTTGTTTTATCCCTCCCAACCTGCATTACAGCTGTTGTGGCAGCCTGTGGTGCCTTAACACCTTCCTACCAGACATTGTAATGTTTTTTTTTCTTTCCTGTAATTTGTAATTTGAAAAAAAAACCAGGTGTATTCCTTGAAACATGATCTTAAACATTTTTGTTTTCCTTTCATGTTCAACATCAGATATCTTTTCTCAAATCCTGGTCTCCAGAGGTTGACATGATGCCACATAACTGCAGCATTAAAGACTTCAAGGAATCCTTGTTTCCCACCGCCTACCTGCTCATCTTTATTCTGGGTATTTTAGGCCACTTAGTCTCAATGTACGTCTTCTTCAGTCTGTGGAGAAGGAAGAGGTGTCTGACTACAGTCAACCTGTTCATGGTTAATCTGCTGGTCTCGGACCTTATGCTTCTATGCTCGTTACCCTTCCGAGCTTCTTACTACATGTTGGGCTCTCAGTGGATATTTGGCAGGATGGCCTGCAGGCTCATATTCTACATCTTTTACCTGAATATGTACACGTCTATCTACTTCTTGGTTTCCCTTAACATCATGCGGTATTTGGCACTGGTGAAGCCATACCGCTACAGACGCTTACAAAGATGGTGTAATGGACATCTGGCTTGTATTTTAATCTGGCTATTTGTTGGGCTGACCACCAGTCCTTTACTGGTCTCAAGCCAAAATGCTACCAATGAGTCTTCTAAACAATGCATGGAGATACGAAACAACAACCAAACCATCCAGGTTTTAATGGTTATCAACAACACAACTCTGCCTGTGGGCTTTTTGGTGCCTTTGGCATTTATCTTGTGGTGCTCCGTGTTTGTAGCCTACAGACTGTGGAAGCCAGGTCCATCCCAGCGTGTGGTCAACATCTCGCAGAAAAAAGCCTTCGCTTTGGTCATCATCAGCCTCAGCTTCTTCATTATCTGCTTTTTACCATATCATGTCATGCGGACAGTCTTCTTACACATGGAGTTTGATATGAGCAATGGCAAGCATGACAACTGTGAGACCGCCTGGATAGTGCGTAAAAGTGCAGTGGTGACACTTTGTTTGTGTGTAGCGCACAGCTGCCTGGATCCCATCCTGTTCTTTTTCGTCGGAGAAAATTTCAGAACTTTCTTCAAAAAGCTGCTAAGGAGAACGAATACGGAGAACAGAAAAAGAGGCCAGCAGGGGGCAGAGTTGCAGACCCTGCAGAAATAAGACTATAATAACAAAGGAAAGGATTGTGAGTTCAAGTGACTCAGTCTTTTGTACTGGGGAAAAAAAACAGCAGCATATCAGAGGTGTCTTTGTCCTTTTTTTGGCTGAGTGCCTGTGTTTATTTTTACAGAACCTCTGCTAGATTTAACTCATCATGTATGATAAGTTATCATGTAACTTAGGGTGTAATGCTCTTGCAGTATTTGTGAAATAATGTGAAAAAAATGTGACAACATTTGCCTTATTATATTTTATAATGATGCTTATAAAACATTTAATTATAGATA
>JAOVVF010000019.1:15621386-15637978 GCA_028565595.1 Duopalatinus emarginatus
ATAGCTTAGGTTTATGTTTATGCTAATGCATATGTACTCATAATACCATCATCAGATACCAGGTAATGCTATGTGGTGTAAGCGACGTGTACAGAAATGAAAAACTGACTGTGATCCGGATATCTTTCACAATTTATGGTTAAAGTAAAAACAGACTTTAACCATAAACTGACTGTAAACTGTTTTCAGTAAAAATGTCAATAGGAGGACCTACAGCAGCTTCCTACATTACAAGTAACCTTATAAAACATCATACCAATTTTAAACAGTGTAATTTCATTGAACACACAGAGCAGTATCAGTGATCATAAACAGTGAGTCATATTGAGACATATGCCTTCTTTTTGTCTTGCCAGGCTCTGCACATACTTGTGATACTTTATGACAACTCTTTTTTTTTTACCCCAATTTTCTCAGCAATTTGTCACCTGCCAATTGCCATGCAACAGTAAGTTTCCCCATCATACAACAGCTGTCAACTGATGACCAGAGCAGCATGATGCAGGATAATAAAGACACTGTGTAGGTGATTTCACCCACAGCAACTAAATTTTAAATACAAAAATTAAAGCATTCGTCAGTTAGTGTTTGCTAGAATCAGTGCTGCACAAATTGTATATTCGTGCTTCATTTGTACTCCGTCTGAAAAAAAATATTAGCTCATCTTCACTTGAAGGAAGCAAACTTAATTCTGCATAAATCTCAGAGCTGACAGGTGTCCTCAGGTTGAATTTTTTTACCTTGTTTACCTTTTAAGTCAAGGGTGTGGCAATCTGGGAAAACCAGTTATGTCGATGTTGTTGGGGCTGAATTCTAGTAAAAAGCCAGAATATGGAAAAGGCTGGTTTTAGTTAAAATAACCTACAGCATTGTAGCTGCAGCTGTAGAGAAACAGCTTTACTTCCTGAAACCACGAATATCTTTCTCTACAACAATATGGAAATTTTGTATGTACTCTTGTGTAGAGATTATACTATATTATACTCTTTCTGCAGAGATTATACTACTTAAGGAGCCAGTTTAACAAAAATGGTGCTCTGTGATGTCCTTACACAATCAGTGTCATAATTTGCAAAGCTAAACAAATTGTTCTGATAAGCTAGTGTGAATATTATTGTCAAAATATTTAAGATAACAACTATAGTAAAGTATTTAATTTATTGTATAAATGTCCAGTTGCAAAGTCTCTCTGCATGTGCACGACATGTTGTGCAGGACAAAACATGGTAACTAGAGGCCTGTTCCATCCACAACAGAAGACTCTCACATTCTCACCTACTGGAAATTCTCTGTTTTGGTGAGGGGTTGCACCTGTTCATGATGGACCTTCACAGAGTCTACACACACACACACACACACACACACACACAGAGAGAGACATATGCAAGAGAAGAAAGAGAAGCTGCACTCTAATTGTTTGTAGAATATTACTCAGTATTGCTTTGTTTTTCAACATGCCCATCCTTGCCTACAGTGATATTCTGCTTATGACTTTGGTTTGAATTCTGGCATTAGACACTGTTTGTCGATCACCTGAATCCTGCCTGTTTTTTGTTTGTCTTGCGATTCAGATCTTTTGATAATATTTTTTTTACTGCAATTGGTCCAACCTCTGTCTCCCATGACGTCTCTGCCAGTCTAATTAGGATCCTGATTAGACCAGACACAGATAGAAGTAGCCCACAAACAATTTAAGAGTGCATGGGAAGCCTGGGTTCCTCTAATTTTTAAATTACAATGCATCCGTGAAAACTTTTTATATTCAATATAGAAAGGTATAGATATTGTTCATTATTCTTGGTGAAACTGAATAATTTAGAAAATCATTTCTCACCACAGTATCAGTTCATGCAATTGATGCAAACTGCAGACAGCACAGTATGCAAAAAATCCTGAATTTCCGCTAAGTTCTATTGATGCCATGTTGCTATGGGCAGCTTCTAGTTCAGTATATTTTGTTGTCATATGAGCAAATGTTTCGGTTCACTTGACAACAGGCTTTTAATATCTTGTTTTGGGTCCTGACTGGACACAAAGCTTGTCCATGTGACAAACATGAGACCTTTCAATAAAAAGAAACTGACAACTCAAACTTAAACTTACAGTGCTTAGTGCTGCAGAAGTGGTCAGCAGGTCATCTTCAGTAGAAATATAGCTCAGCTAGCAAACACTACTAAGTTTATTTCTTTCTTGTGAGGAGAGATTGCAAATTAAACAACACCTCAGTCCTGCAGATAAATAAAACTGAATCCACAGATATACACATACAGTACATACAGACAATACATCAGCATTAAAATCTCTTGTTTTAATTTTGGGGCAGTTACACTGTGTCAGGTTTTATGCACAGGATTAGTGTTTCACCTGCCCCCCCGACTGACACCCCATTGTAAAATCTCTGGCTGTGCCTCTGATTGAGATGCATTGACACTGTTATTTCATATTCAGGACTATTTTCAGTTTCAGAACTATATACAATTCATCATGTGAAGTGTTTTCTTCCAGTACACAGCTATATGTTACTGATGAATGCTAAAAACACATCTAGCAAGCAATTTTGCAAACAAAGGAACAATAAGTCATTGTTAAGAAATGTCCAGCAGTGATGATGATTTAATACAACATGGATATCGATGACACCAAAATGAGGAGAACTTGTTCTAACTTGAATGTCTTCCCCTTCCTCCACCACCCAGCGTCTGTCTTAATGCCGCTTCCTCTTTCATTTACTCCATAAATGGTAGTGTCGTTGACACATGACAGAAACCTCAAACCGCTGTCTTTAGGGTCTGATCCCTCCTCTGAGTGACAAGGTAAGTGAGCAGAAGACGAGCCTCTTATCTACGTGCATGCTTATTATCGCTGCATGGCCACTTTACATTTTGTTTCACTAATAAAGCCATACGTTTTTATAACTTTAAAAAAAAAATAACTTTGTGTAATGATTTTTAGTGTTGACCTTTATATGCAACATATTCTATATCATTAATAATATTATAGTTAGTGTTATAGTTTTATTTATATGACTTGTACAAAATGGTATTTTTAGAATTAATATTGGCATCCTGTGTTCTCCTTCCCCTTCTTTATGAGCAGTGGTCTCTCTGAGCCCTGCTGTGAGAAGGACAGCTAAATATAACTGCCCAAGTGCCCTATAGCCTCTCGGGCCTCCCTCATGGACAAGAGGGGGCTGGCCTCAGGGCAACGTTGCCAGATTGGAGAGTTCCATGCTCTTCTTGACAATCATTAAATTAGTTTGTGATGGACATTGGATGATATGATGATGTGGTTTTGAGAGAGTTAATTGTTAGGGAAGTGTTTATATCAGCTGGAAACACTAAGTCTCAATCTGGCAACCTGGGCCTTGGGTGGAGGGTGAGTGGAGAGCTCCAGCTTCAACTTTCAGCTAGTTGATAAACTAGATTGCTGCAAGAGTGTTCAGGGGAGCTCTCCAAACGCAGGAGGGGAAACATGGCGGTAAGCACATTAAGCACAGTTATATTTGGGGTTTCTTAATGAAACTGCTTTCATTCTCTGATCAGCTTCAGGACTTCATATGATAAGAGTTTATGTTAACAAATTGTTTGAGTTGTTTTTATTAAAGTTATGCAAAACTCAAGAAAGTCAAGTAAAGCAGTAAGATGCTGAAAGCTGAGGTTGCAGGGTTACTTTGCATTCAAATACAGCATAGTTTATAACAGGTTTATAACTTTGTTATTATATTGTTATTAGCAATATGGCAGTGTGTGATTGACTGAGGTGTTAAATGCCACCACATATAAAACAAAACAGAAGGAGTGATGAAAATAAAAACACTTTACAGTTCTATATACATAGATGCAATTATAATAATAGATTATGACATAGGTATCACAATGTGTTTTGGGGTTAAATGTTGTTTGTGAGCTTGTTAAGCATCAGCAGATCTTATTACAAATTATTATCAAATGATAATAATATAAAACATAACACTGTATTATTTTAATAGTAAAGTGGGAATTGGTGATATATAAGAAATCATTGATTCATCTTTTGTAAAATAAATAATATATTAGTAGATTTTTTACTCCATTCCATTCTGTTCCTCTGTCTATATATAACGTGTTATATTTGCATGCTTCTGTGTTGTGCTGAAGGACCAACAACATGCAGATAAATTAAAGCATGGCTGGAATTGCAGTGAGCTAACTGACACAGGAAATGGTGTAACATCATCCGTTAAGCAAATCAAAATGGCGGGTTTGGGGCCATGTGTAAGAATGGACAAGAATGCAGATCTTATATTTTTTATGTGTTTATTTCACATATGTATATGTGAGGCTGCAGAAGTGTAAGACTAATAAAAAGGAAATGACAATTACTTTAAATAGCATGTGGCTATTTATGAGATGTTGCTAGTAAACAGGCTTTGGCGTGACCTTATTAGATATTCATGCTGAATTCAGGGACCTTAGAGAGGTTAACTGCTCCATAATGCACATTTTCTTTGCAAATTTTATGCATTAATTTAATTATATTTCATAATGAGTTTGAGACATTTCTCAGTTTAATTATAAATATTGCATTTCAGGTTCTACTTTATTAATATGGCAGCACAAGACTGACTTTACAGGAGTGTGTGATTTTATTTAATATATGTTGCTACCAAAATCTATTATATCATATTGATACTAAGCGAGGAATAAAAACACGATAACAAATAAGCAATAAAACATGACTGGACATACTGTCACAGGGAAATAAACAACCGGATGGTGTGGTGAGGGGAATTACTGCTAACAGCCTAAACCTGATTCTTTATAATATAACAGCATGTTCCAAAATGTTTTGTTCCTGTTATACTGTTATTATTTGTTCCGAATTATTCCTATTATATATTTTGTTCCTTGATTTTATTTACTTAAATGTCATGTCATTTGAACAGCTTCAAACTGCTCTTTCCTTACTTTTTCCTGTTATGCCAGAATAATAATAATAATAATAATAATAATAATAATAATAATAATAATAAAAAACATCATGTCATGCTGCTGAGAAGCTGTATAGCTCTCCATGTGTTACAAGCCGATACTGGAGAGTCCTTACTTCATATGCCGCAAGTTATTGTGTAACCTGTTACTATAGAAACACCAATGTCAGAGCTGCTGGTTCAGCAAATTATCCACAACTTTTAGTCTGACCAGTCCAGTGGTAACATGGTTGTCAACTGCAGACTTGTTTTATGTGATTGCATTACAAAAAGCACAACATGTCAGCCAGTGTAACTAGTATTATAATGTGGTATAATATCCTGCTGCCAATAATATAACACTGATTAGGCTTGTATGTTGTTCAGTTACTACAATTTAAAGAAAAATGCAAACACTGCACTTAGAGATTGCACATACAGTGTAAACATATTTATATCAATTATAATGTAAATTATTAAAACAGAATTAATGACAGAAATAATTTATAGTACATAATCATGATACATACAGTCATTCTTGAGCCACTGTTACTCAAAGATAACAAATTGCTATATTTGAACTGCTTAACTGGCTAGAACATGTCATGTGTGAGTAATATGACTGTGAGCTTCAGTGCAGCTACATCATTACTATCATTACTGACACTTTCAGATACACCACAGGAGAATTGTCACTAGCAATTACAACCTTAAAATACAGCATGTTTTTTCAATTGTTTTATAGATTTAAATAGTCAAGTCTCATTATTATTGTCCATCAGGCAACATGTTTGCTTCTTTGCTTTTCTACTTGAGCGTTGCTAACAGTTTAGCATTATGATTTAGCACGCATAAATCATCATATACTTTAACCAAAGGAAAATTACTCATCTGTAAAGAAAACCCAAGGTGTTTATGCAGCATCTTGTTGTGCCATGTTTCTGAAGTGGTTGAGTGAACAGTTACCCATACTGAGGTAGCTGCTGTAGTTTGTGGTTTGTGAATGTTAAGACACATTAATATTGACTAATCTTTGCAGACTTCTAAATGCCAGTAATTTATTATCTCATCATGTAAAATATCACCAGTGAGTCATTTAGCTAGTTTGTAATAGCATGTAATGTATGTAGTATAAAATGGAAATGTATCTATGTTCCCAGGGTTCTACATTTCCAGGGTCCTGACCCTAACCGTAAGGGTCATTGAAAATACAAAAACCTAACAGTAACCCTAACCCTGCTCACCATACCAGATTGCATGCCCATGGCACCTCCACCCCAAGATGTATTAAAAAAACCCCTCTTTTTTGATTTTATTTACTCTCACTTCTATTGTCGTAGAGACCAACATCGACCTACCAGTGTTTCCAAAAACATCTCCCAAGTTTTAGAAAAATATTACTCATACACTCCCATTCATTTGGGACTATTTAAATAGGACTCTATGGCAGCTGTGTAAAAGGGAAGATGCTAAGGCAAACTTGGCGATTGTAGTCACTGGAATATGATGATCATGCACACCAGAACTGATGACTAAGTATACTTACATTTGCTGTCATAGAATCATCACTCGATGAAGGTGGTTATTATACTATTGCCTAATCCTAACCATAACCCTAGGCCACAGAGAGGGTGCATATGTAGAACTGGGGAAACATAAGACATGTTCCCATTTTGTGCCATGTATATGTGAGAACACAGGACCCAAGGACATAGGACTAATTGGGAATAAATCCAGCCTCTGGTAAACTTGCATGATAATGTATTTTTGACACAGACTGCAAAACACTTCTTAAATTCTCTTAAATGATGTAAATGCCAATGTTTTCTATCAGTCAACTCTTCCAAGATGCACAAAATCAAAGTTAATCTAAAACTATGTTTCTTAACCTTGGTCTTTAAAGTACCTCAGCAACGATAGTTCATCTAATTCATCATCTAATTACCAAGCCTTAAAAAGGTGGAAGTGTTAGCAGAGAGGAAAACACCAAAATTACAGGAGGTAAAGGAAAATGACCTGCTACGTGAAGCAAATCCCTTTTTCACATATCACATCCTCTTCCATTGAATTGAAAGGTTTTGTTTTTGTGAACCTGGTGGATTTTATTCCTCTGTAATGTGACTGTTGCTTTTTTTTTACAGCTCAAATTCATATGTCATCACCTAAATCACTTATACTGTACAATTCCAGTTTCAGGTGTTAGGCTAGGTCTCCTAGCTAATGCTAGCACTGAGGCACAGCAAATGATGTGCTGGAAAATAACTTTTTTAAGCATCAAGCTAGATGCTAAATAAACAAAAATGATTTAGTGTTGCAGTGTCAGTAACCATATAAGTGAAGCTGTTTGAGGTTACTTAACAATTTAGTGTGGCTGACATGTTTGATGATTTAGCATTATGCTAAACTGGAGGCTGTATGTTTCCCTTGTTTAGTTATACCTGCAAAATTAGCCTTGTAGCTTTAGTGCAAAACTAAAGAAATGTTAAAGAAGATTGAGCATATAAATAGGTTAACAATGCATCATATTTTTCAAATTTTTGAACAAATTTGTGTGGTTAAAAGGAATAAACCACTCCTCAGTGTGCTCTTATAGGAAAATAATAAACGTCTGGGTGTATATGCCATCCAGGCTATTTGAGTTCATTACATCCTGAATGTCAGCTATGTGAAAACTTTGGCAGGACCAAGTTATCGTCAGTCCCACCTCAGCAGCTGTCACTAGAGCGTGTACACACACACACTCACACACACACACACACACACACACACACACACACATACACACACTCACACACACACACAGACAACAGGAGGGGACATGAATCAGACTTATTACTCTTTGTAGAAGAGAAAAGCATTCAAATGTGGTTGCAGGAATGTTTCCACTGAAGCACTGGTCAGTCTCCACTTTCAGAAGAGCTTATCCAAGTGCTGCTGAAACATATTTGTGTATTACAGGCGTCTTTCATTACGTGTTGTAATGAATGATGAAATAATATATTTTACCATTTTTTCACATAAATTTCATTTATTTCAGTTCCTCAAAACGTTTCGATTCACTTCCACAGGAAAGACACTGCCTTAAAATGGTGTTTAGAGGGGATTTCCATGTATGTCACTTGGCTAAAATAACTGTTGCATGTTTAAACATGTTTGGTACAATGCATTTTCCCCTAAGAGAATAAAAGAGGTATCTATAATACCAGTAGCATGCAGGTATTGTATAGCATGTCAACTAATTTGATAGAAGCTCTTGTTCATTAGCTTACACTTTGGCCTGAGCATATTCATGGAAAGCTTTTTTTAGGCCCTGCAGGCTGGGTGTTAGCATGAACATGGCGGACAGATTGCACATACCGGCCCAACCCTTTCGGGATGTTGCTTCAAATTGAGCAACACAACCACATTAGGAAGTTACAAAATACTTGATAAATGACTATTTTGCATGCTGTTGAAGCATAGCCTGTCAGTTATTTCACTGTTGCGGTCGTCACGGTTGCCAGGTCTGGGGAAAAAAACAACATAGTTATTATTAAAACCAGTACAAAATATGTTAAACCATGTTCAATTCCCAAAATTAAGCAATATTTCTACAATGAAGGAGTATGTCAGATTTCCTAAAAAGTTACACTGCGCAATATACCCATATTAGATTAAAGTGCTTGCATAAAATGCTATACTAACATAGGAAATTAATCAATGGCCGTTATATTGTATTAAGCATAGTTACAGTTAGTTACAAAATCTATATATACAGTCATTTACACATGCTATGCTAGTATAGGAAAATTAAGTTACAGTTCAGTTACAGTTACTATCATTAATATTTTCCAGTCACAGCAATTTGTCAACACCTGCAATTTTCTTACTTATAGTTCAACAAATTTTATAGTTCCTAAAAAAATCAACAAAAGGGGTTTATTCATGTTATCATTTTACAAGCTATATTTTACAAAGCTATATATTTATAGCTAGTGGGCATTATGGTGCCTATAGAGGCGTTACAGTTATCATCATGACGTTATATATTGTCCAATAACAGCAAATCACAAAGTGTTTTCCTCCTGTTATACCACAGCAACCTTCCAACACTTACAATTTTATTAATTATAGACCAACACATTGTACCTTTTATCCATATAGTTGCATTTACCCATCTACAAAACAGTTAGTGTTATCATCTTACAACAGCTGTAATTCCAGTCATTTCCTCACCAGCCTTTCTTCTGTTCTTTCTCATGAAGTCAGCCTATCAAAGCTACTTTATCCTAAAACCTTTCCTGTCTTAGGAGGCTTAAAGTTACAGTTTTACTGCTGACTGTTAGTCAGTGCCGACATTGGAGACTCCACTATCAAGTCAAGTAGAGATGATAACGTATTATAATGAGCACATTAATATAAACTTTGCCGCCAGAACTAATGGCCAATCAGAACAGAGAATTGTGGTGTAAAATATGAAATATTTCTACATGTGGATTTGAGCTGAGCTTATCCAGTGCATGTACATGCCTAAAAAACATTTATAAATATACATTTTGTGATCATAAACTCAGAAATAAAAAGTAACTGCTAGTAAATATTTTAATACACCTTTCCTCAGTAGTTTTATTCTAACCACAAAGATGCATGTGTCATGTATATAAGTTCATCATAATCTCTTTAGATGCATCATGATAGGGTCAGACTGACAGTGAGTGGGGTGAAATGCAGGCTTGAGGCATTTGTACCTTTTCACTCACTGACTCACATTGCATACTATTGCACTGGTCTTATTTTTCCTATCCAGCAGCCACCTGAGAACCTTAGCCAAAGCATGAGGTCACACCTAGATAAAAGAATGTGATTAGCAGTGAGACAACATCCAGACAACACCGGCCCTTACAACAAGGAAATTAAAATAGCTCATTTCTTTTACACTGACAGATGCTCTTCATAAGCCTGACTGTTTCCACTACAGAAGAGTTTATCAGGGAACAAAGGGTTCTGATTCCAGCACACAAAAGCTGCTGATCTGAAACCAAGAACTAGTGACATTAGGGGACCTTTCACTTTGTCACAGTGTTCAAGGTTGTTTTCTACAGAAAATGATGCATGAACATCCTTATACACTGAGCTACAAAGAGCTAAAAATTCTTCAAGTTTAAATACTTCTTCATGTTTATAATAGACGTGTGACCGTCTGGGTTCAGTTACTTTAGCTTAAATCACAGAAAAGAACGTTTTTGTTTTGTTCAACATATGACCTATAACATATTCACCTTGATACCTCACTTTTTACTACTTTAAGTCATTATGGACACATTTATTTCTAGATTTATATAAAATCCTGCCTTGATCTTTTCCATGAACGCAGTATACTAAACAATGTGGTAAGATTAATCAGTCAGCATCAGTGTCTCTAATACCTGGCTAACCTATTGTGAAATCCTCAAACATAATTTTAAACTGATCAAATTATTATTAAAATGGACATAAGTCATGTTTGTCCAAACATGTTTGTCCAAAATACTTAACCACTGCAGCAAATACCTTCACTATAGTACCTAATGTAAATAGGTATGTTGGGAAGAATACTCTAAATAAGCTGTAATGCCTCTGTAATGTGTGTAATAGTTGTCTGTTATGATGAGTATTAGTGAATCAGATAGAAATAATTTGGCCTTTGGTTTCAAAGCCAGGGGTATAGTAAAATAGTCAGATAATATTTTTTACACTATCCAATAGCAGTAGTCCTACAGGAAACAGAAATGGGTATCAGTGTCCTATATACTTCACTCAACCTGTGACAGGTTCATGATTAGTTTGATTAAATGTGTCCCACTCACTTCATTACAGCTGTCAGTTTTAATCACTTTGATTCCATGTGTAATTAAAGACGAGGGCTGGTATACATGGTGTATTAGATTATCTAGTTTGTCATGATGATTCTCTCCCTGTTGTCTGATGACACTTGGGTTTGGTTCCTCTTCTGATCTGCAGAAGGCTCCGGAGGCATGAGGGTGTAGTTATGACTGAGACCGTTTTAAAACCCGAGCTGAAAAGTGCTAGAGGCTGATATAATCTCTACAGCTCGTTTAAACCCGATTTGGTAATATCAGTGCAGACTGAGAGATAAGCTGTAGAAGTAACACACACATACACATGCAAAGTGCAAACTCGTCCACTAGTTGTCAGAGGAGATGGTCCACACCCGGATTCTGTAAGCAACCAGGCTGCTATTGCTTATTCTTAATGTATATAATTAAATAAGACATGTTTGCTTTATAAGTTATATGTCTAATGTAGGCAGCCAAGGCCAACAACAGCCATTGGTGTCTGACAGTAATGGTCACTCTGTGATTAGGACTATTAGGCTATTTGTCAAAGCTTATGTCACTGAAATGTCTTAGATGATCCACTACATTTCTGATTAGCTAGTTGTCTTAAAAGGAAAGGTTTTTTTGGGGATTTTAAAAGATTAAGGTATTAAGTTTTATTTCACTTATGCAACCAAAAATATACAAACATACTGTAATTCACTGAGGCTGGAGGTGTAATGTTGTTCCTGTTGCTGCTGTTATAAATAGCAAACTTGCTTACTTACTTACTTACTACATTTACTTGGGCTGCTTGGGAAGCATGAAGAAACATAATAAATGTAATAATTAATGTTGCTGTTATTAATTTCATAGTTCCAGAGAAAGACACTCTCTTTGGTTGTGTAAAATAAACACAGCATAAAATAAGTGCATATAATTTATTATTATTTTTTAGCAAAATAAAATTAATATTTTTTATACATTTATTTGTTAACTAAATTGTCCACATACTTTTACAGAAAAATCTGTTACTACGGATTAAAAAAAAAAAAAAAAAAAAAAAAAAAAAGCCAACCAGCAGTCGACATTCATTGTAGGTTGTAGCCAGAAAAGCCTTTCAGGCCCAGGCCAAATGCACAGTGAGGTCCAAAAGTCTGAGACGACAATAAAAAATCTGGAAACAAACAATAGTAGAATAATAGCCAAATGTAAAAAATATATATTTCTACAATATATCGCTGTGTAAATCAAATCAGTGTTTTTTTTTTTTACCATGTTAACTTCTTTGTACTCAAAAAGTCCAGACTCTTATTCCTTCCATTAAAGCATGTGTTAGATGACACTCTGATGGTTCTGATCTAACATTCCTCATCAGGTTGTTAAATTAGGCATGTTGAATTCTGGCAATTTACAGACCACAAAGAAACTAGTATCTGGTCAGCAACAACAAGTCCTAACACTTTCACAGCACATGCAAAACCACAATGTGCACACACAGATCAAGGTGTCACATGAGAGGGTCTTAATTTTGTAATCAATGGTTTGTTTGTGCTGCTTAAAATGTCATTCACTGCATGTTAACAGATGTTAATCTTTTGCACTATCCTAATGGTTCTGTTCTGGTATGAGTGTTAAATGTTTATGGCAGTTTGCCCAGTGTTTTTACACTGAGTATGTTACTTCAGTACTGATTTCCATACTTCTGATTTATTAAATAAAATCACACACAGCAATAACAGTATAAAAATTTAACACTAATGAGATTTGTTGCCTAAACAAAACTCTGATCTCTGACAATCAGATATCACTAGATTATACAGCTACATGAGGTATGCTAATTAATAAGCTGATATGATGACTCAGTAGCCGACACTATCACTGTTATTATACACTGCATGTAACTAGAACTACAGAATGTATCAGTTTTTCTGTATTTTTACTTTGGTGCTAATACAACAAAGTTCCTCTACGAGGACATGAGCTGATTAGCAGGAGTAGTCGGACTGACAGCAACTACTGATTTGGCGAATTATAAGGTTTCAGTAATTTCTTTTGGTATAAAATGACTTTTTTGTAAAGAAGGGAAATAACATAGACTTGAAAGAGATCTAGGCAGAATCAAGGAGGGTTCTTCTTATACTCCAAATTGACTTATTGCCTGGTATGTATGGCTTTTATTACTTTCTATTTCAAGCTCAGAGAGATTTCATCAACTGGGCTCATATGATGACAGGCAGCTTAAGGGGTTAATGATTGCATAATAAAATAGAAACCAAATGGCAGTGTATTTGGCAGAGACAGACTGCAGCAGATAGAGCAAGAAAGGAGTAAAGGTTTATCCTGAATGAGGTTTCTGTCAGACTCACTGGGAGAGATTGCGATCAGAGAAGACTCAGGCTCGGATCATGCTCAGACTTTCGACTTACTCCCTTTTCGTCTTGCTAGATGCTAATTACACTTGTCCAGCAAGAGCTGCATAGCAGTACATGAGGTGCTGACTGACAGGAACAGATATTATGAAGTAAACAGGAGCCTCCAGGCATGATATTACTTCACTCCTGAGCTCTGTTAAATGCTGAGCATGGACAGGTTTTCAGCCAACACTAATACTGATAACACTAATGACAAAACAAGGCAGAATGATTACTTATCATTAGTCAGAGCCGGAATGCTGGAGGTCAGAGGTCATATGCGTGCTAATTTGCGTCTGCAAAGGAATAAATTGTATGTAAAATTTGGAAGTGTTATGAGTGGATTAAAAAGGAAAATTACATGAATTACATCACAAATGGGGTAGAAAACAGGATGAGCTCAATGACTAATTATTACATAATACCACTGAGATCAGGCTAACTTAGCATCCAACCCATGTTGCAAGAAGTAGGATTTTCCAGAGGACCCCTCTTACTGATATTCACATGCAAATATGTTCAATATCTCAGTAAACTTCTCAATATGTTCTGAAGGCTTAACAAGATCCCAAGGTCTCCTATTATGATACTGTTTACCTGAACAGCAAAGGCTTAGGCTGTTGCACTGGTACATGCTGTGGTCATGATTTATATATAATGACAACTAACCTGCTCTTGCTCTATTTGCACTTCAGACATAGACATAATTTATTTTTAATGTGTAGGTGCATGGTAATGTTTGTATATAGCTTTGTATGTGTATAGCTTCCTGTATGCATTTTGGCATCATGGGGGAACTACAGGGTGTCAGAGTGGCTATGTCTGAAGACCATTTGTGTTTGTGTGTGTGTGCTGATTTGTTTTGTATTGTATTCTTTGTATATTTGTGAAAAACTTGAAAATGAGATGGTTCATCTCAAGGTATTCAGTTCACTGATTTTAATGAGCCTGCTTACTGAGACCACTTTATACACAGGTTGTCCAGACGTACACACTCTGCTACAGATATTTTTCAAACATAATAACCTCTTTAACATGAAACTCAGCACAAGACGTAATGTTCTGTATCCCCCTAAAAATGTATACTTGTCATGTGTGTTTAAAAATATAAAAATACAGTATATGAATCTTACAGGATAATTTAGGATCTCTATCTGAATTTATTTTTCTACTTATAGACTGAGTAACACATCGTAACACATCGTAAATCATTGTGGTTTCCTGTTGTGGAAAATTAAATGTTGTGTAGTCTGATTTATGCAGCAGTATTACACATGTTTTGATATCTTGCCCTTTGGAGCTTATCAATAGCACATAGTGCTAAATTCTTTTTTATTTTATTTTATTTTATTTTGTTTTATTTTTTTTTTTAATTTATTTATTTATTTATTTATTGCATCTTCTGAATGGTGTTTAACCATCAAGTGCCCAGCCTGTTGTCCTGTTATTTAAGTAAAAAAGTAGTTAGAGACTGTTCATGCGAATTAGCAAACTCCAGTATACCAGTGTGGACCATTTGTAGTTTTTTTCTCATCAAACTGTGTATATCCTGCTGGTTTGTAGTAGGGCAGATAATGGGCAAGGTTTTTAATCTGCAGAATTTGCTCCTAGAGGTGTATTACCTATTCGTGCAAAGGTTTGAAAAAAGGCGGTATATTAAGGTCCTGATATACTAAGATTCAATATAACTTAAATTGGGATAAATTGCATATGCAAAATTTGGGCATGTTGTGGGTGAGTTAAAAACTAAAATAATACAAATTCATAAGTATTATGAGTGAAAACACATTTTAAGGTATTGTTATTATATTTTATCATTTTGAGAGATAATCATTAGAAATAATGATTCCTGAAACTTAAATGGTATCTTTTTGTGTTATGTGGAATAAACTTCTATGAAATACATGCTCTCTGGATGTACTAATTTACACATTATCAGCTTCAGTAATTTACACTGTGGGTGTTACATTAATTTGCATTGACCCCACCCTGTATTTTGGATTTGTAGGTAAAAAATACAGCATCATTTTTAAGAAAGACACATTTTGTTTGTTTACAAATGCGATCCTGCATCACCACTGTTAGTATATCAGCATGCAGATTTTATTTGTGGGTGTTTTCACATGCTTTTATGCACAACCTAATCTAAATGTGTTTTCCTATAAGGATAAAGAAAATAGATAATCAAATGCGTTGCTTACCTTGATTTGTATATAGATCAGTTATGTTTGATCATATTGAACATATTGAATGTAGATCAGTCTTGTCATAATAATGACCTCCCAAACAAAGACACAAAGACACACACACCAGATTACAAAGTTTAACTTTATTTTTTTCCTGTAGAAAAAAGGAGCTGATGTTGCATGCATGCTTTACATACCACTAACACTGATATATTTCAGAAGGGGACGAAAATCTCAGTGGCTGAATTGGCTGAAAAGTTCGCCTGTCAGGCCCCCCCTCCTACACAGGCTGAAGCGGTGAGGCTTCCCAAACTGATCAGTCTCTCCATCCTTCCTCATTCAGACTACAGCTCTTACCTCCCTGTGCTTATGTTTTTCACGCTTCACTCTGCTTCTCTCAGACCCTTCATCAGCCTTTCCTTCCATCACACTTTTATTTTGTTATTAGCTATTAGTTGTGTAGTATAGTGAAGTGAATTAATTAATTCATTAATTATTGTTCTACTTTTTAAAAAATTCTTTGGTTGTTTCTTTTATGCACATTCTTTGGATGAAAATTTTAAATCTTGAATAATTTACTGTTGTATAAAACAGCCAACCACCAGTTACTGGTACCACCCCAGACTGAGTAATTCATTGTAACTGCACATCCCAAATTTTTTTTTTCCCCTCTTATACCACTGCATTTCTTCAACGTTGGTTCTGATTGCTACAAAGTGCTGAGCTGGAGTTCCGAACCCTGATTATTTATAAAAAAAAACTGGATTATTACTGGATTAAATAAAATGTTGAAATGAGCTGTTACTATACAGTGCATGCATGCCTGGGCATGTCTAGATACATTTCATTATTCATTGAAATAAATGAAATTTTCAATATAGTTTTCCTTATTACCAATGCACATATGCAAAACTGACATGAACATTAATGCATATAATTTAAATATGTGATTTTTAATTAATTAACAGTCCCATTTAGCATTTAACAGGCTTTATGCCCCATATTTGACTATTATGTACAGTATATACATCTGTGAAAAACAAATAAACATCAGCAGGTATTTACTGACTAAATACTTACACACATCTGCCTGTGTGTCCAGACTTTATACCCACCCTGTTAAAACGATATGTTGTCTGAGAAAACATGATGTGGTTTTAAAAGGCTGTATATACATAGAGACACTGTAATAAAAATACTGTAACAATGGTAAGGGGTGATAATCTGTTATATTAAGTGGCAATTTGTT
>JAOVVF010000019.1:15663894-15678406 GCA_028565595.1 Duopalatinus emarginatus
CCATGACCCAGTGGTTAGGGAACTGGTCTTGTGACTGGAAGGTCCTGGGTTCGATGCCCACTGAGCTCTAAGTGATTCCAGGTGGTGTTTAATTCAGTTAAATTTGTATTTTATTTTAAATTATACATTTATTTGTATAGTGCCTTTAACAATGGACATTGTCCCAAAGCAGATTTACAGAAATAGGTATCTGTTTTATAGGGTCTCTTTTTTAATATTTTGAGAGTTATGATAAAGTTAAGCTTAAGGTGTCATCCATTTTTCTTCTGGTAGAACGTAAAATTATCTCTTTTATGATTTGACATTGAATTTATACTGAAATGAATAGAATTCCAACGCATTAGGTTAAGTATATTGTTTAACACGGCATGCTTCATTCTGTGCAGGGTTTGAAAAGAAGCAGGCAGAGTTGATAGTCAGTGCGCTCGTCACTCTCACAACAGCCAACATGGACATTGTGTACAGGGACATGGTAACAGGGGCTCATCAGGTAATGAGTCACAAAAGAACACACTGTACAGATACTGTGATAACAGCACAGCATTTCTTTACTGAGAAATTTCTGTTGCAGGAAATTACGCTTCAGCAAATTATGGCTCATCTGGACTCCATTAGGAAGGACATGGTTATTCTGGAGAAAAGTGAATTTGCCAGCTTGAGATCAGAAAACGCAGTAGGTTTTTTGAACGTCTTTTATAACCAAAGGAATTACAGTGGACATGTTTTATATTAAATGAAATGAAGAGTTTGTAGAGTGTAGGCTTTGCAACATGTTTTCAAAAGCCTTGTATAGATATAGTATTGAATCGCCGATCTATGTAGCAGCCCACAAAAGCCAACATACTATACTATAGTATATGGTTATAAAAAAAGAAATATGCTTTTCTATTCCCTGCATCTCACATAGAAGTAACGTTTTAAATACTAGTTACCCCCACAGTAAACAGGGAGAAAAATTGGCATTTAAATATTCTGTTCAGATTATTCTGTATTAGAGCATCAGGTATATCTGAATACAATACTACTACTACAATACTGATTACAAACTGAACTGATCAGGCTTATGTCCATTTTTATATGGTATGTACTGTAGCTATCCAACAACTTGATCAAAAGCATGATGTAAGGACTGATTGTGTTTACCCTGTTAATTATACTGTAGCCTAAGCCATTTTATTATTAATTAATCATTTTGGTGAAATATATTAGTTTAAGGTTTTAGTGTATGTTATAGACAGAACCATTTTTGTTGGCAGAATTTAGTTGCAGAAATATTCAACAGGTTTTCCTTAATGACCAAACATACTGTGTTTGTTGCCTAAAACGTTTTCTTGTTTTGCTTTTATAGCTACCAGTTACATATTATAGCGAGTATTATTGATATAAGAACCGTATTGTGATCAAATATTGCGATTCACTTTTCTGGGATGTGGTTGGTATGGTGATGTGTTTATGGTTTTAATGATTAATTTAAAAACAAAGTGGTAATAAATTAATGCCATCATTAAAAAATGTCTTAGTAGACATTAAATAAGTATCTCAGTTAATAATTGTTTTCCTTTATTACTGTTTTGCAAAGTTTGTTAGCTACAATTCTATATCATGAAACACATCATGTACTGTAGAAATGTCCAGAAGTATTATAATACATTTTTGTAATTTTACCCAGCCCTAATACTCATGTAATTTAATAAACTGTTAACTATATACTTACCTTAGATTTTAGCTTCGACACTCATCCAAAACTCTAAGCATATCTTAGGGCTCCCGAGTGGCATAAGAGAAAAGTGTTCATGCTATCAGCCAAGATGGCGAGTTCAAATCCCAGGTAGTCTGGGAGTCCAGAGGGGAATATTAGTTGTGCTCTTGGGGAACAAGTGTTACACCACCCCTGGTTGGTAGCTGATGCATTGTAGGGACAGGAGCAGGAGGTCTAATTGTTGGGAATTGGAGATGTCAAAATTATATATATAAAAAAAAAAAGAAAGCATGTCTTAGTTAAAAGACATTTCTGTAGAAATGTGTCTTTGATTTGTTTGATTTTATTATATTTAAGCTGTTTTTTAAACTATGTACTTTTCTGTTTAGAAAATGAAGATTGAACTTGAACAGATCAAGAACAGATTGCTTGTGAGTAGAAGCTTTAGTCTGTTTTTTTGTCATAACCATTATAAACCTTACAGTGATCATTAACATTGCATCTATGAATTAAAGGAGGAAAGTGAAAAAATCAGAGCAGACACAAAGTTGGATATTAATCTCGAGCGGAGTCGAGTAATTGACATTGTGAGTTAACATCCTGACTGTGTATACTGGTTTGTAAAAAAAAAACCATAATTACAGGTTTGTATCATCATTGCGCACAAAATATAAATCAGTTTGTCATGAATCAGTTCACAGAGCAAGAAAAAAAACTTTTGGAGGTCAGCAGTGAGTTTCAAAAAAAGGTAGGTTGTGATTAAAAAAAAGCCTGCTTTAGATAAAAAGTCTGATATTTAGGTTAAAAGTTGTTTTTTTTATGTTTAGAATTCAGCAATTGAAACAAGCACAATTGAAACAACCAAGAAAATAGACATTGAAGTGGCTTCACTGAAAACACTCCTTGAATCACTGAAGCTTCAGACGATCCGATATCTCGCAGGTACACACAGATGATTAGACATTTTGAGTTGTTTTGCTTAATGCATTACTGAATATATGGATTAGAGATTATTAATACAGGTCTTGATGTTTTCCCACAGCGTGTATCTTCTCCTGTTTGGCAGTTGCCCTCGGTGTTTACCGGTTATGGAAGTAAAAGACACATCTTTTATGTTATTAGTGGTTTTACTTTGATTTTGAGTTTTATTGTAAACAAAACCTGTTTTGAAGTATTGTAATATAATCAACATATCCTTCTTGAGTTATTCTCTTCCAAGACATTCCTTTAACACCACTGTCAATAACCACTAAAATATCTGAGCTTTTGAGTCATTTAACTTGTTCATAAAAAATATTTTATGTGCTATAAACCACCAAATCCTGCTGGTCTGGATTTTTTTCTACTTTTTAATAATTAAAAACAAGCACACATTTTAACAGTTAAATAAATGAAGTGGAGTTTAACAGGTAATTTTATAAATGATGCTCAGGATTTTCTTTCATGTATTTTTCTAAAGCAGTATTTTTCAAATTTTATAACGCTAATCTAACTAAAATATGGCTAATTAACGTGCACAACAAGTATGAAACAATAACAGGGTTATTGAAACAAATGTATGTAACAATCAAGCATTATTAAATACTTTACATTTATACTTTTAAATATAAATTGATTTGCCAATAACCCCTTAAAATAGTCCTTATTTAGGTCATCATCATTTTCTTAAGTACCAGAAAAACTGGTACAGATGAGCCTATGCAAAATACATAAGCTGGTACTGACTCCATAACGGTATGGGGTTTGTTTAGCAGTTCCATGATACCCCTGGTACAACTCTGCAAACATCTCTTACAAGTGAACCTGTTCACGTCCTACATTCATTCACACACCACCACACACCTAGAGATGCCAAATTATGTTTAGAGGAACACTCATTTGAGTTGCCATTCCCACCGAAATCAAAAGATCTCAACAATATCAAACACATTTGGGATGTTACACAACACTCTGTGGAACACAGAAATCCTACACCTCGGGATACAACAGAATTGTTCACCGTTCTGCAGGAAGTGTTTATTGTGTACAGAATAGTTCCACAAGCTCCCTATGGTCTTGGACTTGTATACAAGTTGTTCTGGCACTTCAGTGTAGAAAAACCTTCCCTAGATTCTGAACAAACCTGGTCATATAATTAGTGGCTGAATCATAAAACAGGTTTGATATTGTGTCATTGCACAATTATAGTGTGTCATGTGAAAGCCTGAGTTTTACATCCCTACTCATGACTGGTGTTTGTATGCATACATTTGTATACATGTAGTTGAAGTAGACACTTTAATGTATACAATGTCCATTTGTCAGTAACTGATGTAACCTCTTTGGAATAAATTGAATAGATACGCAGAGCTCACCATTTGATGACACAGTAGGTATAGTCAAAAGAAGAATAGGGGGAAAAAAGCCACATGAAGCATGAATCATTAACACTAATCTTTTTATTTAGGATAAACACCAAGTACACACAAGTAAACACTTTGCACACACAGACACTATTTTTAAATGATGATTCACTTTATTGAATATTCAGTAAGTCAAGCAAACCTCTTTAAACCTCTGCAAAAATGATTTTTTTCTTTTTTCCTTTATTAAACTAAACACATCTTATTAACCAGAACCAAAAACATTAGTAAACTCAATATCTTTGACACGCATTTATTATTTACACATTTAAATTTGCGGAGGGGAAAAAAACTAAGTCCATCTTTAATCCTTATTAACTGAAACCCTCTGCAGAGAAAGATTTTCTAAAGCCTGAAACTGGGCATTGAAGAACCATCAGCGTGTCATCTGTAAAACTAGTTCATTTTTCAAAATCTCTGTACAAATGCCTAATCATGGCAGAAAATTAAATTCTTGGAGGATTTAAACCCAACATTTTAGATTCTCAATATTACACAATGCCAAATACCAAAAATATTTCTTTATTTATAAATTAAATTATACACACATTTACCCCCAACATACATCTTTTTAAAGTACATTTCACTTTGCATTCACACAGCAAAATAAACACCTGAAAATTGCAGGCAGTTACAAATACAAAAATGTATTTAAATTTATGCATAGCTGAGGACCCTGCCTCAGAGCCGTCCTGTATAAAAATAGTTCTACAGAAACTCAACTCAAGTAATCACGAGAGAAGGAGGTTTTAAAGCAGCAGCACGGTTTAAAAGGGAATTGCACTAATCGTTTGTGACCCTCCTTCCGACTCATCCTGAACCTCTTGTTTTACCGTTACAGCCTCTGTGTCTCCCTCAGCTGCCTCTTCTTTAATACTGCAGCATGACCCCTCACCTTCTCTCTCTTGTTTTAAGAAAGCATTTAAAGGGTTTTCTGTGAGCATCTTATTAGGGGACGGGGTGGAATCCACAAATGATGATGTCTACGGTGTTTATGTAAGAGAAAAGAAAAAAGAAGCGATTTTAAAGTGGCTAGAGTTAAGGACATGACACACGAAGCTCTTCTTTATTTACAACAACTTCATGGAATTAAAGGAGAGGTTCAACAAGAAAAAAAATCTCAGTACAACACATTTAATATGAATGTAGCCTGATTTAGCTAGGACACGTCTGGTGTTTGCTCTTTTAGTTTTGCACTGGAGCTGTAATGCAAGTCTACCTTAAATACCCAATTTGTTTTATTTATTTATTTTTTTTAAGAAGGAAGCTATAGCAAATAAATAAACAAACAAACAAAATAAATAATTGTGGATATCTAACCTTGCTGTGACCTTTACCCTGTTTGGGTTAAATCTATATCCTACAAACATTCAACCACCAACTAGGTGCAAAGGAATTAAAAGAATTCAAAAATAACTTCACTCGAAAAATAACTAGATAATTAGTATGATAACTGTCTCCATAACACCAGTGTTCAGCTCCATGGTGGAATTTTGTTCTTCTTTATAAAGGATGTGTCCTACACCACATCCAGCAAGTTACAGCACTGAAGAACTGGATGTAGTTTCAGGTTTGACTTGTTAGCTACATTTATCTCAAAGAATCACAACACAAACATGCCTTCACCAAGTAGCTATGTTTGAGGAACGACATGGTGCACTGAGACTACGGCTGGGCGAAAGGATATGAGACCTAATGAGAAATTGTCATGATACAATTTTGTTTTATATAGCAACTATTAACTTTCAAAACAACTGATTTAATGTTGCCTTTTTTAATCAAAATATCTATTGTAACGTTTACTCGGTGTTGATTTATCTTTATAGACATAACAGTATCATTTAATTACCATTTCATCATAATGCCCACTTTAATAGGGTTTGACCGATACACTGACTGGCCTACAAATCAGCCTGATTACATAAGTTACATAAGACTTCAAGGAGTTCATGGAAATCACAGCAACAACACTGATAATCTCCCCGTTAATTAATAACAGCATTTTACACTTTCACACAGTAAATAGCTATAATAGTGCGTTGTGAAACAGAAAATTGTCATACATTATTTCTTATGGCAACATAATAAAGGTCTCAGTGCCCCACAATGCTACTAAGCAAAGAACCTCATTTTAACTAATTAACAATTTTATTTGCAATTTCCAGTGTACGTAACAATACAAGAGTACAAAAGGTATTAATAGTAATTTCTGAATCGGTCAGGCCCTAGAAACATTTGTCAATGTGACATCCTAAAGCTTTTAATAAAAATCTTGAGGTGCAATACTTACTTTTGTGTAATCTTCATAACACAAGGGATGGTAGGTCTGAAAGAAGAGAGTGAATCATGAGTATGCTATCTGCAATTATTACCAGACAGAAGCTGAGAAAGAACACAGGCTTCAAATGTTATACCTTTTCATCGACTCTGATTGCATTCTTCAGGTGCCACTCCTCCTCATCCTCTTCCCAGTACATCTCAAACTGCTCTTGACAAATCTCACAAGACTGGGCAGACAGAAAGAGAACATATTTAAGTAGATTATTACTTTAAGTGTTTAAAGGAGTTTAAACCAGCTGCCACTAAGGCTGGATAATATAAATATATTATTTAATAACATTTGTTTTATAACGGCTACAAACTCCAGGAGCAGCTAGACATCAAATATAAAATATTTCAATTCTGGTAGAGCTATTTACATTTATCTTTTTATGGTCATTTAAATAATTCCTGAAGACATAAAATAAAATAATTTTATTTATGTGAATAAATGCTTTTTTTTCGGTTGCAATTTGTTAACAAGCCATCAAAACCATATTTTGATGCATCTTACTATCTTGCATCATATTATTTTTAATAATCATGATGTAATACTTTAGACATATGGTCTGTATTGAAACTGAACCATGATAACTTGTGTATCAACTGGCCAGCAGCACAGAATCAGGACTTGATTACAATTGCTATATTTTCTTACATGGTGTAAAAGGTTTAGTGTTCTTTTTTCCCCAAATGAACAACCAAAGTGTGATCAAGTGTTGGAAATTTTATACTATAGGCTTTTGTATGCATGCTTACTTCATGAACAACATCTGCAGCTGCCTTCACGCTCTGGAATTCTCTCTCCTTGGCTGCTTCCTGGTTTTTCTGAACAACCTCCTCATGCACCTTTTCAAAGAACTGGCTCTTTGCCCTCTCCTCAAGGTCAGCGATTTCTTCAAATTCAATCCAGTCCTAAAGACAGAGCAATTTGCCTCAAGTTATTTTTTAATATAGTCAGGTTCTATAAAAGTTTTAATCTCAGTGAGCCTCCCAATACTGTATATGTTCTTAAAAATAAAGCCTTAAATGGCAAAAATAAAAAAGAAATGCTTTTCGGGCTTACTGTGAGACTGTAGTACCACCGCCGATGTGTTATTTTCCTGCTGATGTCCTTCTCGGAGCGATTTTGTCTGTAGTGCCAATCCAAATGATCAGCATAAATATCAGTCTGAGAAGCAGTGAAGCGCATCCCACAGGAATAGCACTGGATTCCAGTATACAGTTTGGTAATGATACTTTCATGTCTCCTGATGAGTGATACAGAAACGAAGACAGTTAAAAAAAACTGTGTAAATAACTGCAGAATTAGGCTAACTGGTGAATACGTACTGTTTCATATCATCTACAACAAAGCCGGTCATATCAGGGACAGTATAGTCATCATCCTGTTCCTCTTCCTCTTGTTCCTCTTCTTCTGGCACACTCTGAGACGGAGTCACAGAGGTGGACTCTGATGCAAATACAGATCACATAAATGTTTACATGTACAAAAATATCTGATAAAAATAATCATTTTAGACACTATATTTGGTACAATATGAGAGAAAATGCTGGGTTTTTACAGGTCAATATTAAGTTCTGTCTAAATTATAAAGGTGCTTACCACTGCTCAAGTCTGTTTGTGATGGTTTGATTATTCCAAAGTCTATTAGTTTAGCCATCAGATCATTAACATCCATTTGGCCCAGATGACTCTCAGGCAGTACAAACTGGGAACCTGACACACAAACACACATCCCATAAGTTTTCTTGTCACATTACTTACAAGATCCCCTCAAAAAAAAATCCTCAAACATCTGACCTTGTGGGTTAAAAGGCGCTGGGTTAGGTGGTCCAAAGTTCTGTACAGAAGCAGGCATAAGCATCTAAAATACAACAGATGAAAAGTCAGTCTTCAGAGCCATCCTCATTAAATTTTAAACTGATTAGATGCCAGCTTTAATTTGGGTACTCACAGACTGAGGATGGTTTGCAGGAGCAGTACTGAGAAACGGAGCAGGAGGCCTGTATGAATTCTGAAATCCTGAAGGCGTGGGTTCTGGCACATTAAACGTGGACCCCTGCGAGACGTTTTGTTGCATGTGAAATGGCAGTGGTTGACCGTCAAATGCATTAGGTGCTCCCATGTTAAAATTGTGGGGTGGGACACCAGGATTTATCATTGGACCCTGATTCTGAGGCTGATCGATCATCATTTGCCCTTGTGGTCTAAATGAGTTTTGTATGTTTGGAGGTCCACGGTATCGCGGATGACCCTGTGGTGATTCAAATCTTGGTATGCCTGAGGATTGTCCTTCAAATCTCATCGGTCCAGGTTGTGCTGGGTTGTCAAAGCGCATCATGCCCGACTGATTGCTTGGCCCCTCAAATCGCCTTGGTCCTTCGTAATTCACCATCCCAGACGGGTACCTTGCTGGGCCTTCAAACCCTCCAGGAGGGGCTTGGGGTATATGGGGATTATCAAATCTTGCAGGGCCATCAAATCTATTTGACTGTATTGGACTGTTGTACCGCACGTGACCTGGGCCATCAAACCTTCCAGGACCTTGATGCCCGATTGAACCATCAAAACGACCTGACCCTGATCCTTCGAACCGACCATGAGGCTCTGAATACCTAAGTGGGCCATGTGGCCCTGATTGGTTGTTATATCTTCCAGGCCCTTTCAGCAGTGGAGTTCTTTCAAACCTGTGTGGTCCAGGTCCATCATACTGGCCATGCCCCTCAAACCTAGGTGGACCATGAGCACCAGGACCATCATATCTGCCTGGACCTGCATTTCCCTCATATCTCCCAGGAGGATGAGGTCTTGATGGACCCTCTGTTCGGGGCTGTCCCATAATGCCATGTGTTCCTTCAAACTGAGAATGGGAACTCATATGGCCATCAAATCGTGGCGGGACATTTGCGCCATCAGGTCTTGGCATATTTCCCTGTGTGCTAGGACCCTCAGAAGCATGAGGCGGTGTTTGGCCAGGAGATTCATTAAGGTTTCGACCACCTCTCCCTGCCGCGAGCGGCATTTCATGTCTTGAAGGAGCATCTAAACCTAGTGGCATTTCATTGTCCAGACCTGTATCAGAGTGAACACTGTTAGGACTCTCGAACCTGGGACTGATATCGCCGTCCTCAAGTTGCTCCATGTCCACAGACTGTGCTGTCCCTTCAAATGGCAGGCTTGAAGGTTTCCCAGTATTTCCCTCACAACTAACTGGACTTGGGGAATTTCTGAAAGGGGGTCCTGTTCGAGATGGTGGCCTATCATTTCTTCTAGGGTCCTCAAGCCCAGAGAATGGTTTAAAGGCCTCACCACCCTTTTTGAGCGATTCTGGGGCAAATGGACTATCATGTTCTTGTTGAGCCCTATGGTGTTGCATGTTCTCTCTCAGTGGTGAGCTGTGTTGAACTACAGAGGGTAAAAAACATAATTAAACGTTAATAAATGAACAGTCTTACATCTCTACTGTACAGTGATCACTAGTCCTTTTCCTACAGTACTCAACCCCAGCCTTAATCCATCCTGTCTGCTCCAGATAATTATCCAAATCCAGGTTTAGGGCAAGAACAGAATGTTACAACTGCAGTTTCAGGGCTGATAACCGATACCCCAAAACTTCAGAGATTTCTTTATTTAAATGTGATTTTCAGGTCAGATTTACAATCTAAAGTTCTAATTACAACCAATACAGCATACAAAAACAGTCAAATACATTTGGTATTAGATTACAAAGTCTAATAGTGATCAGGATATATATTTGTCCTGTTGACAAAACACCAGAATACTTAACCATTACACATGACTCCTAAACAGCCTTCTACATGAATACGCTGTATAATACCTGGGCGTTGCAGCTGTGTTCTTTTCAACTTCGATTTGTGCTCAAAATAAGAGAGCTCAGCATCAGACAAGTGTCCATGGCCTTTCTTTCTTGTGCATGTACCATCATCATTCGTTTCCTCCCAAGAATCAGAGCGCTGTCTTTCTTCTTGATACTGAAATAATTGCTTGATTTGATGGGCCACATTAAGGAATTCTTCCTGAGTTAACTCTCCGTTAGCCAAACGCTGGCTAGCCTAAAAGACAGTATGACAAAAAATATTAAATATTGCCTTATTTTCATCCCCTTGCTTTACAGTGGCCTATCATCTACACTATCAGGAAGCATATGACAAAATCTTTACAAATGGGTATAGATGCACATCTGAAGACAGCTCTGGTGAAGGTCTGTCTATGATCAAATTCAAATTCTTTCTTCAGAGAGAAAGTAAAATTATTTCAAACAAATCCATTTTGTCAAATAATGTGGGAATGTGGGACTGCATATATTGTGTCAGTGGAAAAGAACACTAGATGTTGTACAATAAAAAAATTAATAAAAAAATAACGTGATGCCATTTGCTACGAACAAATAAAAAAAAATAGACCTGGGTAATATGACAGCCTAAATTTAAATGAGCAGGTTTGCTAATGGGGAAATAATCTAAAATAATGAAAGAAATGTAAAGGTTAATCGTGTACCTTTCGTAAAAGATCTCTCTTGCTGGCAGAATTAAGCACATCAGGAATCTGCAGGTTGGCGTCAACACTCAGACGGTGCTGTTTCGGCGTCCGTGGTGTCGGAGGTCTCTGATAGCTGTTCCATGCTTTATGCCTTTGCAGCCCAGGTTTGCCATGAGAGAGATCTGGGTCAGGTTGCTTAAGGCTGTAAACAAAAAGTACAAAACAAATGACCAGTTACACCACAAAGGCTCATGCCATTAAAAACAAACAAAAAGCGAGAGGTGGAGCATAAAAAGCTACTTACGGTTTATTTTCTTCCCATCCACTTCTCCATCTCTTGGGGTCTTTTGCACTTTTGTGCTCTACAGGTGATGCCCTCTGGGACTGGGCATCTCTATGCTCAGCGGTTCTTTCTTCCAGTGGTCTTTTTACCCGCCTCTGCTCAGAAATGTTCTTCTTTGGTGCACTCCTGTCCTCCCTGATATTCACTTGGTTATCATCTTCATTATGTTTGCCTAACTGTCTAGCCTTTCCACTTTTTGGAGGTGGAGTGATGCTCCTCGTTCTTCTCTTTGGGGACCGTCTGTCTTTTCGTTTAGGAGAGTGCTGAGGCGGAGAACGAGATCTAGACCGAGACCTTTTCCTGATGTTTGTTTTACTGACTTTAATATCTTGTTTTTGAAAAGTATCAAATCGGTCGTGTTTATTCAGCGCCCCATTCACTAGCTTGCCTCTGGAGTTGCCGGATTTCTGTGGCTCAGTGCCTTTGCCGCTATCTTCCCGTTCTTTCCTATCTGTACTTCTTTTCTTTTCTTTGACTTCGTCTTCTTTCAGATCAGTCTTCTCATGCATCTGCTTTCGCAACCGTGGGTCCTTTTTATTACCATCTAATGCCTTTGGGTGCTCAGGTTCAGAGTCTCTGCTTTTATGAATGACTCCCTTGCTTAATGGCAACACTGACTTGGATTTACCTTTGTCATCGGTTAAAGAGATATCTTTTTTTGGTATTCTCATAAGCTTACTTGGCTTTTCTGGAAGTACAGGTACTCTCTTTTCAGGTGCACAGACAACAGGTAGTGTGACTCGGCTCTCCTTCCTGAATGTTTCGTGTTCCTTTGTATTTACGGATGAGGCAGAAACTCTGTTTAATCTAGGATCTCTGTTTGAGGGCTTGTCTGCCTGTGATGGAGGCCACGACTTGTGTGGTGCAAGAACCTGCTGACTTGCAGCTGGTGCATCAAACTGGACTGGACCACTGTTGGGTGGGTAGTTTGTACTGGCCGCCTTGAGGAGAAAAAAAAAACAAACTTCAACGTAGAGACAAAAAACTGTTTAAATCACACTTTAATTTCCCTTTATATAATGCAACGTTTTCCCCACTAGCATGCTGAAATGTTTTCCAAAATACAGAAGATGAAAAGCCATGATTCAACACAAAGCTTACCAGTTGCGCTTTTGTTTGCTCAAGTTCAAGCTCTATCTTCTTCTGCTGAAGTTCTAACAACTGTTTTTGCTTAGCAAGTAACTGTTGCCTTATTATTTGTTCCTCTGCCAAGTTCTTCTCACTGACTGTGGGAGGAGGGGCTACTTCTTCAGTCTATATAAAGAGAGACACGTTATAATTAACTTCTTACCTACAGTGAGAATTTGAGCACCAAGTTACTCATTTCACATGCTTACCGGCTTTAAAAATTTGGGATTTACATGAATGCTGGCGTTCACGGTTGGTGGTAAAGGCTTAATGGGCCAAGCAGGATCTACGGAGTTCACACGAACATCCAATGCATACAGCTTCTTCAACGGGAAAATCTCGTCCCAGGTTGAACGCAATTTGAAGAGACATTTTCTAGTGTTTTCATCCACCTAAAGCAAGGTAGAAGAAAGGAATACTCTGACATTGGTAGATATAGAACACTAGAAGTCTACCTTTCCAAAATGATTTTCACTAAGCATCCAGTCCAGCAGTAAGAAACCTGCAACCTTATGACCACCACTATACCATCACATCGTAAGGGAATAACAGTATAGCATATAAATATCCATACATGAACAATGAATGGATGCGTTAGATGTTTAATATTCATTATAATCATAAGAAGAAATATGTGAAAAATTAAGTACCTTCTCAAAAACACATATAAAGGAAGTGATTAGGTTTTTAGTAAACACTTCAAGGTACTGTCCTCCAACGTTCTTCACTATGGAATCCACTAAGTACAAAACAGGAAGCTTCTCAGCAGCAGGCGCCTACAGCGATAGAAAACTCACAAATTTAGTACACAACATGACAAATGTGCAGTTACAGTGTAATATTAGCTTGTGTCCTTTGGTGTTTAAAAAGGGGGAAGAAAAAAAAAAAATCCTGTCCCTCCACTGCCAAAAAAATCCTTTTCATTTAAAAATGAAATCTCCTTTTTCTTCTGGTCTTCCAGCTCTTAGGTTTATGGCATGAGACTTGCAAGGATGTGTAGTCACTCAAACCACCATAGATTTCTCCAAAATAAGAGATGGAAAAAAAAAAAAAAAAAAAAAGGAAATTGTACTCCATTTTAAAATACAAAAAAAAAATTCCAATGATGAATCTTCAGCACCGGTGTCCCAGAGCAAAAAAAAAGTGCAGGACGTCCATTTTTTTTAAATTGGTTATTTTTTTAAAGTCACCATTTGAGAGACATTTTGGAAGTGTTGCTTTTTAAATAAGGTCTTTTTATCAAAAAGAAAAAAAAGTATTCACAAAGTCTTATTTTATTTTAATGTATGTGCAACTGGCATTGGCAATTGGCTAACTTTTTACCATGTTCACCGTTTGAGACATCAAATGCAAGATTAAATGCTGGCTTAAAAAAAAAAAAAAATAGTAAAAAATGACCAAAAAAACAAAACAAAAATAAAACAAAACAAAAATCCACTCCTCTTTTAACCGAAGGTTGTTCAGAGTTTGTCCTTTTAAGTGTAGGGTTTGTCTTAGAAGTTTTACCCTTCTTCCCAGGGCTACATAACTGCAACTTTGTTTTAAACATATTTAACATGTGGTCAATTTAGAAAGTTACTATACAAAGCCATTGTACACATCTGAGGCAATGTCTGATGGAAAGCACATTTCTCACAAAGAAACCCAAAACAACTGGCAGATGTTCCCACAAAAAAATTACACTGGTAAAGAAAGACAAAAGCACATTTCATATAGTTTATTGTCACATTTGTGCAGAATTTATTAACAATAAAAAAAAATAAAATCAAGAGAGAGAAATTACTCAGCAATCTAAACACGCCATGAACCCTTTATTAGTTAGTAAATACAAAGATAGAAAGGAGCTAGACTTTACGAACCACCAAAGTTACGACTATAGGACTATGGCATCACAGCGATCATTAGTATGTTGATTATGCCGACATTTTTACATTGACAGCGGTACTTACAAGTAGTGCAACTTTTATTGATCTGGTCACAGCGCAAAAATGAACTGAACTCGGACGTCTGTTCATCCAATATAACTGCGACTAATACAGTGGTATAGAATAGCATAATCCGGATTACTGCTCGGCCAGAACAATGATCCAATCCACCACACGTCCACTGTAATTAGG
>JAOVVF010000019.1:15685518-15698133 GCA_028565595.1 Duopalatinus emarginatus
TATATATAGGTGTGCCAACTATAAAAATAAATAAATATAATATTCACTTTTACCTGTGTAATACCATTTCGTTTTATCATTTAATGTTATTTTTAAAATATGTATTTTTTATCATGATATCTTGGTGCTCTTGGGGGCCCCCTGGTGGCGTAGGGGCCCTAAGCAGCTGTTTGAATTTCGAGTATGCCTCAGGCCGGCTCTGCTAATAACTATAGTATTCATTTATGATCAACATTCTACCGATACATAATACATGTCAGTTCATGAAACACTGCCTAAAGAGTTTGTGCTTGTTACCAGAATGTGTTTCAGGAGGCAGGGGTACGAGTTGAAGGCTATATGGGAAGCACTTCAGCTGCTGGTGGCTTCTCTGCACTCGATGTGGCTGTATGTACCATAGAGAAAGCCAACGGACTCATCAACAGACTTATTGAGGAGGACAGAATGGATTTGTTGGGTAATTTATGCTGTAGATGCTATATGTGGATTTATGTGTTATGTGATTTGTGATACTGATGCGTAAGGTCATTTTTTTTTCTCAATCTTAGGTATTGTCGTGGTGGATGAGCTGCACATGTTGGGTGACTCTGGCCGTGGATATTTGTTGGAGCTCTTGCTGACTAAAATCCAGTACATTGCTAAGAAAAGAGCTGAGAAGTAAGACAATTTTTTTTGAATATCAAAAGGTATCTCAAGCTGAAGACCTTCGAATAATGTTTATTTTACCTAAATCCACAATTAAGTGATGTTAAGTGATTTACCCCAAAAGTAGTTATTTGTCCAAGACATAAGGTGTTCACATTTTAGTAATGTATAATAATAATAATAAAAAAAAAATTAAACTATAACTGTGTGGGCATCAGCGATAGAGAGTTGCCAGAACTGGAGGCATTGACTCCACAAACCCTCTAAAGGTGTGCTGAGGTATCTGGCACTAGTACTTTAGCAATCCTTCTGTTGATTTTTTGGAAGATCCAACCAGTCGGCCTGGCCTTCAAACCCCCCTCTGTACAATTCACTGGTTGTCCTTCCATGGACCACTTTTGGTAGGTCCTAACCACTGCAAACTGGGAATACCCCACAAGACCTGCTGTTTTGGAGACGCTCTGATGCACTTATCTAACCACAATCGCAATCTCGTCCTCTTCTAGTTCAATAGATCAAATGTTTATATTTGCCATTGTTTTCCCTGGTTCCAACACATGAGATTTGAGAACTGACTGTTTAACTTGAAAGGTGCCACTGTAATAAGATAATTATGCCAAAAATGTAATGTTTCCCCTCTCATAGGTGCTCTGAGAAAAGTTCCACTGGCTTTGTACAGATTGTGGGAATGAGCGCCACTTTGCCAAACTTGGATCTCCTCGCTCGCTGGCTAAATGCTGAACTGTACCATACAGATTACCGTCCTGTGCCACTGATGGAGTGGGTCAAGATCGGTGCTAACATATATGATGGCTCTATGAACCTTGTCAGGCCCTTCACTCCTGCTCTGCCTGTTAAGGTAAGGATTTAAACATACAGCACTGAACATACATGTCCCTGTTGTAAACAGCTGTTAAATCAGAAGAGTATGTTTTTTTTTGTCTTCAGGGTGATGATGACCACATCGTCGGCCTTTGCTTTGAGACGGTACAGGCTGGTCATGCTGCACTGCTTTTCTGTCCCTCAAAGAACTGGTGTGAAAAGCTGGCGGACAGCATTGCCAGAGAGTTTTACAACCTACACCACCATGGTTTGTGTGCTAATCTGCTTGAAAAAATTCTAAATCCATATCTCATTGATTTACTGGTTTAAGTAATAAAGGAAGAGTTATCTTTTTACCTTTTATTGCCATTGGTGGTGCTATTGTGGATGTCAAAATGGAGGTTTTTTATATTTATGTATTTTTTTTCCTTGAATGAGATGGAGAGCATAGCCTGCCTATGCATAGGATTTTGTATGTATTAAAACCAAATATACACAAAATGGGGCATGGGATCTACAATCTTGCAAAATATTTTGGACAAATCTAAAAATGGCACAAAGACATCTAAATGAATGCACGATATGGAATGCTGTAAAAATCCCATATCATTATGGAGCCGCCACCATTCTGTACCTTTTTTTCTGGCACTTCAGTCAATAGAATTTTTTTTGAACAAGCCGTTTGAATACTGGTTATGAACTGGTGATTGGTGCCTTAAGCTGAGGCTTATTTATTTCAATTCAATTCAATTTTATTTGTATAGTGCTTATAACGGTGGACAAAAGCAAAGCAGCTTTACAGAAATAATTAAAAGGGTCTTTTCAAAGGGAATATTTAGAAATTTATCCTAAATAAATTTATTCTATTTAATTTGCTTGTTTTTTTTCTCCCCAAATAGAGAAACAGTCAGAATCTGGAGTGCAGTCTGTGTCTCTGAACCTTGAGGGCCTCCAGGATGTTGTGGCACAGCTGAAACGCACACCTGCAGGAATTGATGAAATCCTGAAGCGCACGGTTCCCTGGGGCGTAGCCTTCCATCATGCAGGTACCTGGAGTCTGGAATAAATACTGACCATATTTACCATCAGAACATAGTCAAGTGTTCTGTATGCCACAGGCTGTGATTCTAAGGCGATGTTTTTGCCAGTCTGAGTGCACCTTAAAACCTTTAATTACATGCCTTAATGCAGAGAAACAGCTTTTAATAACATATAAATGGTGGTTACTGGCTTTATTCTAATATAAATGATAAAGTTTTTAGGTAGTGTACGAATGTTTTGTTTGTTTCGTTACTTTTATTGCATTCATTTATTTCCCTTTTTTGTCTTTCTGTCTTTTATTTCTTTGGGTGCTACTTAGCATTTAAAGGTCACTTAGCTGATTCATTTAATATATTTACTGATAATATATTTCTTAACTGATAGATGAAGGACAAGTGAACATCATTAATTATCTCATTACAATGGCTCCTGTCAAGCACTGCTAATAAAAAGTAGCAAGCAAGTTTGTGGCTAGACGACTGGTTCAGAGCATCTTTAAAATGCTAGGTTGTGTTTGATATTTACCAGTATGGAAGCCCAAGGCTCACTGATGGGCATGGGGATAAGTTAGACCATCTGGTCTCCAGAATATGACAGAAGATCCACAAAATAATCTGTTGCTTATGACTTGTTGCCAGATACCACAGCACACATTTACAGGTTTGGTGGAGTCCATGCCTCTATGATTCAGAGCTGTTTTGGTGGCTGTTTGGGCAGGCTGATTGATGTGTGTTTAAATTGTTAGTATTCAGACTTCTGTAGATTTAAAATAAATAAAATTAGTTTGTGTATAATCTTTTTTGTTCATCACAATTTTTGTTTCAGGTTTGACATTTGACGAGCGGGACATCCTGGAGGGTGCTTTTCGTCAGGGCTTCATCAGGGTCCTGGTCGCCACCTCCACTTTGTCCTCTGGTGTAAATCTGCCTGCACGTCGTGTGATTATCAGAACCCCAGTGTTTAATGGACGTCTACTGGACATACTGACCTACAAACAGATGGTGGGACGAGCAGGACGTAAAGGAGTGGACACCGTTGGTAAATCCTACTTTTTTCTTTTTCTTTTTCATATATATATATATATATATAAGAATTTAAGGATGTCACATATGCCTTTCCTATATCCAGACGAGTGCTTGACATTGATAATTCTTTTACATTTTGTCCCAGGTGAGAGTGTCCTGGTGTGTAAGGAGTCTGAACGCACAAAGGGCGTGAGTTTAATCCAAGGCACCCTAAAGCCCATCAGCAGTTGTCTGGTCAAGTGCGAAGGAGAGGGAGTAACTACTAGCATGCTTCGAGCAATCCTGGAGGTTATAACAACTTTACCTGCTATTACCCCTATTTACACACCACCGTTAATGCATTTAAACAGCAGTTAAAAATGTTTTTTCTTAAATATGTTTAAACTGCTTCTAAAACTGCACTTCAGACCCCTCTCTTGGTGTGGCTTGTTTGCTATATTGTTAATGTTGCTATAGGATACAATATTGTGGAATGTGCAAATGTGTTTTGTGGACATAAAGTACAAAAGGCAACCCCAGGATATCTCACATCTAACGATGGTATACACTAATCAGCCATAAAATTAACACCACACATGATATGAATGACATTGATTTGATTATCTGTGGGATGTATTAGGCAGCAAGTGAAGCAGAAAAAGTGGGCAAGCCATTGTGATGGATAGACAATTGAGAGGAACAAAATGGCAAATGTAAGGATCTGAGCGACTATTGGATCGAATGCAGCAGGTCTTGTGGGGTGTTCCCAGTGTACACTGGTTAGTACCGGCCAAAAGAGATCCAAGGAAGGACAACTGAGAAACCACTGACAGGGTCATGGGCACCTGTGGCTAATGTGCTAGCCAACTGGTCCAAATTTACAGGATCCCACAAAACGCCTACAAATGTCTTGTGTAGTCCATACCTTAATGGCTCAATGCTATTTTAGTTGTTTTAGCTGTTTTGGCAGGTAGTATTAATGTTATGCCTGATTGGTGTACATGTGTTTAGGTGCTGCTATTGGTAGACTTTCTTTTTCTTTGTCAGGGAAGCTCAGGGCCCCTTATGCAAATTAATATTCATCAGAATAGACCTGACATCTTTTCCATTATTAGATAATAGTGGGTGAAGTTGCTAGCACACCAGAGGAGGTGAGGACGTATGCGTCGTGCACTCTGCTGGCAGCCAGCATGATGTCTGAACAACCCGATCAGCCCGGAGCAGCTCAGAGCCGTGGGGCCATTGAAGCCTGCATGGACTGGCTGATGGACAATGAGTTTATTCATATCCAAAAGGAAGGAGATGGTAAGCAAAGATTTAGGTACAACATATCTGCTTCACATAATTTGCATGTCAAGATTATGTAACTGTGCTGTTCTGTTGCAGAGGAGAGATATTGTCCTACTCATTTGGGTTCTGCCACACTGTCATCATCTCTGTCACCACCAGAGGCTCTGGGGATTTTTGCGGATTTACAAAGAGCAATGAAAGGCTTTGTTCTTGAAAATGATCTCCATATTCTTTACCAGGTAGAAATCAAGTCTCACACTTTTACTGTGTTGGATGAACTGAAAGAGCTGATTTTAATGTTGAAGGTCTTCTGCTGAATACAATGTAGATTGCACATAAAAAAATCTTCCCCTGTCCCCTTATCAGTGTCATCACCTTGGCTGAAACTAATGACTTGTGAGTTTGTTGACTGAGTCTTGATTGACTGGCAAAAGGGGGTTCCTAAAAGAAATCTCAATATATTCCTCTTGTGACCCAGAGATGAAAATGAATTTTATGAAGATCCCTACCGTTATCGTCCTAATTTTGGTTTTGGCCGATTGTCACCTACTGATCAACTTTCCCGATTATCAAGCCAAACATGTTCATCCTCCCAGACACATTAAGCACGGCTAAGCACATCATTTCAAACTGCTGCTCAAGGTCCCTGGGCACAAGGCTGCATAATACACTCAGAAGAAAGCTCTATCCACCCTCTTCATATGTGAGCTCAAAAGTGCTGAAATTATCTAGTGCCCCAGTAATTGAAAGCGGGAAGGTCAGCATGTCAATCTCTCATCAGGAGATCATCAGGAGATCCAAAATCTCCACAATGTTATGCTGTAGCATAACATTCATATTTTAAACCAAATAATAAATTATTAATTTAGAAAAACCGATCTACCAGATGTGCACTAACAGCAACCATTTTTTGGTGCTAGGTAGTAATGACTTATTAAAGAGTTAGTATGTTCCATCTGTTCATATTGTACATACATAACAAGAGAGATAGCATTTGTTAGTATTTGACATTGTGGTGATTGAGATGTTAGCTCTATTTGTCCCAAAAATTGACAACAGTAGTACACATAATCGTCTCTCTCCAATGGTATGAAACTATACTATATACTAAACTACTCTTTCCATTAATATCAAGCATAACCTGGCCTGAGCTAATCATCTCCTGGCCGTTTCATAGCACATTAACAGTTACAATGTACTGACACTTATGTCAGTATATAGATTTTGCATATTGAGCTCATAGTTGTGGAGCTACCCTATTTTGGATAAACTGTCCTGGCGAGCCACACCTTCCAGCACCTAGTGCTTACGAAGATAATAATAATGTTCAACTCATGTCATGTAATGCTGTAAAGGTGAAAGTGCTGATCCAAGATGCAACAACAAGCTTAATATTTAGGTTTGACATTTCTTAGGACACACTTAGGACCTGGTTTATGACTGTATCTGTCTATTCCTCAGATAACACCAGTATATGTTGATTGGACAACCATAGACTGGTACCAGTTCTTCTGTCTGTGGGAGCAGCTACCTTCTGCAATGAAACGAGTTGCAGAAATGGTGGGAATTCAGGAGGGATTTCTGGCACGTTCTGTCAGCGGGAAATTAATCGCCAAAACAGAAAAACAGCGCCGACAGATGGCCATTCACAAGCGGTAATATCACTAACACAAACATTGTTTAATACTCATAGTTGACTGTTTTGTGAGTGATGCATGTATTCTGGGATTTTCTACCTGACAACATGAAAAATCTTAAATAAATTTAAAGTAGTAACGTTTATTTTTCTATTATTCTATCTTGTAGTTTTTTCACTACGCTTGTACTGTTTGATCTGGTCAACGAGGAACCTCTTGGAGTTGTGGCGAAGAAGTACAGCTGTAGCCGAGGACAACTGCAGTCACTTCAGCAGTCGGCCTCTACCTATGCAGGTTTCTCCTCCATTGATTAAAAAGTACTTATATTGTATAGAGCTTTGTCAGGAATGGTATTTGTAAAAATAAAATTACTCTGAATGGCAGGTATGGTTACAGTCTTCTGTAACCGGCTTGGGTGGCACAATCTTGAGCTTCTGCTGTCACAGTTCCAGAGTCGTTTAAGCTTCGGAGTTCAGCGAGAGCTATGTGATCTGGTGCGCATTTCTTTACTGAACGCCCAGAGAGCACGAGCACTCTACAGTGCTGGGTTGGTTACTGTGGCTGAGATTGCACGTTCAAACGTTACTGATGTGGAGAAAGCCTTGAGGAAAGCTGTTCCTTTCAAAAGGTAACAAAAGAATAAAATAAATGTAAAAATTAAATGGATTTTTTGTGGTTTTGATACTAAGAATCTAGTGGATTCATGATAAGAGAGAAACATTTATTTCTTTTAATTGTTTTATCTAAATGTGCTCTATTTCATTTTTTTGTTAAAAAAAAAAATCTCACAGAAACCTCACAGGTCAAGATTAGACCTTAGCACCAAAACCTATAACGGTACATTTTCATAATCATTGTAGCACTTTGAAATGCCAATTATGACTAACTGCCTGTGGTTTCTTTGATGGTAGTTCTCGGCAGGCGGTGGATGAGAGCGAGGAAGAGGCTCAGGAACGCAGAAGCATGCGGTGTATCTGGGTCAGCGGAAAAAAGGCCTTGACTGAAAGTGAGGCTGCTCAGCAGATTGTGTCTGAGGCCAGGCAGCTTCTCCAGCAGGATCTGGCACTTCTTGGTGTGGAGTGGGACCCCAACTCCCTATTACCTGAGGCTAGAACAAATTCTTCTGAAGAACCAACAGAATCAAGTTTACAGTCTGCATCTAAGGGTTCATCCAATGAGAAGAATGTTAGGACTGAGAAATTAAGAAAGCTTGTAAAAGGACATATAGACGCTAATCAAAATCCCCCATCTGATAGTCATATAAACCCAACGAGTCCCACTGCAAATGAAGAAAACACTGAACAGCAATCTAGTGCATTACACAAAGTACTAAAATCAATAAGTGCCAAAGACAAAGGTCAGAGTAGCTGCGGCAGCACCGAAAGATCATCTACAAGTCCGGTATCTAAACGTAGACGGGTGGAAGATGATGAAATCAAGCTTGGGACCAGAGTAACTGAAGCACAGACACCCTCTTCAGTGACAGATGTAGAGGTTATGGAAACTGCTTCGTTGAATAATTGCCACTTGGAGTTAAAGAGCAGTAAAACACCCAACATTGCTAAACCTCAGAGTGGAGCATTATACCAGATTTTGTCAGATTCTGTTCATCTTGGGGAGACACCAAAAAGAATTAGTCAGCCCCACTTTCCATCTTGTAGTAAAAAAACATCTACAGAAGACAAAAACAATGACATTCGGGTATTAAATGACTGGAGTACGTCTGAAAACGGAACCAAAAAGGGGGCGGACACCGACTGTTACAGGAAAAGAGATGAGATTTCAAGACAAGATAAATGTCCTAGCACGTCTCCAGAGTTTTTGGTGAACTCGGATATAAAGTCCAGAGTTCTGCCTGAAGTAAAACTCATTTCAGGGGAAAAGTGTAACTCTCCAGATTTGTATACAGGGGAATTAGGAGAATTTGGTGATAGTTTTCAGCTGGACACTCAGACAGAGCGAATGTTGCTTCAAGACAACAAACTGCCTAACCAAATGCCTCATTTAGAGAATGAGAATTTAGTCTTAGAGAAAAGTCTTATACAGAAAAATAACAAAGACAATAGAGTGTCACTGATTTCTGATAATAATATTCCAAATGAATTGCCATCAGTTAAAAACAAAACAAAGTACAACATATCACTGACAGACAGTCAAATGGAGAACCTTCTCAATTTCACAAACCAAACAACTGAATCATGTGAAACACACCTACACTTAAACCCTCCAGGCCAAACAAACAGTTCAGACACTGTAATAAAAGAGATACCTAAAGGTATTGTGGACAACAGTCCCAATAGGAGCAGTAGCTTTCTTTTTGATAGTCTATATGACAGCTCCATCTTGGAGGCCATGGAGGACGAGGCAGGATTTGCTGACAAATCTGAAAGAGAGAAAGCTGTCAATGTAAATACAAGTTCACATGATCCAATCGTGGCATTAAATGAAGAGAACAATGCAGTAGTAGAAAGGGAAGATCAAGAAGCAGTACAATGGGGCGAGTCTTCATTTAACCTGTCAGAATGGGGCGATTCATTACTCATAGGAGAGCACTATTTGGAAAAGCGGAACAGTAGTTTTAAAGTCTCTGCTGGACCCAAAGATGGCCTGCGTGAAGCAGAAAAGCCCTGTTATACAGATGATGTTGTTTCTGAGATACAAGTGTCACAAAGCAACGCGCCTCGTTCAGAAAGTGCCGCCGATTCGACGTTTCATCTGAGCCCAGGAATGCAAGACGTGTTCGATAAATGGTCTGATCAGTTTTCAACCTTCCATGAACCACCAGGGAAATCAGATGCAAATGTGATGGAACAAAAGGCAGAGCATTTGGTTAAACCAAATTCGGCAAACCATGATCTTATTCCTCCGACGCCAGTATGTGAGCCAATCACACCCCGTGTCAAAATGACAACTTCAGCTGTACAGTCACCTCTACATCACCAAGAGTCTAGATCAAATTTATCTCCTAATTCTGGCCCTGACAATAACAGGCAACTTTGTGTGGGACCGAAGGCCACGTCACAGTTAGAGACATCCCTGACTGATGAGGGCTTTTCACTGCAGCTTTCACAGGATGCCTCCATCTCTGGCTCCAACTTTAGCAGTCCAGAATCCTTCTCTATTATTGATGTAGCAAGTGACAAAAGACTTTTCGAAACGTTTGTAAAGGAGTGGAAAACAAAGAAGCGATTTTCTCTGGCTGTTGCCTGTGAGAGGAAAGATGGCACAGTGCAACGTGAATCAGTTATAGGGAGCAAATTTAAGAAAGGTAATTTGTGTATGTTAATATTGTGCATGTCTTTATCAGGAAAAATGTGATAGAAGGCAGTGACTTGTCTATAACAATGCAACTTTAAAGGTATTTGTTGTTTGTTGGTTCTGTGGTAACAGCTTGCATAGACACTCCATATAAACAGATTTTTAAAAACTTTAAATTGTTGAAAGGAGACCTTTAGTTAAAAGTCTCCAGATGTTAACGTTTATTAGAAGAATGGTGAATGCTGCTATAGTAAATAATAGAATGTTTCATAACTATAAATATACAGTATGATATCGTGTTCTTTAAGAAATGGAAAAAAAAGTGTTGACAGCTTATAGGGGGCTGTCCCAATGTGGCCCACATAACCCACACAAAACTATCATAGGGCCGGCCCAAAAGGGCAAAACTGTTAAAGGTTCTGCATGAGCTAACCCACGTGGGATAAGTGTGGGTTTGCCCTGCCCACACTGTCCTACAGTAAACCCAAACCTACTCACAGCAGGCCCGTATGTTTGCTGAACTTAGGTTTTGATAACAGGATGATCTCACCACCCTGTTGTTTATGTTCTTTTATAAGTGTACTCCTTATTTATTTATTGCCCGATGTTTTATGTTTGAAGCAACTACCCCAATGAGGATCAAAAGAAAAGATGGCTTTACCATAAACGGACAAGAGAATCTAATTGTCGTTGGCTTATCTATATGTTGGGGAGGAAAGGATGCGTATTATATATCACTACAACAGGAACTTAGAGACACAGGTAGTAAATGTGCCTTTTCATTTTAAATCCTTAACCTTTTTACTGTATTCAAATCACACTTATTAAACACCTTCACACTGTTTTTTTCCAACAGATATTAGTGCAAGTTTAGCACCACCTCCGCTGGATGAAAATCTGGCAGTGGGAGAGAGAATGAAGAGCATTCAGGCCTGTGTGACAAGATCCACTTCTGGTTCTGAGGGTGTGACTGTTGCTTATGACTATATTCATGTATATAAGACTCTGGTCATGGCATGTGGACTTTCAATAAAAGGTGTATTTGAGGACCCTAAGGTGAGGATTTCAGGTGACATCTACATGACATGCCTATGATCTCATCTCACAGCACAGTGCTGGTGATTTCTCAAATCTGATATATTTTTTATATCTTCTGTAGTAACAACTCATTTACAGGGACTTGTACAGCAGGTGCTGAACATATCTGAAATCTTAATAACTAAATAATTAGGCTTCATATTTAAGCCTAATAATAAACAGATTTGGAAGGATATGTTTATGTATTTAAGGAGGGAGTCTCCATTGTCAGCAATGGTAATACCCCAAAGTTTTGTGCTACAGGAAAGTTGCAGTTTTCCACTCATTAGGAAGTTTTATTTTGTTGGGTTACTGAATTCAAGAAAGTGAGAAAGCGAAAAGCTGGTGCAGGAAGTGACTGTTTATGGTTGATTTAAGTGATAACAGGGACTTGTTATCTTGAATGTAAAATGCTGTGGTATGCGAGAAATAAAACAACTCAGGATGTGCTGCTGTTGGAAAAGAATCAACTTAAAGGATCTCTGTTCACTTTTATAGACCGTTGTTGACTATTTTCTTATCACAGCCCACCTTTACAGTGTTTATCCTTTACCTTGTAAAACTATTTAAGCTAATATTTGCATTTAATGACCTGACCTGTCAGTTTGGAAATCCTCTAAAATAGCTTCATTCATTTTTAGATTGCTTGTTGGCTTCTGGATCCTGGCTCCAAGGAGCGTACCCTTCACAACATGGTGACGAACTTTATTCCACAAGATCTGCCCTTGTTAGAAGGAATAAGTCCAGGACAGGGTGTGGAAAGCCTGGGAATGTATGGAGACACAAGTCATTCAGGTCGATACAGAGCAGCCATTGAGTCTGTTCTTATCTTCAGAGTCATGACACAGCTCCATGTGCTCATTGAAAAAGAAGGTTTAATAGGTGCTTGTCACAGATTTTATATTATAATTATAATGGTGTAGTTAATGTTTTAGTTACTAAATTGCTTAATGTGAGATATTTTTATGATTGTCAGATGTATTCCAGCGAGTTGAGATGCCCACTCAGTACTGCTTGGCTCTCCTGGAGCTGAATGGTATTGGATTTAGTGTCGCTGAATGTGAAGCCCAGAAACATGTGATGCAGGCTAAACTCAGTGACCTGGAAAACAAAGCCTATCAGTTGGCTGGACACAGCTTCTCCTTGACCAGTCCAGAGGATGTTGCTGAGGTCTGTGTCAATATGGGCAAACCCTACAACATCCTGTTTTTGAGTGTGTTATATGAAATGACTGGAAATTTTCGATTTTTTTCCCCCTGTGTTGTGTAAAGGTTCTGTTGTCATTTCTAGGTCTTGTTCCTTGAATTGAAGCTACCACCAAATGGTGACTTAAATTCCCTTAAGAATAAGAAGACACTGGGCTACACTAGGCGAGCAGGAGCAGGTGCTCGTGTAAAACTTTCCAAACAGTTTAGCACAACGAAGGTATTTTCCACAGTTATTTTTTTAGTTAACAATAATGATATAATAAAACTAAATAAAACATTACTACACCTACTTCACACAAATATCATTTACAGATGAGGTCAGAAGCTTCTAGCATGATGAAAGCACAGTTTATTAGAAGACATTTTTAAGAGTTATAAAGAGACAATAAATAAAGTTATAAAGAGAAAATAAATGAGAATATTAAAAAAGACATTTATAAAAATTTAGGTTTCAAAAATATATTCTATTTTTCTTCTTTTGTGTGTGTGTGTGTATATATATGTATATGTATGTATATGTATGTATATATATATATATATATATATATATATATACAGTGCTCTGCAAAAGTCTTAGGCACCCTATATGGTGTTTAGTATAAATTTTGTTGTTGACATTTATTTTATGAATTC
>JAOVVF010000019.1:15717214-15731396 GCA_028565595.1 Duopalatinus emarginatus
CTACAACCTAACATGTCACACTTCTGATCAAACACCTTTACATACACAGCCTAATACTGAACCATCTCCTGCTCCACAGGTTGCCCGGAGTAATATTTATGTAATAGTCTGGCGAATGTTACACACGAACTAAGTTTCTAAGTACACCTCTGAAGCTGTAGTTCCAACGACACAGTTTAACGACAGTGGTTGCGAACGTTTTGGGAAACACCTGTGTCGCTTAACGATGGTTCAGACTATGTAAGTTACCAACGTGGTTACCTGCATAGTTCCAACTATGGTTTTGGGAAACACTGCATCATTCCAACTATGTAGGTTGCTAACGTGGTTACCAACGATGCTTTTGGGAAACGCACCCCAGATTAAGTAATGTTTAAGATCTCGGGCCCTCTCCGTGGTGCTGAAGTCTGCCATCTGTCCCACTTTCTGTCTTCATCTTCATGTAAAATTACATTTCATTTATGTTATTTAAGCACTTTATATGGTAAAGCAGACTGATTTGTTGATGGTTAAGGATTGGTAAAAAGCTTAAAAGCTTGGCTTTATTGAATTTTAGCTCTATATCTACAAAGGATGATTGTTTACTAGAATTTAGGAAGGAAATTGAATCCTTCAGTATAGCTGTGGATATTATAAGGCTATAATAACCCTGCCATTGTTTTGATCAGATATAATATGTCTACTCAAAAACTGTTTACATAGACTTTTTAATAGCTTTTCTGAACATTTTAGTGTTTGCACTTTCCCTACAGCAACATGAGAACATCTAAATGCACAGGACTGGTGGTTTACCAGGACCAGATTCGAAAACCTGTGTTGGAAACCAGGCCAGGATCAGACAACACAATATTTTTGTCTCTCACAATGTTTACCATGGCAGATTAGGCAATAAGGGTGGCATAAATTTGTGATGTGTCTACACGTTGACACATTTGATGCCAACAAATCATTGTTTAGGTTCTTGCACAAGTTTGTGGGTCATTGGGGAGGCGGTTTAATAAGCTTTCAATCATTGCTACAGAAGTGCAGTTTGTATGGCTGAAAAGGAAAAAAAAAAGTTTCAGAAAAGGAACAGGAAAAAACTAGTTTCATTAATATTACGTTTTCATTGATTTTTATACTTTTGTTATTTTTAAAACTTGACTCAGATAGAATCTAATCAGATTCTATTAGTGTTAAAGTTCTTAAAGTTATATTTTTTCTGTTTTCTGTACCTTTTAAAGTTTTCCTCACTTTTGTTGTTCTAAAAGTATCAACTCAGGCAGGATATAATTTTTTTTGGGATAAAAACCATAAAGTTCCTGTTATCACTTGCATTATAGCAGTCAAACACAGTCGTTTTCTCTTTGGGATATGTGTATATATTTTTAAAAGTTAATTCAATAAACAACAAGCATTTTGTCATGTTGCTGATAAATTGTAAAGCCCTCAATGCTAAAGATTAACCTCTAACATTAAACTTCAAATGATAAAGCATTTATATGAAAGACTTTTTTCAGAAATAATTACACTTACTATAATTACTAAGTGTAATTCAACAGTCTTGTGGTATAAATGTAAATAGCCAACAGTCAAGTCTTATGTTGGCTGCAATATAAATATTGACCTAATTTGAATTCAGTGTCATATTGTCAATGTTATGAGCATCATTTTAAAGCATGTGATTCTGTATTATATCTAAAACTATGATGGGTTGTTGAATTTCTTCCTGTAATAACCTGTTGAAGGTTCTGTACAGAAACCAACAGCAATGTATTTTTCTGTTAGTTGAAGCTCTAAACAAATAAGTTAAGTAAACCTCTCACTGACCACTGTACTAGTACACAGAATTTGAACACTGCATTTAATCCATCCATGTTGTGAAACACGCACTAATAAACTAAGGGGCAACCCTATTGAGATTGCCTGGGGAGCAGTTGGGGGTTAGGTGACTTGCTTCAGGGCACTTCAGTTGTGTCTTGTCAGTGCGGGGATTAAACCAGGGACCTTCCGGTCATGAGGCTGGTTCTTTAACCACAAGTGCCCCTAAAATAATTGGCATCAAAGGGATGTGGGATTTGAATCCATGTGTCTATGTGGAGACCAAAATGCTCAGCAAGCTGGAAGGCACTAAAAAAATCTTTAATGTTGTAAAAAGCTTGTAAAGGTGAGTGGCGACAGCCCTGAGTGTTGCTATGGTGGCTGGGAATATTTGGGGGATATTTGTCATAAACTACAGAGTCAGAATGGCCTGCAGTTTTCCTGCGAGGGCTGATGAAGCACATTGCCTAGAATCTCTACATGTATAGTTACATAACATCGCACAATTTCATTTGGAAAATGATCCCTGGCATGACATTTTTTTTTCCATTTAAATGCTATTATCATTGGCGTGACCTGCACCTCTGAAACATAACAGTAGTAGGAAAACAGTAGTTGGTGTCTCTCTTGGTACAGTAATTTACAAAAATGTGTACTTATAATTTAGGACAATATACAATTTACAAACAACAAATAACAAACAAACAAACAAACAAACAATATACAACAAATAACAAACCAAAAACTGTAGTATAACAGTAGTATAAACAGTAATGTGCAATGTTTGAGAATGAATTGGATGGTGATCAGTTATTAATGACTGATGATTAATGATTAAAAACTGATGATTAATGATTAAAAACTTTGTGTGTTTGTTAGTTTTTGTGCTCATGGATCTGTAGTGCCTGCCGGAGGGGAAAAGTTGTAAACGGATGTGTGCAGGGTGAGAGGAGTCTGTAATGATTTTCTCAGCCTGTTTCCTAGTTGTTAAGGTGTATCAGTCCTCAAGGCTGGGCAGAGGAGCACCAATAATCTTTCAGCTCTCTGTTTGTAGTCTGTCCCTATCTTGTTTTTTGATGGTTCCAAACCGGACTGTGATAGAAGAGCACAAGACAGGTTTAACGATTGCAGTGTAGAAAAGTTTCAACCTCTCTTGTGGCAGTCCATAATTCCTCAGTTGCCATAGAAAACACATCCTCTGCTGGGCCCTTCTGAGAATGGAGTTGATGTTGGTTTCCTATTTCAGATCCTTAAAAATGTTTGCACTGTCAAGAACAAAGGAAAACCTAAATAGATTGATTTAACTGTCTGCTTCATGTCTCTTAAAATAAAGCCAAATGATAAGTAACAGATGCATTATCTTGCTTCACATGCATAACCTCCACATACTCTCACACATATTATTTTATGACAGAAAACTGACACATTTAAATAAATATCTGAACCATAGCTTATAAGCACTGTAGAGGAATGTTAAAGAGATATGAGAAGTCCAGTAGAGAATGAACATTATTATACATTTACACACATACTTAGTACATATACGTACCTGGCAAGTCTCTATTAGTTCTTTGGTTTGTTTCCATTTTCAACTTTGGAATATTATCTTTTAATGGACAAAATTGTACATAGTGATGTAGTGTTTGATGTGGTTAGAATGTAATAATATAAATTCTGTAGATACTAGAAAACTTAGCTCATTTAATTTCATCATGTATTTAATGTAGAGTAAGTGAAGTGTGGTGTGTGTAGTCAGAGACGTGGCCTCTGTGTCTGTAGAGGCTGGTTTAATGATGTCATGTGAGGTCTTTGGAGTTCAGCAAGAAAAGAATAATTAAAACTGTTGTGGTGTAGGAATTTGGACCACACACACACACACACACACACACACACACACAATGTATTACTGAAAACCCACTGCTTTCTAAACTGTGAATAATGTACACGCAGAGAGACACAAAGACACAGCAATAAAAGGGTGTTGAGTGGCTGAAAGTACTCCCATCAAGCCACAGTGTACATGCAACTGTCTCGGTCTCTTTTGTGTAAGCATGAATGAGCCATTTGCAGCTTTGTGGAGTGTCTAGCTTTGTTGGTTGACCAACTAACAGCCATCACCAACCCAATTCTTTTCTATTATATTGCTGTCATTTATTCATCACATACACTCAGGTGCACACAAACACATTTACTGAAAATGGAGCAGTATAACCTCACTTATATGTCCTCTTTAAAGTATAAGACTGATGACATGAATTAAACAATGGATCTATTTTAAAGTATGAAGGAAGTATTCAGTATAGTAAAGGAAGTGGACCTCCTTTACCTTACAAATCCTAAATTAACTAAGTATTTCCACTAAGTAGGATTCCACATCACATTGCATGGCATTCAAGATGTGTTTAATAATATTGAGATCTGGTTACCTAGGTGGGAATGACAAAACCCCAAACCATAATTTGGCATCTTTGGACGTCTGTGGTGGTGTAATGCACCCATATGTACCCCTGGACATGGTTCTGGAATAACACAGAATTGTTATTTTCCTGTTTTAATAACATTTTCATATAATTTTGACTTTTACAAATACTTTACTATTTTCCGTGCACTTTAAGGGTAACAGGGTTAACAAGTTCTGTTTGTTCCCATGTGTCAAGTGTACAAAAACATTCTGTCAACCTGACAAAATTCCTTGCATGCTTTTCTTCTTTGTAATGAAACAAAGTCACTTATTTAAAGTCAAATGATTAATGACAAAAGGTTACAACGTCCTGGAGTCTTTTCCCTCATCATGACAGGAGTGACAGGAAGTTGAGGACTGGTATAAAATGATATTTTTCCACTAATTATGCATTGAAAAAAATGGTTTTTTTTTTAAATCATTTTATGAGTAAAGTAAAAAATGTTTTTTTAACAGTGTTTTCAGTATTTAGTAGTATTAGTAATAGTAGTAGTAAGGTAAAAACTGCTAGTTGATGACACATGATTAAGCCCAAGGACATACCATTTACTGCACTTGCAACATTTGATTGAATTTTTAATATTTAAAAAATAAAATGAAATACCAAATATTGGGTGTTTTTACTGACAAATTTTTTTGTAAAAAAAAAACATAATTATGCAGTTGGTTTATGTATTTGAAAACTATGGGTATTTTTTCACTATAATGTTAAGAGATCAGAGCTTGTCCTCAAATGTTGAAATGAGCCAAATATTTATATCAATATTTCAGTTATTTCTAGTTCTTTTGCCGTCTGCTCAATTGTAGTTATTATAATGGGAGCAACACCAAACATGTAGAAAATGAACTTTACTATTCCTTATGGTGCTGTTTTCTTACAACAAATCTGTTATTAAGTATTAGAAAAATACCGTCCAATAAATTATTATTATTATTATTATTATTATTATTATTATTATTATTATTATTATTATTATTATTTGACCACTAAGTCTATGACATTTGATAACTAGATGAAAACTCTTCTGAAGCTTTAGTAGTGCAACTTATTTATTTATTTTGTGTTTTACAGGGATTGTGGACAGATTGTGTAACAGTACATACATGTAATTTAGATAGACAAGTAGACAGATTTGACTACCAGTGACTACTAATATTTTAAAAAGAATTTAAAAAAAGACACTTATAATAAACCATTATTTTCACTGTAAAACTTCAAATAAACATATACACACTAGAAACAAAAACCAACCCATGTATTTTAATGTTTATACTGTGAGTGACTGTGTGAGTGAGTGAAAAAAAAGCCCCCGGTCACTTATAATTGGCAAACTTGGCAACCCACCGGTGCCACAGATCAGACAGAGAACAGCTCAGGAAATCTGAGTAACTATAATGAGACACAATACAGAACTGTAATCATTTACATTACTTTGTTACTGAAAAAAGTCATGAGATTACAGTAACACATTACCCCCAACATTGACAACAGTTTACTGTAGTTTCTTTACAATAAATTCTACCTGTCTTACAAATTTCCCTATCATTTGCAAAAAAAGATGAAATACCATCTGTTACCATGAAAATGCTAAGTGAGGCATTTTTTTCTTCACTGCAAAAGCTTTTACTTCCCATAAGCACATAAAACTCATATATATATGCTTAAACATTTGTTTGTCCTGAATCTGTTAATGTTATAAATGTTTTAATGTGAACTCAAATATTACATGTAATATTTACTACTATTGTTTTTTTTAATTAATGGCCTACTTGAATTCTAAAATTGTAGAAAATAGTAAAAATTCCCATTAAAAATGTAATAAAAATTTAATTATAGAAAGGGTTTCAGCCTCTCATCTAATGCTATAATAGACACCAGCTCCATTATAACATTGATTGATGTCACTGAAGTCTAATTGATTTATAGATAGATAGATAGATAGACAGATAGATAGATAGATATACAGACAGACAGACAGACAGACAGACAGACACGTAAACACAACTATTGTCTATACCATAGCTGTTAGAGGAGGTTAAAATCTTAATTATCAAACTCACACATTGTGTTTTATGGCATATAACAGCACTGTGTATTATTTCAAACTTGTATTAAATCACTCCAGCCAAACAAATCTGCCCACGTTGATGCCGTACCATGCCGTTCCTGGTAAAAGTGTGCTTACTCAGCACAGCTAGGTAATGCCCAACAGATGTTTTCCCAGAGAAACTTTGAATGTGATCAGATTTTCCGCACAACACAAACTCAGCTCTCTGGGCAGTAATGAGGGCCAACTAAAGCAACGTCCCACCAACATCCCTGATATCCCACCTTACAATGCTACTTTTACAAAACCAGGCTGGACCCTGCTGTGATCCTGGAAGGAATGTGTTTTACGTATGCTGCTCACCGAGTCCTGCTGCTTTCCAATGCTTACATGGCAGTCAGAAGTGTCACATTTCCATGTAACATCTGGTTTTCATAGCTCATACAGGATGTTGTCAAAGTTAATAAAACAAAAGTGGTTTACAATTGTTATTGTATAGATGTGAATAGGGAAAGAGAGATCAAGTGCGAGAGAGATCAAGAGAGAGAGAGAGAGAGAGATTGAGAGAGAGAGAGACAGAGAGAGAGAGAGAGAGAGAGAGAGAGAGAGAGAGAGAGAAATTGTGGTGATCTAGGCAACAGTGCAGTCGTTCAGTGGTTGTACTGTGGCCAAAGAGGCGGTCCCAGACCATCCAGCTCCTCAGTATCCTAACCTCTTATTGAGAGATGAGCAGCTTCATGCGGTCACTGAGCTCAGCATAACACAGCAAACATGATTTGGATCACATTGTTTTGGTTTAATATGTTCCCAAATCTTCTTGCATTACCCAATGCGACTGTGGTAAGTCTTTTGACATGTTTTTCTTCCTTCATTTCAGCTTCAGCATGACTGAAAATAATATACTAATTTGATTCAGCTATGTGACCTTCCTGTTTTCATAGCTTGTTTCTGTTTCCTTTTAAGACTTATTGCTACACTCTACTGAGCATGAAACATGTATATATATAAAAAAATGTAATGTACTGATCCCATATCATTCATCTACATTAGGACATTGCAGCAATCCATGAACCTTTGACATTCGACGAGGACTTTGTGGATGCATCTATACAGAACCAAAAAGAACCAAGTGCCACCAATGTTGCTAGAGAAAAGTGTACAGTGCCATGTGAGATGACTGCAAAGCTCATGCAGGATGAGAAGCATTCTTGGTGCAGTATGTATTTCGACATACAAATAATGTCTTGTGTTTTTCACTGGGTATGGAGATTATTAAGGTCATCGCTGTGTATTCAAACAAGACTCCGTGTGTGAATCAGGTAACCTCCAGCATGCTTTGACAACATATACCAGGAGCACCAGAAAGCTGATCCGAGATTTAATTGATGAACAGCAGAAGACTCTGGAATTCCTTTCTAACCAGGTATTAACATCTCTGTATTGGACTAATATTTACAGCAGATGGTGAAGTTCCACTGCATGACATTTAACATTTTTCCTGTTCTGAGGTGATGGAACTTTCAACCAAAGTCCACAGTCTCAGTTTAGATGTGCAGAGGAGCAACAGTGAGATGTTTTCTATGAAGCCCATGCATGCTCATGGTAATCTGAATCACATTTAGATTTATAATAATTAGTAAAAAGACAATTACAATAACAATAAACAATAACAACAAAAGCAACAACAAAAACAATAATAATAATAATAATAATAATAATAATAATAATAATAATAATAATACATGTAGATATAATTATTATATGTTCTTTCTAATATTACATTGTTTTTATAATTATTTATAATATAATAATATTTACAGGTAGAGACTGCACTGACATCAAAGAAACACTAGAGGCAGTCACACCAAAAATTCCAAGTGGGGTTTATATAATTCAACCTGAAAACTCTGAGCTGTTGTTTGAGGTAAAATGTTTCTTTAATTACAAGAAATCCTGTCCAAACCCCAGACAATGAGTTGCTTTTGTGTTATAAACATAATACTTTCTACTTTACTCAGGTGTTTTGTGAGATGGATTACATGGATGGAGGCTGGACGGTCATCCAGAGGCGCACTGATGGTCTGACTGACTTTAAACGCATGTGGTCAAGCTACCTGGATGGATTTGGACCTTTACCAGGTCAGTGGTTTCTAATGCATGTGGAAATACTCAGAAATAATGATAATGATCAGAAATACTCAAACCAGCCTGAATAACACCAGCAACTACACCATGGCCATAGTCTCAAAAATCATATTTCCTCCCTTATTCAGTATTCATATAGTCCTATTAGGAACATATGTATGTCCTGTTTCTGTGTTCACTGCAGGAGAACACTGGCTCGGTTTGAGGAAGGTGCACAGTATTGTGAGTCAGAGGAACACCCGTTTTAAGCTTCACATATCCTTAGTCTCTCAAGATGACTCCACTGCATATGCCTCTTATGACAACTTCTGGCTCGAAGACGAGAGCAAATTCTTTGCCATTCATCTTGGCAGATATGCTGGTAGCGCAGGTGAGATGGTTCTCCTTTTCACACCTGTAAAAAATCGATTAAGCAAGATTAAAAAGCTAGCTGGTTAATGATTTATTAGGTAATGCTCTGTAATATATGCAGTACCTTGCATAAGTATTTATGTACTTGATTTTTTTCACATTTTGTAGTGGTACAACCTGAAATGCACTTAATTCGGATTACATGTGACGAATGTACAAAAAGTGTACATTCATACTGAAGTCTGGGAATCAATTTATCTTTCAAAATGATTTACATAAACAAAATGTTATTGCTGTGCTTTCTGGTGCAACCACTTGCCATCAGAAGTAATAATAGTTGAAGAGAGTTTTACATGTATCTGTTTCTGGAAGGCTCCATACTTTGTTAGAGAACATACCAAAAACAAATAGCATCATGATGACCAAAGTGCTATCAAAGCAAGTCTGGGAAATGATGTGGAAAAGCACAAGAATTTGGTTAGGAAAGAATGTCTCAAACTTTAAGCAGAGTGCTTAAATAATCTGATTTCCTGAACCAGCTGAAATTCCCATCAGCAACATAATGACTTCCTCAGATGTCTAGGGTCTAATGTCTAAGCATTTCCTCAAATAGGATGGATTCTAGTCAGACTAAAAACTTCATATTTCAAATGTTTGTAAAAAAGTTGTTATAGAACTTTTATAGTACTTTTTATAGAAGTCGTATAATACAGACATAAGGTGAAATGTCATAAACCGAGTTATCAGTATATAGCCTTTCCTCACACTCCTAATCAACATAGTTTAGTAAGCTTTTCTTAAAGCAGATGTCTTCCTCGGCAGGTGATGCTTTCAGAGGATATGATCAAGAGCAGAATCAGGACACGGCGCCTTTCAGCACCTCAGATGTAGATAACGATGGCTGCGTTCCTTTCTGCACGTTTGATGGCAAAGCTGTGGAGAGCTGCAGCATACAACAAAACAACACAGGATGGTGGTTTAACCAGTGTGGCAAGGCGAACCTCAACGGCTCACCACTGGACCAAGATCCCTCTCCTCAGCCACACCTTCACTGGGATACGTGGACTAAGAACGGAGAACCTGTCAGCATCAAGTCAGTAACAATGAAAATCAGGAGAGTTGAAGGCTCAAATCTAAAGTGAGCTTTCCGAGACTGTAAAGAGGAAATATTGTGTGTAATTGTGTAATTAATAATCAGTGGTTTTAATGAAATAAACATTTCAAGGTGACAAATACTTATGTGTAAAAGACATAGCTTTAAAAACGACCAGAAATATGCAGTATACTTTTTTCTTTCTTTCTTTCTTTTTTTTTTTTACTGAAATGTCACTATCAGCCATAAAGGCTAGTCTATTGGTAGTCTATTGATAGTGTCATTAATTTGGGCTTGAGTGCACTGTTTAGCTGAAATTCTTAGAAATTACATTTTATCATTTTGAATTGTGGAAAATCAATAGTACATTAGTACTCAGAGTCTGTGGCTGTTTTAATATCATCATTTATCACCATCTTCTTGGTAAGCATGAAAAAACACCCAGGGCTTGTGTACATTTAGGAAAATAATCATTGACAGGGGGTTGTAATGCATCCCGTCATAAAGAGTTAACATTACCACTCTAATATTAATGCACATTAGAGCAACACATCATGTTTATCTTATGTTATATCACTTGTGTTATAGCAGCTATAAGCAGTCTTTTTTCATCACCAGCCTACTTTTTCGACCCCACAACCACCACCCACAAATCATAATGTTGTCTCTTGTAAATAATTTTTAAAAAGTTACAATACAAAAGTAAGTTAGAAAATTAGAAAACCTGCTGACGTGAAACTGAAGCCCACTTAATTTTATCGAAAGATTAATCAGCACCTACTTACTGACCAATCAGATTCAACAATTCAACAGCGCTTTGACATAAAATGATGCTAATGTGGGTGGTCGGGTATTTGTATAAATCCATTAACCTGGCAGGCAATTCAAAGTGGCTGCATAGTGTGTGGCCGTCAAGTGGCATCGCTGTCCTAATGTAAATACATCAGTAGTTATCTGTGTATGTTAAACCATCTGTACAATGTCTGTTCAGAGCACTGAGTTGATTTTGCCCTTTCACGACTAAACAAAGCTTCAAGGAAGCGCCATATGAACAGGGTCTTACACAGCGCATGACTGACAGCTTGAAAGCTTGAATAGGAGTAGTGTCCAGAAATGTTAAACACCATGAAGGACTACAGTACCTCAGTAAAGACCAACATGCAGAAACAACCATTACTGGGACAGTCTGGATTGACTTTAATTATTTTAGGTATGTTTAGGAAGATGTTTTTGGTCTGTCTTATATGTCATTTTTGTCAGTATTAAGATATTAAGATAGCACATGCACTATATGGGCAAAACATTATGGACACCTGACCATTACACCCATATGTAGACCTGCCACAAAGTAACCACAAACTCTGAAGCATGCAATTATCAAGGATGTCTGTGTACTGTATTAAGGGGTCCAAACCTGTCAGCATGACAGTGCTTCTGTGCACAATTTGACATCTATAATGTTATAATAATTTGCCAAGGCTGGGGTACACGAAATCAAACGGCCTGCACAGGGGTCTTACCTCAACACCACTGAACACTGGTGATGCCTGAAGAGCGAAGCCCATCTGGTCCGACACCACAGAAGAGCTACTGTAGCACAAATTGCTGAAAAAGATTATTCTGGCTATATAAGGTGTCAGAGCAACTTGACTTGCTGTATAAGAGGTTCTGTATCCACAGACCAGTCTGAGTGCTTACCTTACAATTTACATGACTTAAGGGACATGTTGCTAACATCTTAGAACCATATAACATATCACACCTTCGGAGGTCTTGTGAAGTGCATACTTCATGGAACAGAGCTGTTTTAGTGGCACAAGAAGGACCCAGACAATGTTAGGCAGAAGATTTTAATGTTATGGCTGATCAGCGTAAATCTGCAATGGGATGTCTGACGAAAATATTTGTGTGTGAAGTTCAGGTGTCCACAAACCTTTGGCCAAATAGTTCTTAACGTGCATATTGTGAAAGCTGTTTCTCTTGAGGCTACATGATGGAATTTAATGTATTTTTTGTTTGCTTTCCTTAATTTGCCAATGTAAATAAAACCTCAGCGTGATTGTGATTTACTTATGTTTGAAGTGGTATGATATTCCCTGCAAGTCCAAGCAAAGGTGTCTTTCTGAAGTCTTCTGGGACCTTAATCAGACGGAGCTTGTGAATTTTTAAGCAACATATGCATGGATAAAAGCTGTCAGAATTAGAACATAAAAACTTTAAAAAGAAAAATAATAATAAAATTTGCTAGGTATAAACGTTTGTTGGTACCTAGAAATTAGGTTAAAATTGAATATATAATAGCTAGGACATCCTTGTAAATGCAGACAATGCAATTAGTGTAACACTAAAACAAAAACATCAAGAATATAAACATACCTCACATACATTAGTAATTAGGTAAATTACTAAGAATGCATTAAATTACACTCAACAAATGTTTCCTCAAGTTTTCAAAGTTCTGCCATATCGACAAACATCAACATTGTGCCATTTTTCATGACATTGTTCTATAAATATCACAGGAGTGGGTAATATATATGAAATCTTATCATGAGCTTGAACATGTCTGGGAAGCCCAGTCCCTTGAAAAAGAGCTTAAAATAGTCTCTGATTGCAGCAGCCATCTGTATGAAACACTATCAACATGAGAAATGAACCAAGACAGTGGCTTCCCATGACCCTCTCTGTGGTATTTACCTTTTGACCCCATCCGTTGGGCTTATACATCCTCAAGGAGCTTTTTGGACACCAGAGTATCTGTGTACGCACGTAGTCAGCTAATGATGTCGGTATGCATGCAAACACATAAATTAGCGGAAAAGGGAGGACTAGGAGAAAGAGAGTTACAAAATGAGTGTGTAGCATGATCGGTCGGTGTGGAATTCCATTCAAGGCATTTCCCACAGCTGGATCTGCAGACCAGAACAAACAAAGCACTTTCTTGGGAATAGAGAAACTAACTCATAGACTTCTTCATCTGCATCTCTGCAATAGGTTTTGCTCCAGATGGAAAGATTTTGTTCAGCAATACTACTGGGGTGTTTTCCAGGTGATCTTTAGTTTGGTTAGCTAGTATTTTAATTTACATTATGTTGACCTATGATAGTTTGGTAATCTGTTTGTAAAAAATGTAACTTGTAAGTAAGTTATTTTCTAGAAGAGGTGGATTTGTGTAAAAAAATGCTAATTATAGACTGTAAACAGAGGATTAGCTTAAACAAGCAAAGTTCGTTAAATGCCTTGTTTGTTGCCAATGAATTGAAGATGCTGCCACACTGCCAAAATTCCTAGATACTCTGTATTACCTCAAGTTTTAAACAGGAGCATAGCAGAGGACTGTAGGAGAAGGTGTTTTGTCCGAGAGTAGTACACAGTCCATTCGTTACTGCTGCATGTTTGGATTATGAGTACTGGTGGCTAACCGTGCCGTAACGGCATTTGAGTTTTATTGCTTTAGTTGAAAAAATGAATCAAAGGAGACCTGTTTTGGAAGAAAAAAATAAATCAGAATTACAGTCAAACGGAAAGAGGAACAGAAGTAAAGACTGTCTCTTGGTGAATGCTGAATTTGGTGATGACAGCTGTGGCTATTATGGACATCACTATAGGTGAGTTTTCTCCATTAAATAATACTACTTTAATGTAATGATTGCTCTGAATTTACATAGTTTTAGGAATATTTTTTTATTGTATAGATCATTTCATGCAGTTGAGTAACTAAATATAGTCTAAAACCTAGTTTATATAACAAGCAAAATGTCAAATGCCAAAGTCATAAAAGGGAAGAAGCATCCTTTAAACATGATGTAAGTGTCCGTAGTCCAAAATGTTGTTGTAAAAGCACCACTTTAATTGTCTGTTTAAAGTGATGACTTCAGGAATCTGGAGGTTTATTTGATTTTTTTGTTTAATAAAATCTTTCACCAATTCTCAAGCAAATGTGAACAGAACAATAAAACTGAGCATGGTGCTTAATTTATACTTTATGCTTAATTTATATATTTAAACTACGGCACTGATACACCTTTTATGTTTTTTAATCGATTAAATCTGTCACTTTTTGTGTGGTGCTTATGTGGTATAATGTATTGCTTGTAAATGTATGTAAGTGTTTTGCATATTGTACGTACTGTTAGAAAAACATATCTGGGGAAAAAACATCTGTGCTTGAGCAGCATGAACTATTTTACTATTTTATTTCATGAGTTACCCTGATTAGGGCCACCACAAACTTTGCAACATGTAGCAGTCCTACCAATCCATCTACCTTTCCTCATTAACCCC
>JAOVVF010000019.1:15731496-15750098 GCA_028565595.1 Duopalatinus emarginatus
TACCCTGATTAGGGCCACCACAAACTTTGCAACATGTAGCAGTCCTACCAATCCATCTACCTTTCCTCATTAACCCCTTACTCTCCTAACATGAAACCATCCTACTACATGTCCACTTGATCCTGTTCCTACAAACCAACTCCAAACCATTGCCTCGACAATCGTTTCGGCTATCACACAGCTGATGAATTCCCAACTGCCTTCAAATTGGCTTGAGTGACACCATTGCTCAAAAAGCCTGAACAAACAAATCCAGATTTGAAAAAGGGCACACCGCCCTAACAGGACTGCTGTCTGTGACAGAAGCCTTAAAAACAGCAAGAGCTGCAGGACATTCCTCAGCACTTATTCTGCTGAACTTATCAGCTGCCTTTGATACAGTCAATCATGGCTAGGTATCGTGGCTAGGACAGCTGTCCCCAGCCCACTCGCTATCCATTGGGGTTCCCCAAGGCTCTGTATTGGGCCCCATTCTCTTTGCCATCTACACCACCTTTCTGGGCCCGATTATGTTATTATTAACATGGTTTTTCCTACCATCGTTCTGCTCAGCTCTATCTGTCATTCCCACCTGATGACCCTTCAATCACAGCGCGGATATCGCATTGCCTCTCGGACATCCTCATCCTCATGAATGAAGGAATACCACATTCAACTAAACCTATCCAAAAGTTTTCCAACAAAACATTCTATTCAACACAACTTTAATATAACAATCGACTCGGTTTCACTCTCTCCTACAAAGTTTGCTAGGAACCTGCATGTTATGGTTGATGACCAACTATACTTCACAAACTGTGCTGCCTCTGTCACACAAACATGCCACTTTGCGTTGTACAAAATCAGATAAATTTGACTGTTCCTATCGCAGAAGGCAACTCCTGGTACAGGATGTCGTCATCTCCTGCCTCAACTACTGCAATGCCTTACTATCTGGCCTCTCTGCCCGTGCAATAAAGCATTTACAAATGGTCCAGAATGTGGTGACGTGTCTGGTTTTTAACCAACCCAAATTGGCTCATGTGACCTCGCTTCTCATTGAGTTGCTGCTTACATTGCTTTGCTTTGCCAAAACTACACACAAAGCAATCCAGGCTATTTTCATTCCTCGTCCCCTGATGGTGAAATAAACTCCCAAGTGCAACCAGAGCAGGGGTGTCACTCGCTACCTTCAAGAAGCTCCTGAAGAATGAGCTCTTCAAATAGTATTTACGTTCCTAATACCTCTAACAAACACACTGTTGTACTATCAACTTTGGTTTTAACTTTTTGATTTCTACCTTTTTTTGTTTGCTTCTTGCCTTGCATACTTATGTCCTTTTTACTTAACTACCTTCCCACTTGTAAGTCGCTTTTGCCTTACTTTGGAAAAGCATCAGCTAAATGCAATGTAATGCAAGATAATGTAATATAGGTTTTACAAATATTTATGGGAAAATGTCACAAATTAACCGGTAACTGCTGTGGTTTAAGATAAACAAATCATCACCTGGCATGCTTTTACAGGATAATTATCAAATTTGGGTTTGTAATCCACATGACATCAGACTCCACCCCACTAACCTGTGGTTGATTATTTTCCTCAAACAGCACAGCCCTAGTTTTATGAATCGTTTTATGACACTTGTGAAAAAAAGTATATTTAAATTGTGTTATTTAAATTGGAACCTCTATTTTATCCTAAATCACTACAAAAAAAATATAAAGTTATATCAAGTTACACTTAATTTATACTGAGTATACTAGTCATATGTTATTTTTGCCACACTTATAATACAATTTAAATATATTTGTTGAGCTGCCCAATTGAACATGTAAATTACAGTAAAATTGTGCTTAAAACAACTTCATATATAGATATCTAATTAAGGAGCATAGTGGTAGTGGTAGTATTGGTAGAATAATTTAAGCACACTTTTAATGCATAAATCTGATATATGAGACAAATACTACACAAATTGCTGACATGAATTTTAGTTTTTGTGTATCTACAGATCTGTCTACTTGCTCCTGTATTTTTACTTTACGTTCATGTTTTATTCTTCAGTGACTGCACACATCAGACTCGGCAGATTGTGTCTAAGAGCAGAAGGCAGGTCGCACGGGGCGCGGCCTATATGTTCAACGCCCATCCCAACAGCCTGACACCTATAGAGGAGCGGTTCCTTGATGCTGCTGAGTATGGAAACATCCCTGAGGTGCGGCGAATGCTTGAGGAGATTCCTGGGCTGGATGTGAACTGTGTGGACTACATGGGTCAGAATGCCTTACAGATAGCAGTGGCAAACGAACATCTCGAGGTTACGGAACTTCTGTTAAAGCAGGACAACTTGTCTCGCATCGGTGATGCGCTCCTTTTAGCTATAAGCAAAGGCTACATACGAATTGTCGAGACCATCCTAAGTCACAAGGCCTTTGCTGACACCAGGAGATTAACCGCAAGCCCAAGAGAGGCAGCTATGCATGATGACTTCTTTGCATACGATGAAGATGGGTCTCGCTTTTCTCATGACATCACGCCAATCATTCTGGCATCTCACTGCCATGAGTATGAGATTGTCCACATCCTCCTGAGCAAAGGGGCATGTATCGAGCAACCCCACGACTATTTCTGCACCTGTGACACCTGCAATTATCATCAGAAATACGACTCATTCAGTCACTCACGCTCTCGTATCAATGCCTACAGAGGCCTGGCCAGTCCAGCTTACCTCTCGCTGTCCAATGAAGATCCAGTGCTGGCAGCGTTAGAGCTCAGCAATGAACTTGCTTGTTTGGCGAATATTGAGAAGGAATTTAAGGTAAGCCTGATGTTATAGCTAAATTGAACCCCTATATGACTCCAATCTATTTTTTTGTTTTACTAAATGGTGTCTTTTATTGACCACTTCCCTAAGAATGATTATAGGAAACTCTCTATGCAATGCAAAAGCTTTGTAGTTGGACTTCTGGATCTGTGTCGGAACACAGAGGAAGTGGAGGCCATTTTGAACGGCGAAGTAGATGAGAGCTCTGAACTACCTGGCCGACCAAGTCTCACACGACTGAACCTTGCAATAAAGTATGAGCTTAAAAAGGTAAAGTAAAGCACTGTAGACTCCACAGAAACTCCACAAAGTATTTTTATTATTAAATAAATAAATAAATAATTAAAAAAAACCCCCAATATGTAAGGAAAAAACATCCAGAATTGAAAAATAATCAACAACAGTGTAGTATGATCTTAAGATGATGGAAAGATGAGATCCTATAGTTTAACATTATGGAATGTTCATGAAACAGGTTACAGTTTCTGTTATCACTTATCACAGATATAAACAGTCATTCCCCTCATCAGTGTTTTTTTCCCTTTCTCTTGAATTAACACGAAAACAAAAATGTATTGTCATGTTTCAAACTACAGGAAGACTATCCTGTGTCTGAAAGTTTCAAGCTTTTGCTAAAGCTGAAGATTTTGACTGTTGTAAAATACTAACATTAGAGGCTCCTTTCAAAAATATAACTACAGAAAACCAACAATTAGATGAAGAAATCTTTGTTGCTTTTCATTTTTCCATGCATTCCAGCTTGGTAGGAACCTGGGGTTAGCCATAATACAGTGCTCATTTAGCAGATAGGTTTAAGGGCCATGCTGAAGGACCCAACAATTACTAATTTTATCAGTAACCCAGAGCCTTAATTGTTACTGCCCTTAATTATAAATGTATTTAAAAGATCTGTTATGTGAAGCTTTTTGTCAGAAAATGTCCTATGTAATTTATTACTGTTGAAACAATAACAAGTGTATTAATAGAAACTCGAGCAGTTGTTTCCCTTTCTAACTAATCAGAACAGAGAATGCTTTAGGACAAGTAAATATTGTAGTGTTTCATATTTAAAATGTGGATGTATTAGTGGTTAGTTAGAAAATGATAGCGGTACTCTAACCCTTGCCAGCCGGTCGTAACCCACAATCATAGGTGACCATGCCTGTTTCTGATACATTTATTAGCAAAATACCATTTTATGACTGATTCTATGATTGTAGAAAAATTGGTATGTATACACAGAAAAAACATATATAAGTACATAAGCATGTAAACTTTGGTGCATGACAGCTGCTCTCTGACTATTAAGTTTGTAAACATTTATAAACATGTCCGTTTCCAAACTCCTGAGTGTCAAGGAGAAAATTCTCATACTTTTGTGTGTTAACTGACTCATTACCATTCACTATTGCTATTCAATCTTATAATATATAATTATATATATATATGTTTGACACCTGAATGCTGATATTTTGAATCCTTTGTGCCAAACAGTTTGTTGCGCATCCCAATTGCCAACAGCAGCTCCTGTCAATCTGGTATGAGAATCTGCCTGGATTAAGACAGCAGACCACAGCCATCAAGTTTTTGGTTGTCCTGGGTGTTGCTATAGGACTGCCTTTTTTGTCCATGGTGTACTGGGTGGCACCGTGTAGTAAGGTTAGTAAACTCATAAATGAATATTGCTAGGCTACTCTGTGAGTAAAATGATCCATTGCTCATGCAGTATGGTGACCACATAAACACACCAAATAGCAAAACCAAATTCAAATCGAACCCCAAACAGAAAGGCAAAGTTCTTATTTGTCAGTCCGAAGTGCTGGAGGATGTTTACTGTAAAAGGAAATGAGTCTACATGGCTCTGTGCTTTTATTATTTTAGATATGCTATCAGCCTATCCAGGCTATTTGGATTATTTCTCACTATAATAACATAGGTTACATTGCATTAAATCATTTAAGATAATAGAGTTGGAATTCTTACTTGAAATCCGCTCAGCAACAAGCATGCGTTCGAAAAGGACTTCTTGGTTATGTTTTAAGATTTTCTGTCACATTTTTAAATATGATGTTGTGTTTGTAGTTTTGTTGTTGCATTCTGTGATTGTTACGTTCTTGGTTTTCTATGTGTTTTTTCAATTATGGGCCTCCTTAATATAATCTTTGTTTTTTAATGGATGTCCTTTATAGTTCCCAGGATAATTAAAAATAGCAGTGCTTAAAATAGCTTATCATGTGAAATAAATACATGAAATAAATATAACAAAAAAACAAATCCACATAACTACTTGTGCTCAAACACAAATATGCAATTATTTTAGGTATAAATAAATATACGAATAAAGGCTGATCCGACTTTTTCTTTGTTTTTTCTACAGCTGGGAAAAATTATGCGAGGCCCTTTTCTGAAGTTTGTGGCTCATGGAGCGTCTTTTACTATTTTCCTTGGCTTGTTAGTATTCAACGCAGCTGATCGTTTTGACGGAAGCAAACTGCTGCCAAATATGACTGTCCATGATTACCCAGCACAGCTGTTCCGCATGAAAACAACTGCCTTCACATGGATGGAGATGCTCATCATCTTCTGGGTAATAGGTCAGTCTGAGACTTATACTCTGAGATTCTGATAAAAGTGCCAAAGTACAGAACCTATTTTACAATGATTTAAAGTTACGCAAAAGCATACATCTAACGTGGTCTTGCATCTAAAGACTTGTTTTTTTTCCTATCTTTCAGGGATGATCTGGGCTGAATGCAAAGAGATCTGGTGTCAGGGTCCTAGAGAGTACCTCCTGGAACCTTGGAATATGTTGGATTTTGGAATGTTAGCCATTTTTATAGCCTCCTTTGTCACAAGGATACTGGCTCACTGGCATGCGTCTATAGCACAATGTTATGTTGACAAACACTACACAGATATAACAAATGTAACTTTACCGCAAGAGGTTGAGTACTTCAGGCTGGGTGAGTAAAAGTATATGGTTATACCAAGAGTAAGGTTTAACAGTGCATTCACATACTAAACATAATACCTGACATCTCTCTCTCTCTCTCTCTCTCTCTCTCTCTCTTTTACCTTCTTAGCTCGTCTGTCCTGGGTGCCATCAGATCCACAGCTGGTTTCTGAAGGGCTGTATGCTGTTGCAGTGGTTTTGAGTTTCTCTCGAATAGCATATATCCTTCCAGCCAATGAGAGCTTTGGACCACTGCAAATCTCTTTGGGAAGGACTGTAAAAGACATCTTTAAATTCATGGTGATCTTCATTCTGGTCTTTTTGGCCTTCATGATTGGAATGTTCAACCTGTATTCATATTATCTGGGGGCTAAACAGAACGATGCCTTCACAACGTAAGTAGCAAAGAACATATGTAAGAAATAAAATATGATGATTGCAATAAAAAAAAATAAATCAACAAATAGGGGGGAAACACTATGTCCAACCTGAATTTTTTAACACATTTTAAGGTGACTTTAAGTTTCAGTTTGAAAGAACTGTCTGTTAATATACACTATACTATAAATAATGTCAAGTGACAACACTGTATTGTTTATTTGGCTTTTATTTGGCCATTACATTGATAGGAAAGTATTTTTGTGCCATGTAAATTGTTTTGTTACTGTTACTGTCTATATACAGTGTATTTGAGATATGACATATGGATGTGGGATAAAGTAAAGGAAAAACCCATGGAAAGTGTATTGGTAAGGTATTGGCCTGGCATAATTTAGGATATAATAATAAAGGATGCTGCCTAACACATTTTGACTCCAAAATCTCTTATATGTGATAACTAGGTTGAGATCTGATGAGTGTGACAGCCATAGTATATGATGTTCATCATGTTAATTTTCATCAAACCATTCAGTAACCCTTTGTTTCCTGTGGATGTAGAGCCATCCTGGAAAAGATGTCATGTCTATCAGGATAGCCGTGTTTCATTATAGGTTAAAAGTGATCAGTCAGAACGATGTTGTATTGATTTGCAGTAATGATTCATTACAAAGGGATAAGTGGAAATAACAGAGACACTGTTTTTTTCTTTTATTTAATTTGTCCCATTTGTATACACTGTGTATACCATTTTAATAATTTTCTTGCTCTCTCTTACAAATCCCACAGTATAGAAGAAAGCTTCAAAACACTGTTTTGGGCAATTTTTGGACTCTCTGAGGTCAAGTCAGTGGTTGTTAACAACGGACACAAGTTCATTGAGAACACTGGTTATGTGCTGTATGGGGTGTACAATGTCACTATGGTCATTGTGCTGCTCAACATGCTCATTGCAATGATCAACAGCTCCTTTCAGGAGATTGAGGTATTTCACTTCTTTTTTATTTCACATTAAATTTTTAATGATCATAAATGAATATGACATTATGTCATGTATGAGTACAAATAATCTCATCTGTTACAATTCATATTTGTTCAGACCTTAAATTGATGGATCAATTTAATCAAGCTATAACAGAGATTTTGGTATTTTTCCATCTCTAGTAAACAAATGCTATTGCAATTATTACATTCTCCTTCCACTGGACATGTAAAAAAAAATATAAAAAAACACCAAAAACACCAAATTTTTCCTTTAATCAGCAACTACAACTGGGGAACGATACAAACTTCAAAGACAAATTATTTGCATATTATTTCTAATTCACACCTCATTAAACTAGAGAATAAACAAACACCATGTTTTTTTTTTAATCCAGGGCATTTATGTTATTTCTTAGCAGCCATGTTCGAACAGTGTTTGTGAAAAAGTCATGATATTTTCATGAAATAACAGCATACTTAAAATGCTTCTCAACCAATCAGGGTGTCATTTTTACAGCACTGCCAGGGTGTCATTATTACAGGACTGTCAGCATGACTTGTCATAATCATGTTTTGACAAAATAATTATATGGTTTGTAGATTCCAGAAAATCATACTTTAGTACAATCAAGAAGTAGTTGTTGTGTAATTAATAGTTATATATAGTTATATTATAATATGTATATATATCCTGGTTTCTTTTTTTATCTGGCTTAGAGTATTACTCCAGTTTAATTGCCCTATTATCCCTAGTGATAATATTTAGTATAGTATATCCTCCTGTCCTCTTTAGTCTTGGTACATCTGTGTCTCTTTTATGCTTACAGGATGATGCAGATGTGGAGTGGAAATTTGCCCGGGCCAAACTCTGGTTTTCCTACTTTGAGGAGGGCAGGACTCTTCCTGTGCCATTCAATCTGGTGCCTAGCCCAAAGTCTATGCTTGGCCTGGGCCTGGGCATAAAGTCGCTGCTGTTGAAACTGTTCCACAAACATAAAGGCATTATGAAGAACGAGGCAGAACTCAGTGAGGTGACACATACACAAACTGTAATCCCACATAATCCTTCTAATGTCCCCAGTAATTTCTCATTTACATCTGCATCTGCTAGTACCTGATTATTACTGACACTTAGCATAGCAAGCACCATGTTAAAGTTTTTTTTTTAATTATTCTCTGTGTATTAGATATTATTTGTAACCCGGCAATAAATGTCTTTTTATTTGTTTTCTTGGTCAACTCATTCAGTTAGGAGAGAACAAACCCAACAAAATGACGAGTGGTCGATATAAGGTATGTCTATCACAAAGAGAATTCTCAAATCACAGCTTAATGGTGCCCTATGCAGTTCACTCAACATATTCAGATTTATATTGTGTTCTCTTTTCCTCAAATGTAGCCAGCCAAGAGATGGTTGGTGTCTGTCTAGAGTCATTGTAACTGTTTATAGATTACAGTACGTCACACTGTGTCTTAAACCCTGTCTGAAGTCTGTGTGACTTTACTAAACAAGTGGATGTAGTTTATGGCTGATGGATTTGGAAAGTAATACAGACTTTTAAACTACACGCTAGCTACATTAGCCTTGTAGAAGCAGTGCACTAAAGGACCAGATATCTGAAACCAAATAATGCTATCCTTTCCTATTCTTGCCCATTTATGCAGTTATGCAGTCAGCCAAATCACATGGTAGCAGTGCTATGCATACAATAATACAGATTCAGGTCAAGAGCTTCACATCAAACATTACAATCAGGAATAATAAAATCTCCATCAGTGACTTAAACTGTAGCAGGGTTGTCGGTGCTGGACAAGTTTGCTTGAGTATTTCAAACACTGCTAATTTCCTGGGATTTTCATGCACAACATTTATAAGTACTAGACATGGTATGGAACCAACAGACTGACCCTTGTAGCACACTGTGGTGTGATCTAAACTTTCATAGGAACCATGAGTTGAGTCACTTAGAACCATCTGGCCATCAGTGATTTTGGGGTGAGCTTATCATCATGGCATGACCAAATTCTTTGTAGATCAAAAGCTGTCTACAATGACACTCCTTCCAGAGGAGCATCCTGTCCTGGTTTGTCCTGGAATTTTTAAGAGTCCACATCTAACTCCTGGCGAACACAGTCGACGCGTCTACAGTATGAAGTGAAGTAAACTATTTGAGCTCCGCATTTTACCTATCTGTGCAGTGAAACGCACACACACCAGTGAACACTAGGGGGCAGTGAATACACTTGCCTGGAGTGGGGGCGGCCCTAAACTATAGCACCTGGGGAGCAGTTGGGGGAGTTATGTGCCTTGCTCAAGGGCACTTCAGTCATGTTTTGCCCTGTGTGGGGAGCTTTCAGTCACGAGACCGGCCTTCACATTTCTGGCCACTCTTATGGTGCAGGACATGAAATGGGAAGACAGTATCACCCCATTACAAAAAAAAAGTTGAAACGTATAGATATATAGTTATGCAGCTATCATTATGTTTATTCTAACATTGTCTAAAGTGTGGTTCAGTGCCACTATTGCCTGAGTAGACCATAAGTTGTAGCCTTCCATCCTTGACTTATACCTAGCCAGAGGAAGCAAGCAAACCGATCCCACACACCACCTACTACCTTTTACAAAAATGTCACTTTGGCAAGTGTTTCCAGGCACTAAAAACAAGCCATAAGACACCAAAACAGCCATTTCCCAAGAAGCTGTAGCAATTATCAACAAACTCTAACTCACACCCACTTCTCAAGACTGTTTATTTGCACTGACAGCACCCTGATCCTGAAAACGCTCACACACATTCCTTTAGGACCTTGGTGTGTGTGTTGTCCCCACATATCTGCACCTTGTACCAAGACAAATTACTTGTACATGCACGTGTACTTGGCAAAACAAGGTAATTCTGATTTTCCGAATACTCAAACCAGTCTATCTGACACAAACAACCATGAGAGGGTCAAAGTCACAGATGGTTATGGCAGGCACTGTCTGTTCAACAATGACCACCATTTAGGAGCCCTTTGCTATCTGATGGTTACAGCACACACCCTGAAATTGCCTGCTACATATAATGTAGGAGTGGGTAATGTGGGAATGTAGGTAGATAGTGCCAATACCGTTTTGGTGCCTTCTGCTATAGAGGTTAGCAGAAATAAAAAAACAAAAATTGTGACTTTAGTAGCACAAGGTTCTGTTTGGGTGAGAAGTGCATTTAATAGGTACATATTACTTAGGATAAATATTAAGACCACATTATAAACAATAGTATAAACAAAAGTCTTAGTTGTTTTTATTTATTGTGTACGATCCAAAAGACTGAGAGTGGCTAATTACTTACTAAATTACTTACCCAGATTTAGGAATTGTTGTCCTCATTTAATCGCGAATAAATTAATGCAATACAACGTAGAAACACTCCACATATTTAGGCACATTTTGACAGACAATTTAAACTGAGTGCATGAAACCCTTTGTCTCTCTTGGGAATTTCTGAGGCCTTTATTGTATACTATATATCTGTGAAATGACAGCACATGCATGTGTAATAAGTCCTCTGAATTCATTTCAAATGTACGCAGAAGATTATGAAGCGCCTGATCAAGCGGTACATCATCAAAGCTCAAATGGACAAAGAATTTGATGAAGTCAATGAGGGTAGGTTATATTTGGTTTAGCTTGTTTGAATCTAATCATTTTCTGTTATTATGAAGTAACAGCTGAAGTGAATAACTGCCATTTTTATATCATTAGTGATTTACACTATGATCGTGTTGCAGGTGAACTGAAGGAAATAAAGCAAGACATTTCCAGTTTGCGCTACGAGCTTCTGGAAGAAAAGTCTCACAACATGGAGCGCATGGCTGAACTTATCAACAAACTTGAAAAACGTGTCTGTTTGCATAAGGAGTGAAACAGGAGTTTGTGTTTTTTAATCCTGCTCCTGTCATGCTGATAATGATCAGTAAGAAGCCTATTATGGTCTCAGTTTCCAAATGAGCAAGATGCAAAATGTCGACTTTTGATGATAAATTCCTCACTGTACTCTCTTCTAATTTAAACAACAGCGATGCTAACAAGGATAAAAGAATTACTAAGGATGAAAGAATGAACACTGTAAACATACTGCATGAGCACCCAGTACGCTCCCGACCTAATGAACATGGCCTTTTTTGTACAATGTGATATCCATGTTGTCATAAGTTTGTATGAGTTGAATGATTGGATTAAGAGTATCTGCTGAGAAGATCTGCACAAGGACACAAGATGCTTTTTTGTCTTGACCAATGTGAAACAGAATTCTGCTTTTTCTTTGTAAATGGGTCGTAATACACATTTCAGTATTTATGTCAAAGTGTCAACATCGTCATCTGTTGAACTGAAACGTCAGCTTATAATACCAACTATAGATCATCATTAACTGTCATAGGTCAGTTCATTTCTCCTTGTATCCCGATCACTTTTCCATTTCTTTTGTTTTCCACAATCCATGTCGATTACGTTGTGTGCCTTAAAGAAATAAGAAATAAATCAAACAATAATAACACTTTATAGCATCTTTATCAGATTGGAGAATGTCAGTAACACTGAGAAGTATTCGAAAAACAACAAAGAAATCTATTTTCTTTTTTTTTTCCTTTTCAAAAGGGTGATTTTGTCATGAAATACAGGACAATATTACAAATAAAAATTGTACAGCAAATAATATATAGAAATAAAACAATACATGGACGGAAACTGTACCAGGATCTAAGGCAAAAGAACTGGCTGAACTAATATATACTGATAATTACATTCCATAGAGTACTAAGGGAAGTACAACAACCTACAAGCTTATTAATCCATCAAACCAACAAATGTGTTTTCACGCTTTACTTTGGATACAGCTAGGAACATTTGCTATAAAAAATTCTCCCATTAAATTATTCTATTTCATTTTTGTGTATAATGGGATAAAGGTTTACACTAAACGTATCATTAACTTGTCTTTAGCTGGTTTTATGTTTAAAGCGATTGCTTTTAGAAAAAGTTATAATAAAGAATTTAAATAATTTTTAAAACATTGCTCAAGCCAAAGGCCATGTGTCCCTTTAATACATGTTAAAATGTTTAATATAAGAAACTATGACAGCTTTGATATTATCATACGTAGTTAGCAGGCTGATGAGGTGACCTGTGTGGAAGCATACTAAACCCCTTTATCACCTCACGCAGATACAGATTTCAAGAATGTAACACTAACAGGTTTAGATAACATGAAATTATTATTATGATCATCATCATCATAATTATTATTGTACGTTTTAATATTATTTTAATATAGGGGGTAAAATGTTTAAAATATTTTTGGTCAAATAAAAGATCATTCTAATATAAATTCAACAAAAAAATATTTAAAAGTTATCAGAACACAAGGCATTAAATTTATAGCAAAAACGTGACCTTTTCAGGACTTTCCAAGACAGTTCACATATCTGGGTGAATGATGTAGGACGCCTAAGACTTTCAAATAAACAGGTTAAAACATTCAGAGATTCATACATATAAACTGTAAACTTAACTATGGAATTGAAATGGGCATTTAGAGGCAATAAGAATGGCATTCTGGAGGAAATTACACATTGTATCACATATCATCTGGTCTTTTTTTTTTATCATTCTTGTCCACTAAAGTACATTGAAATAGTTAACCAGTGTGAAAAAAATACAGCAGAACTATTAAGGAAATAAGTGCCATTTCAATAAGCACAAGACAGTACGCATTAGGACATCAACACGGCATTTGGCATTAGTTTTTGTACTTCTAATACACATCAGATGTGTTTTTTTACAGTAAGAAATTAACTTTTATATGTAAAATAATTACAAATGGCAAAAAAAAAGTCAGTGCGATGAAATGTGATGTCTGAAATGTAAAAGCAAAGAGGCACAAAGAAAAACCTTAGTACCTGTAACTAACTGTAAAACGTAAATGTAACAAGTGTCAACGCTTATTATTTAGTATGTAGAGCTACATAACGTGATATTACTCTCAAACACGTCTTTACAGGTTCCATAGATTTAATGAATCATTAATACTGAGACCTACTACATTAATACTAGTAAGGAACAAATAATGACGTCAAATCAATGATGGCCTGCATCTGTTATGTCTGTTTTACTGTTAAGCATAACTAAGAAGAATCAAGGTTAAAAACGAGCATAGGGTGCGAACGTTTCAGACACACTTTGTCAAGTTCTGGCTTTTGCTAACTCCAGTGACAGATATACGAAAAAAAATACATTCTAAGATAAGTTATATGTGGAAAAGTAAAAAAAAAAAAAAATCAACAGCAACAACTAAAACTAGGAGCATGTCATGTACCATCACACTAATCAGTGTATTATTTATACGTTCTCCTTCATCACAGAGATTGAACTTTAGTATAGGAAACATAGACCGACAGTATAAGACAGATCAGCGTTTCTCATATTATTAGTTCAACTTGTCAGATCCAGTCTGCGTTATTAGCCGCCTATAAATAATCTTCCTTAAGGCATAACAGCAACGAACATAAAATATTACTATTTGTTTTTAGAAACCTTCTAATATCTACATCAAACATATACACTCTGTGGTTAATGTTGTATTTATAATCATTTTTAGGAACTACACATTCAAACTATTCACATACTGCATATTGTGAATGTACAAAACGGTCCCTTTATGGAGAAATGATCACCATGGATACCATGGACTTGCTATGTCTGCTTCCAGGCCTGCTTAGAGGAATGCCACGTAATTCTCTGGGATGAGTCCAGTCTTGCTGTTATATGTAGCTTGGAGCCACCCTGGTTCCACTGACGGGTGCACTGAGCAGACAAGAAAAAGCCCAACACAAGAAAAAACATGAACACATCTGTTTTTTTAATTATGGAAAAAATCATGCCATTTTTCTTGTTAATAGGATTAATATGGAAAATCCAGCTCTGAAAGTTTAGTTCTATACACTGAGGATCTTAACATGTGCATACAGCTGCATCAGTGCGCATGGTATATTGTGATTATTATTTAAAAACATTTTCAAATAGGTTTTTTCATATTCTTTAGTGTCTTAGTAAAAAGGAAGTTGTCTGTTCATCTCACTAAAGTAGGCACAGCTTCTCTGTCTGTTACACCTACAGTAGAAGGCTCTTTTTCCCCCCTTGAATTTTTCCCTAAAATGGAAATTTCCCACCCACCCACCAGCTTTCTATCATATGACAGCTACCAAAAGGGGAGGATGAAGACTAACACATGCTTCCTCTGAGACATGTAAAACCAACCACCTGCATCATTTTGAACTGCTGCTGGTGCTGCGTCACAGGACAGCGTAACACGACTACAGGAAAGAGCGTTATTTAAATTCTTCCATGTACAGTGGCTTGCAAAATTATTCATACCCCTTGAACTTTTCCATACTTTGTCACATTACAACCACAAACATAAATATATTTCATTGGAATTTAATGTGAAAGACCAACACAAAGTGGTACACAATTGTGAAGTGGAAAAAAAATTATACATGCACAAATGTGGTCTTTATGGAAAAGAGGCGAGAAGGAAGCCATTGTTGAAAGAAAACATAAAAAGTCCCGTTTGCAGTTTGCCAGCTATGTTGGGGACACAGCAAACATGTGGAACAAGGTGCTTTGGTCAGATGAGATCAAAATTGAACTTTTTGGCCTAGATAGCGTCTACCAGAAGTGCAAATAGTAGCAATGTGCAAAGTGCAAATGTAAAAACTGTGCAAATGTAAAAACTGTGCAAATAAAAAAACTGTGCAGATATGAAAAAGTAATGTGCAATATCCAAGTGCAAATATGAAAAATTGTGCAATTGAAATTGAGCATAGAGCAATTAACACAGAGTAATAAATAAATGCAATAATAAGGGTATATGAATAAAAAATAGTAATGGTAGATACAGAATAAATATGTAGAATGGATAAATATTTAACTGAATACAGAATAAATATGTAGAATGGTTAAATATGATATAATATTTACAATGTCCAGTGAACAATGAGTCAATGCAAAATGCTATGTGTGGCAGAGAATTAACACTGCACATCACTCTGAACACACCATCCCCACTGTCAAATATGGTGGTGGCAGCATCATGCTCTGGGGCTGCTTCTCCTCAGCAGGGACACGGAAGTTGGTCAGAGTTGATGGGAAGATGGATGGAGCCTAAACTTCAGTCACTAGATGTGCAAAGCTGGTGGAGACATACCCTAAAAGACTTGCAGCTGTAATTGCAGCAAAAGGTGGTTCCACAAAGTATTGACTCAGGAGGGCTGAACACTTCAGTTTTTTATTAGTAAAATATGTTTTGAATCATGTATAATTTTCTTTCCAATTTACAATTGTATACCACTTTGTGTTGGTCTTTCAAATTAAATTCCAATGAAATATATCTATGTTTGTGGTTGTAATGTGACAAAATATGGAAAAGTTCAAGGGGTATGAATACTTTTGCAAGCCACTGTACATGAATTCACATGTTTTCCTAGTGTCGCTCTGAGAAAGTACGCCATCCTTCCAATCCAAACAGCATGACCAATTTTGCTGTCTTTGCCTCAACTGGCAGTGATATCCTGATGATAGCACAAACTACTTTTCTCTTCTGCCATTCCACAACCTGTTGTATGCACTACCGATGCACATCATACAACATCCTGTGTAAAGAGAGCTGTAGACCCTATTCTACAATGCATTATTATGCCTGCTGTTTTCACAGAGTGTTTGTGTATTTACCATTGCAGAAGAGAGCTCCCTTAGGGAAGCTGAGTTCATGGCTGTGCTCCGCTTGGCAGGAATACATGGCTTTGGCCTCCCTGTAATCATATCGGAGGAGGTGAGTTAGAAGAAACCCAGCTGGAGAGAACTAACTGCATGTTGATAATGATGAAGTAGGCAGGGATCAGAGGTGAGATCGAGATTGGAGGGTATGCACGGGCAAAATCAAATACCAAAGATCTATTCTGAGATTACAAAACCAACATTGCTCCTAATATAGAAAGCAAACACAAGCAAACACAGCTCTGTATGACAATCAGTCCTGAAATGTTGTGGCACAATGGGGCTAAATATTTTAACAGAGTGGCGAAACTGATAGGGATCATGGTGTACTCTGTGCCTGATAATGTACCTTCCAGCAGAGGCTGGCTGGCAGACCACAGGGCTCTCAAAGATGGCTGTTCTGGAGGCCACCCTACAACAGTAAACAGTGAGTGTCAAATACACAGCACATAATGCAAATTCATCAGTTGCACTCACAAAGTTTAGTTTCTGAGCGCTTTACACATAACCATAGCGTGACAGTTTATTTAACGCTGGCTCCAAACAGACTCGTCTTCTCTGAAACATGTATGATTTTTTTTTGCAGCATAAGTCCCCAAGTTATGATGAAGGGAAAAAGCATGTTGGTTTGGATCGTCAATGAGAACAATTTGGCAGTCGGAGAGAGCGCTAGCAGACATCACTGTGGTCTAAGGTCACGTCTTAGCAATCCCTCTGATGGTCAAATCAACTCAAGAGGACTGCACTAGCAAACACTCTGGAACGTTGAGATTTTTTTTTAGACTTTACAAAGCTAATTGTTCAGCGAATGTTATTTCATTATATAAAGGTAAACTGAATTTACAATGCCAGTCATTTCTGCCTTGCAATTCCCAAATTACCTATGTTGCTATTAACATTCCTGAATCAAATTTCCTGAATGGCAAGCCAGTAACATTCTTTCCAGATACTAAATTTAGATAAATCCTTTTCCTCCATCGTGACAACGAACATCCAGAGCGCTGCCTAAAATCCTATTGGTTAATGATGTATCACTTAATAATATCTGCACAAGTTTAATACCTCAGGCAGTCCTGCTTGTTATAGTTTCACTGCATCACTGTCATGTGTTACCAGTCACATTTTTGTTGTATGTAAGTGTCGGTCACATGACAGGATGCAAACTTAAGTTTTGAATTTATAAACCTTTTAAATTTCTATTTCTATTTCTATCTATTCATAAATATAGAAAAACATTATGTACAACAACCCAACACCTGTACATCTGCTGATTTATACAGTTATCCAGTCAGTCAGTGGTTCAGTACTTAAAATCATTCAGATACAGGTCAAAAGTATCAGGTAATGTTCACATCAGACATCAGAATGGAGAAGAAGTTCGATCTCTGTGGCTTTAACCATGTTGGTACAGATGGGGGGTTTGAGTATTTAAATAACTGCTGGTAAGCATGTGCATGGGTGTTCCTAATAATTTGCTCAATGATTGTATAACTGAATAATAAGCTGTTTGATCAGCTGGTTCAAATGTACACAAAACTCTCTGCAAACATTGTTGAAAAGATGACGTTATTCTGCAGCTGCGTTTCTATTGTGCACCAAGCAATCGATACATCTGTTCCAAAGTACAAATCAGACGTGAAGTCAGATGTGCTGCTGTGAGTTTGAGAGAGTTTGAGATGGAGACTTACACAGAGCCAGGCCTCTGGTATCCATTGCTCCCTGATGAGTCTAGGCTGCATCTGCCTGTGTCTTTAATAGGTAGGTCTGGTAATGGCAATGACTTCAGGCTGTCTCTGTTACTGCGAGAAACCAAACTCTGAACTGAACCATGGCAGCTCCTGAAACCTACACGAAACACAAATACAGCCAACTGTGTGAATATGACAAACTCATCATCTTAAAAATAAATCCTTTCAATGTTTTAACATCCCCAAAATGTTTTATTGCCTTATACCGCGGATTTTTACCAATGATTGCTTATTACATTGTATTTTTTATCAATTTATAGTTATATTTAACAGTGCTGTGTTTAATAACCACAAAACAAGTTCCTATCAGGCACATTATAGCATTTACAAACACTAATTCCCTCATGTTCTCTTAAAGTTGATAAGGCAAAGGATTTTTTTTAATATCTTATTTGTTGCAGCAGCTAAACACAACATCCTCTGTCCTCTGCCATGGTGGAAGACTTAAAGTAACAGCTCTTAGCCTGTGACTGTAACATCGGCACTGAATACTCGAGCTGCAAATCTTATACGTTGAAAATACCTGTAAATGCTTTTCTTTAAATGTAATAATAAATAACAATTAAATAATAAAGTTAATAATAATCATTAAATATTTCTTATAATTTTGTAAATCTGTTTATTATTAGCATTAGGTTAAGGAGAATCTACCAAACCAATTTCTGATTACTTTAGAAACATATTAAAATGAGTATGTTAATATAAACTAGTGGTTTTTATTTTGCAGCTAGAACAACTGTCTGAGCTGCTGGTAAAGAAAATTAATCTTCTGAACAATAACATGTCAGAATTCAGCAATATGAATATAATTCGACAGCTTTTTAGAAGCATGAGTTTTATATATATATATATATATATATATATATATATATATTAGGGCTGTCGAAGTTAACGCGATAATAACGCATTAACGC
>JAOVVF010000019.1:15750557-15761350 GCA_028565595.1 Duopalatinus emarginatus
TTAGCATAACATGTGTTCACCATTTTAATTGTAACATTTCACTTTAAAGCCTTATTCATTTACATAGATTAAAAAATATGCGATTAATCGCGATTAACTATATATATATATATATATATATATAACTTCTACTGGATGTTATGTGTGCTCACCTTCAGAGATGTGAAGGGAGGTAAGTGAGGAGCAGGAGGACATGCTGGATATGCGCCCTGATCTCTGAACCTCTGCGTTCTCCTCCTCAGATCTGTTAGGCAGCTCCGGAGCTGGAGAAGCTCGCTCCGGTGGGAGAACACTAAGAGCCTCCTCCCACTCTCCATCTGTCTTCGCTGCGTCCTCTTTGGAGCTGGAGTCAGGACTGGTGGTGCCACCTGGGCTTTTAGGGCCGTCAGAGGATGGGGATGGAGTGGTCCAGCACAGGCTGCCTGAGATCTTGTGTTTGGAGCGTGAAGGAGAGGTCGCCTTGGAGCAGCCGTTCTGTTCTGAGGAGTGAGAGGACAGAGACTCCAGGCTGCCCATGGGTGTGCTGCTGGGACTGCTGCTGAACGTGTCACCTGCAAGAGAAGAAAGGGAGAGGGAAATTTGCAAAAAGCTGAAATAAAAGAATGATTTATCCTGGAAAGAAAATCAATCGCTTTTAAATACAAAATACTTTCATAATACAAAAGTCTGTGTACGTGTCACAGCACCAGCTAGAGGGTTAAAAAGTCTTATAGTCTGAAATCGAAAATTAAATCTTTAAAATAAGATTTTACCAAGCTAAATTAAAAGGCACTGATGTTGATGGGAATACCTTAGCCAATAAGAGGTCTAGACCTTCTTGTTACTTATCTAGCACTCTGAGTTGCCATTGTCTCTAAGAAGTGCCTAAATTTGTCTTGCCCTGCCTTGCTGTATGCCAGTTCCACTTTTAAAGGCATTTTTTTTCAGACATTTGACCTTGCTGTGACCTTGACCCTGTTAGGATAATTTTTACAATCAGATTAATTCATCTGCCGGTTACAATAATAATTCCACTGACATCCTATAAGCATTGGACCACTCGTTCTTAATATACTGTGCTAACAAAAAGTTTCAGTGAACGTACAGACAGACAGACAAACAACCCGAAAGGCAAAAAAAGATAAAAAGACAAAAAATTAAGCTGCTGAGAGTTGGCAGTGGGACTACAGCGCCTTCCATAATGAAAATCAGATTGAAAAGGGATACACACTGTCAGCATCAGCCAGGCAGAGAGCAGGCGAGTACAGGCCTCTGGACTTGCGCGGGCCTGAGGAAAGGCAGATGGCTTTGGTGCGGCGCGAGCTGGAGCGAGACTGAGCCGGAGGCTGAGGTAGAGGCACATTGGGGTCTGGAGACTGATGAAAGATCTGCGGAACATCAGTGAAATAATATTCAGTATGCTTGCTGCCTTAAGTCACATCACAACATCGTAAGACACTGAACCTGAGAGCATGAGTCTGAGAACAAAGACTTGATTGTCAGCCTCTGCTGCAGTAATAATGAATGCTCCTCTGTGAGTGTGTTTGCTAAACAGTGACACCTGCTGTTACATTTAATTAAATAAACCAGCCAAAATGAGTCACCCTTACTTTCTCATAGTTCTCTATGAGAATCTCCACCACAATGTTTTGAAATTTGATGTTCATCATAGCGGCCACGGTCTCCTCCTGGGAGCGCATAAGCGTAGGGCCAAAGATCACACCGAGATTAGATACCGTCATCAAATTCTTCTGGCTGTGCGTGGAAACCCTGTGAAGGACACGAAAAAAGATTAAAATGAACACAAATTAGCCTTCATTACTGCTGATCTACAAACTATGATTATAGTATGCATTAAGACTCTCAGAAAATAAGGTCCCTTAAGGGTTCATTGACGTAGTGAGGGCTCTAGTTTTCTAAAGGGGTCCTTTTTATTTCTGTAAATTCTTTTTATTGAGAAAAAGTATCTTTTAAAGAACATAGTTACAGAATTCACAAGGTACAGTGTCACAATTATTGTTCCAAGCATTGTAAATCAAGAGTACAATTCTTGTTACAAACAAAAAGCACCATTAGGGTAGATTTTTACAAAATAATATATTAAAAAACAAACAAACAAACAAAAAGAAAACCCCCAAATCTTCAACTTACTCTTCTAATTAAATCACTTTTTAAAATTTGTATTGTAAAAAAACGTTTTACAATAAAAGTGAGAAGATTTAGTTTTTAAAATAAAAAGAGATTGAAAAGAGTGGGATGGTCTCTTGGGTTTAAATGAAGATAATCTGGAATAAGTTAGCTTCTCCAAACAACACAAATTTCATAAACAATATCAACCCACTTATATATCTGATGGGGTTCAGTAGACAACCATTTTCTAGTGATTACCTTTTTACTTGCAGCTAACAAAATAGACAATACTATCTTATCATTATTACACATATTAACAGAGAGGCTATAGAAAAATCAAAGTTAAATGTTATATTTTTCTGGAATAAAATACAAATATCTTGGTGGATAGCACTCCAATAGCCACATAGTGTAGTGCACTCTCAGAAGATATGAAAATGACCTGCACTGTCTAAACCGCACATTCTCCAACACCTGGATCCTGATCCCTGATACCGTTTCTGTGCTGGTGTAATAAAAATATCTAAGAAAATTTTTCTAGCAGAATTCTGTCCAGATTAGACAGCTTGTTGTAGCCCACTGTAATTAACATATTTTTTCCCAGTAAACATTTATGGTGCTACATTTAAGATCAAACCCTAATAGTGCGATGCGTCAATTGCCACTATCTTGGAAAAACAAAACAAAAGCAAAACACACACTAATGGAAATTCACTTACCCATTATTCCTTACTAGAAACCATCAGGGCAATATTTGATTATTTTTTCTCCGGCAGAGCCAGATTTTATTATACTAACTCCACTGTTTATCCAAGCACCCAGAGACAATCCTGTCCTCTGTGCTCATAATGCAGACTTCTGGCATATCACGGCAAGAAATGGGCAATATTGCTAATATAACTGGTACCAAATAAAATCATGGTGCTGTATTCTGTCAGAATAACCTACACAAGCAGATGTTTACTCAGGATGTCCAGCATCTCCCTGTTTTTCTCCGGCAGCTTGTGCACGAGAGAGTGAACCGCACAGACCCTGTAGTTCTGATCGTCTGACTCTAAAAACACAACACACATTTTTGTCAAGATTTAGTTCGTTAAAGCCATCTGCAATGCTTTAAACATTCATTTTCCATTTTCCCCGTTGGAACGCTCTGAGGAACAAGTTAGGGCAGCTAGAACTCACTGACTGCCATGATGAAGTCCTTGTGAAGTCTGTAGGTTAACAGGGGTTCAGCCAGACACCTGCAGGCAGAGCACAGCCGAATTATTGCACATGCTTTTGATATTATCCAACAGGTTAGGGTTTACTTGATTATTTACTGACCTGAGGTAATTCTTGAGTCCACTGGTGATGGTCTTATTATCCCAAGTGTCCGGGTCAAGGTCCATGTCTGCAGGAGCTTTGGGAGCTGCAAGAACAAACGTCAATAGACACTGAATTAAAATCAGATTTGAACAGAAATACAGAACAACTATAAAACATGGCATAGTATTGTTAAATACACTACTCTGATCGGTCAGAAAGTTTTGATTTCTTTTCTGTGACACCAGCTCTGCCAACAGGTATGGCTACAAACCTATCACAGGCCTATAGTAACAAGCTATGGATTAAAAACATACTGTTACTATTTTTGGAAGGTCTCCAGTGTCAGTATCTCTTTTTAACAGACAAAAGTACAACTATATAACCTTTATAAGATAATAACACTAATAATATAACTCAGATTTCCAAATTCTTTGCGGTTTCTGATTTCTCTGCAGAATATAAGCTGCATTTTTCAAGTTCATGATTAAGAAAAAGAGGCCTGGTATGGACCGTTAACAAACTGAAACTAAAAATGACACTTTGTTATGCTGTTATAAAAAAGTTCATTATGGTAACAGTAGATCCTGATCATGTCAGGAAGCAGCACATGACCCTGTCACTAATTATTTCCCTATAAGCATGCCCTGATACATTTTATTGCTGTTGAAGATGTAGCATGACTGTAATAAATAATGATTTATATACTTAAAGAATTTACCAAACACAGAAGTCATAAGTCTCTGCACTTTAGAGTTCACTCCTCCAATTCTGTACAGACCCATCGTTTGGATACCTGGAAAAATAAATGTATTGTTTTTATATATTAGAGAATAATATGAATCTGTCATTTTTTATGTACATGGCCCAGCTATCTGGGACAAGTTAATTTTATGTCCAGTCTGTAAGATTTTATTTGACTAGCCTCACCAACCCGGAAAAAAACCCCTACTTCTTATCGACTTTCACAAAACACCTTTAAAAAAAAAATAAAAATAGCATGCACAAAGTGAGATTTCAGTATCAGGAACGTGCATCTATGTGAAAACAAAACTGAGCTAAATAAAGCACAACATGAAACTGTTTCCTTCTAGCACAACATGCACAATATATCACCTCACTTCGAGAAAACCAAGATGCTAACCACACTCAAATAATGTAGTTTACGTGTGATGTGAGATTTTAAATAAGATGTTGCCCAGGAACTTAAAAAAGGATTTTAACTGCATAATTGTTCATTCCCTTTAGTTCTAATGTACTAGTTAACTATGTGTTACTACATTTGCAGCATTTAGCAAGTGCCCTTATCTAGTTCTCACTGGCCTGACTGGCTAGATATATCTCATCTGGTTATATATTTGATTTGTCCACAATGTTATACATATGTTCCCTTACCATAAATGTCAATCAGCCAAGAAAAGTTTAAAACTATTGTTTTGCACTGACGCTACTAGGTCCTAGATCCAAAAGGATTTTTTTTTGTAATGTGAGTTGCATGTCATTCAAAAACACCTTCCCAAATCTTCCCAAACTTTCTTCAAATGCTATCATAATTAACTACAGCTACATAATTAACTTCCACAATCCACCTCTAAAATGTGGAGGCCTTGGAATAGAGCTAAAATTATGCAAACTCTGACAATTGCTCTTGCTCTGATTACCCTAATGTTAGCACATTGCTCATGTTTTGACAGCAGTAAGTTACACCATGTCCTAAACCACACCAGTACATCTGTGGGATATGACTAAAGAGCTAGGTGTGGTTTGAGGCAGATATTTACATAAAAGATTTTGGATTAGATTACAAGTTCAAACACCAAACATGTTCAATCGACTGCATTTGGGATAAGGAGCAAAAAGATGTATGATTTTTTAATTATTAAACTATCCCTTTAAATCAGAATCACGAGACACAAGTATAAGCATGTATGTTTATACTGGAAGAGGAGAGATATTCATTCAGGAATGTAATTATTAGTCTTACCTCTTGTCTCTACCAGGTGTATGCACTTCTTGACGAAGTTAAACCCCGCTTCATTTAGGAATGCTGCACATAAAAAAAGATGCTTTGAATTACCTGATATTATCAAAAAACTTCCCAAATGTGTGACGTCTAATTATGTACAGTTTTTGAACTTACTTTCTTCTTTCTTGTTTAGAAGTGCTGGAAGTGTGTAAATCTGTAGATAACAAGACATGACACTATTAAACATGTACTTTAACTACATTATATACACAGAATACTATTAGACAAAGAGAACCTATTATGGGTAAATCCATTCAGAGATCATTTCTAATCATTGCCTTCACTGACTAATCAAAGGTTCGGACCATAAAGAGACATTAAAAATATAAACACACAGGTCTGTCATCTTCTCTTCCTGTGCCTCATTGTTTCCACACAGCACGCCTGATCTGTCTACCGATAAAGATTACAAGGGAAACAAAACACATTAAGGCACCTAACACAGGAAAAAAAAACCCCACTCTCTCACATCAACGTTTCTTTTTATACCATGGTCAGTCTGACTTGCTGCTAAAAATATGAAAGCAATATGTTAAAAATGATAATGATCTAATTCAATTGAAAACCATTAGCATCTGCGCTTGGAGAAATATTTGTCTTGTCCAGGTCCATTTAGGTTATACAGATGGTTGACAATTTAAAAGAAAATTGGTGGCCCTGTTGTGCTGTATTTAATTTCCTGGCACATTTGCTCCACTTGTCTTTTTAGCATAAGGCATAACTACAAATGATGCAGTACTCTCTTCCAGGATGACCTTTAATTTGTCAGCTTTATGTATATACACACACTGCCTGTGAATATGTGTACCCTTTAATTTCTAATGTATTTCTACTTTTAATTACATTTTTAATACATTCTAATCATTTTCTTTTTTTTCCCTTCAAAAAAGTTAGAAACTTCTTATTTGAACTGCAAAATGCTTTCTTACTAATATAAAAGCTCTGAAAAAAAATTTAATATTGAAATAGATATTGCTAAGTATTATTCAGAGCCTTATAATATACACAGATCAGCCATAGCAATTACACCACCTGCCTAAACAGCTGCCAAAACAGTTCAGCCCTGTCGAGACATAGACTCCACAAGACCTCTGAAGGTTTTCTGTGGTATCTGCCACCAAGTTGTTAGCAACAGATACTTCTTTGGATATTCTGTAAGATCAGGCCAGATGGGTCTTCTCCCCCACACACAGCAATATAGCTTGACCCATGACCCTGTTGCTGGTTCACCGGTTGTTCTTCCTTGCACCACTTTTGGTAGGTACTAACCATGTATACTGGGAACACCCAACAAGACCTACCGTTTTGGAAATACTTTGACCTAGTCATCTAGCCATCACAATTTGGCCCTTGTCAAAGTCACTCAGATCTTTATGGTTGCCCATTTTTCTTGCTTCCAACATATCAATGTTGACAAATGACTGCTCCCTTGCCCAGTATATATCACCCCTTGACAGGTGCTACTGCAATGTAATGTTGTAAAGTCAATATTATTCATGTTATCTGGTGTATGTTTGTCTTACAACTGATTCTAGCATCTGGCATTTTTTATTTATAGGTTTAACTGGTTTAGTTGGTTTGGTTCTTTAGCTCTGCCAATTACTAAGAACTTAAATACAACAATTTAGGACTTAAATTAAGATAGAAATGTAAGTAGGAACTTGTCTTTAGTTGAGGTTTTCCTTATTTAACTGACATTCTGTATCCTTTGCTGTATAGCGCCAGTAGTAATTAAAGCATTCTAGTGGTTATATGTACAATACTGTACAAAAGATTAATTAAAAAATAATGAAATTAAGAACAATAGAACATTATGTAAGTAAAATAAAAGTAGTAAAAAAAAGTAGTAATAAAAGTAGTAAACTAAAGAAAGTTACTATATGGTGTGGCTACTCTTTGCTTTTTTCTTAAGCCATAGCTGCAGGTTCAGTTTGTATCGTTTTATAAGAAAATTAGGGGGTAATTTTATTGAGTGTCTTGGAGAATCTGCCACAGTTCTTTTGCTGGTTTGATTGTCACACTTGCAATCAAATTTTTGCATGGAAAATTCAGAAGACTACATGGGTAAAGTAGTGTATGGCAATGTAAAATGTCCTCGTATTGACTCAATAATGCAGAGTTCATAGAAGAAATATCTAAAAATTGTACAAAGATTTGGGTGCCTAAGACTTTTGTACAGTATTGTATGTCTATATTGAGATAATGAAAAACTTATACAATGCTTGTCTGGTAAATGTGACTTTGGGTTTTAAAAGGTGCTATGTAAACTTTTTGTAAACTGTAAAGTGGTAAAGTGGTATGTAAACTGTGTGAAAAAGAGAGCATGTTATATAGATCTATTTAAGTTTCAACAGAAACAGGAAGGAACTACTCAACAACTAAGAAACCAATCACTCCAGACAAACCGGACTCTGGTTAATTGTGTCGAACATTTTTACGAGTCTGTCTCAACAGTCCCGGAAACCACAGAGACAAACTCCTCCATAAACACACATCTCAACACAAAGAAGGATGACCTCACACTCCTGGTTATACTTGCCCTGTTGGGAGCTTATTGAATGACTGAGAAATTTAGGTGGAACTGACGAGTATTGTGCTATTCCATTTTGTACACTGGATTTTTTCCACTGAATAAGCCAGAGTGGAATGATTTATAGTTGATGGCTTGAATCATGGAAATAAATGAGAAAGAGGACAGTTTCCTGTTGATTTGTTATAAGTATTAAGTTAGAGATCAGTGAAAAACAATAAATGCTCTTATAGAAAAATTATAAATAATGAAAATAGTTTTATTCCTCTAACAAAAATAATATTTATTTAGGTTTTTATATAATACTTCATATCTTCACTTTTATAGTTAATATTGTGTAACATTCCTGCTACCATTTATGTTAAAGAAGCTATAAATAGTTCACCTTCAATTTCCACAAAACACAAAGTTCTCAGACTTTCGCATGTCTTAAAGGAATAGTAAAAGCACTAACATTGTAGACTGCTTCCAAAAAACGTAACTTATGCTATAGCTATAATTGCACTTGTAGTTGTAGCTGTAGTTTTGTTTTGTAGTCTGCAAAAACTAGCTGTGATTTGGGCTGTGTGTATAAACCTCATCTGTTCTGTTGTCTAGCATGGGATTGGTGTAATGGGTGTGTGCTTACTGGCTCTTTTCCATCCATGGCCTCCATCCACAGACGTCTGTTGGATTCAGACAGAGCTTGTAGGGTGATGATGCCATGCCTGAGGAACAAAATAATCACATTTCAGAGGTTTGCTTACTACTAATGAGATCAGGTTTAAATCGTGATCAGCACAGAAGCACAAATCAGAGATTTAAACAAAAATAAAAAAGCAATTGTATTGTAAGTGCAGTCTGTAACATTTTCGATGCATCATTCTTAAATACAGGCAACTCAGGATTATTGGCACCAAATATATTACATCAACACTACACACAATAATTCAAACCTTCCACTTAAACAGCTGGAGAAACATTTTGAGAGAAAGTATTATCTTTCATAAACAGATGTAACAGATGTCCTAAATAAGGTTAGAATTCGCTTGATTCATGGGGTGGGACATTTTAAAATCATATAAAAAAGCAAGTCTGAAAGGGAGTAATTCACAAAATGTGCCAGAACTTTGCCAAGTGTCATGGATCTACCCCTGGAACTTGGATTTGATTAAGTAGCAGCAGATTTTAAAATCTGCAGGTCCTGGCCGGACAGCAGGTAGTATGTGTGCTACACAGCTCCAGGAATCTGTGAGGATTTGACGTGTTCTCCTTGTGTCCGTGTAGGTTTTCACAGAGTGCTCTGGTTTCCTCCCGAAAAACACACATGGTAGGTAAACTAGATGCCGCAGATTGCCCCTAGGTGTGAGTCTGTGAGTGAAAGGATGTGTGTGGTAACCTGTGATGGATTGGTGCCCTGTCCAGGGGGTGTTCCTGCCTTGCGCCTAGTGATTCCGGATGGGCTTCGGAAAAAACGTGACCCTGACAGACTAAACGGATAACATAATGAAATCGAGCAAACGATCTTTCTGTTACAAGCCACAAGCCCATGGCTGCCCCCATTAATTGGTTGGGAGATAAAAAAAAAATTATGCTTACGGTCAGTAGTGCATTCTTTTAAGCTATAAGCAAAATGTGTGCTAATGGTTGAGAAAAAACCCACCAAGTGTAAAGCATTATTGTACAATACGCTCATCTCTAAGTGTCTCCGATCATGTTAAATATTCAGTGCTGTTATACTAAACATGGCTTCAAATATCATTGTTTGGTTTTCAGTGTGTAAGACGATTGCATTTCTTAGAAACATTTCATTAATTTGACAAAATCCTGTACTCATGCCATACCCTAATATATTAAAGGTAATTTGTTTTATAGATCCACTGTGCTCACTTTCATGAGCATTTTTCATTTTAGGGGCAGCCGTGGCCTAGTGGTTAGGGAACCAGTCTTGTGACCGGAAGGTCATGGGTTCGATCTCTGCCCAGGGCAAGACATAACTGAGATGCCCTTGAGCAAGGCACCTAACACCCCCAGCTGCTCCCCGGGCGCTGTGGTTTGGGGCCGCCCCCTACTCTGGGCATGGGTGTACACTGCCCCCTAGTACTCACTGATGTGTGTGTGTGTTTCACTGCACGGATGGGTTAAATGAGGAGGTCACATTCCTCGTTGTGCAAACACAGTAGGCAAACAGTTCACTTTCCTCTTTCATGAAGGGTGCCAATAATTATGGAGTTGACAGTATAATTAGTAACAGGTAGCATGTGATAAGTAGATGTAAGATGTAAAGGCTAAGTGCAGCATGTAAAAAGGAGGTATAGGTAGGCACTAGCAGGTGAGAGCGTACATGCAATCACAACACAAAGCAGGAAAAATTGGACATACCGGCGGACTTTATAGAAACATTGAAGAGAAGTGAACAGAATCCCTTGACAAGTGTTATTTCTTCAGTTATGAAGAGAAAGAAGAAAGGAAGCAGAGAAAAGAATGTTGAATGGAGTCCCTGCAAGACGTCTGAAGTTGCCAAGGAAAACATTAAAGTGGAAAATGCAATATTATTATTTTTTAAAAATTCTCTACCACACCCTCTAAAGCCAAACGTCATAATGTCCTCACTGACCTTGCAAAAGCCTGGAAGGAATTGAGGGAGAAAAAATATGCTATAATCTGCAAAAGTGCAGAAACTGAAAACAAACCTTTCCACCACTTCGATGTCGAAGCAGAATCTCTTGTCGATGGAGTCTGTCCTTCTCCTGATGCACGACTTCAGCTTGAACATTTCAGGTGGACTCAGAACCAGTCCGTTCTGCACCACAAAAAACCCCACACATACAAAGAGTCATGCACAGT
>JAOVVF010000019.1:15763470-15781432 GCA_028565595.1 Duopalatinus emarginatus
TGGATATTGTTGCATTGTAATACTGTCTAGGAATTATTAAACTGTTATAATGCACAAGCACAGTATATAGTATGCCTTTCATATGAAGCATGATGTGTAACTCTTACATTCTGTAGGTTGAACTGAAGTTGCTGTTTGTATGGCTCAAATTCATGGGCCAACTCATAACCCTCATGGTAAAATGTGAACAGTCCTTGGAGAAAAGCCAGGAGCTGAAACACAGAGACAGAGAGAAAGAGAGAGACAAAGAGATATTTAACTTTGAAAAGATTTCGTAGTTGACAATGGCTTCTTTTTTTGCACTGGTTACACTAGCAGCTAGCAAGCAATAGATTTCACACATCCTACATACACTCTTTGTACAACAGGAAGGATACAGCAAAAATATAGGGTCAAAACAAAACTATACTGTCATCAGCAAAGCTGCAAAGAGGTGAGACTCACAGGACATGTGTCAAAATGTTAAACCGACCATAACTTAACCTTATCTCAGAAAAACACCAAATAATTCAGCTTGTCCATAATGGCTGTGCCCATAACCTTACTGCATTCAGTAACATTTCAGTGATGTTTAGTTCGTGTTTATAGATTAGTTAAAATCGTAAATAAAATTCATTTATTTGCCATCAGGGATGTGGATAATGGGTGGATCAGACCTGATGTTCTGAAGGGAAGACAAAGAAAGACAGCACATTTCCATTGTCCAGTTAAAACAATAAATGCCTTACTATGTTTAGGACTTTATTCTAACTCTGTTGTCTCTCCAGTTTGGCCGTTTGCCAGTTACCACTCACGAGCCAGCTCAATTCTGTCACAAGACAGATACCAATCGCAAAGAAGCATGCTTGCATGTGTTTCCTCTGAGTCGTGACAGAGGTAATGCAGTAAGTAGCACCGTTGTCTCACAGCACCAGGGTCTCCGTTGTGTGGACACCTGTGTGGACTTCCTCTAGGTTCTCTGGTTTCCTCCGATCTCCTAAAAACATGCTGCCAGCTGGATTGGCTGAAGTGATATTTCCTAGATGTGTGTAAATGAGTATATCTTGCTCTGTGATTGACTGGGGTCCCATTCTTGTTTACGTGGAACAGCCTCTGAATCTAAGGTATATTAATGAATTTCCCAGCAATAGAAACACATTGTCAGCATGAATTCAACAGCTGTGCCAAAACTAGTTTTACTAAAGTTTTACTAAATGCCTGAGATTTGCACTGCATTTTCACTGGCTGTTGCTTTAGATGGTATTAAGCTATGGCTGTAAGAAATCACAGGTTTGACAATCATTTATTTAAGTATTTATCTTTAATTTAGCCTGTTCAGTGTTTTATTTTTAAATTACTTATTAGACAGAATCTCCTCTGACGTGTTACAAAACTGTTGTTTGTTGACTGGTTACTCAGTTAACCTCACAGTCTAGTGCGAAATTAAGGAAGTAAACTTCAGACTTGTCGAGGTTATATTTATGCATCTACTTGATAACATGTGTGTCCCTGATGATTTGCTGTTCAACCTGCTTGCAAAATAAAAAAAATTTAAAAATCCTTACCGGCTCAACAAACTCAAATTTCTTTTTCTCCTGCACTTCTTGGATCTTGAAGACATATTCAAGAGAGGCATCACAAAACATCTGCCGTTCCTTATTGATCTGGGTATCTGCCTGAAAAAGAGACAGGCGAACATGAGGTTATATATCAAAGAACAGGCATTAAAAAATGAAAGATAAATCTGAGATGTTCAGTTTATAAAAAAAAGATGAATTAAAATGTTATGAAACATTACCTCTTGTAAAAAAGACTCTTTCTTTTTGGAAGATAAATTCAGGTGTTTTTCGAGAAGTGTGTAATATTTCTCAGTTTCCTTATCAAATTTCTTCTTTCCCTCCTGCGAAAAAGAAGATATGTTAATAACGCAACTGGAATTTCCTTTGCTGTAATTACAAAGATCAATGTCTTGTGTAAAAAAATAAGCTGTTATATAACAGGCCAGACAAACTTCGTGCAAAAGCCTCATTAAAATGTTTTGAAGATGTCCATTTGTTTACTTGATATGGATGGATTTGGACACAAGGCATTCTGACTGGCTGTCTAACCAGCAGGAGGCGTGCTTGTTCCTGTCCATTAGACCAGAATGGAGGTTTATGCCTAATCATTGAATTAATCATTTTGAATAAATTTTAACTTGAGTAAAAAAAAATATATATTTATATGGTATATGTCAGTACCAAGAAAAGTGATACATGATAAAACAACAACCCAGAATCACAAGGTATGTTACTTTTAGTTTCATATCCCAAGTGATTTATGAATGTAATGTTCAGGCAGTAAACAAACTCTAAACAGCCACAGTGGGTTACTGATGTGTCAGACAGTCAGAAGGTCAACCGATAAATAATTTATAGCACACTTTATAGCAAAGTGGTACTTTCCTTGTCACTGAACTGGTACCCTTAATATCACATATTCTATATCTTTCTATATCTATATCTATTCTATAAGCACAGTAATGGTTAAAAAAAAGTACCCTTGAAAGTAACACTACGTCAAAGGAACAGTTTAGTACAAGCAGAGAACAAAGTGCAACTTCTGTAAGCATTTTCTCCATCACCAGTCCTACCCATAAAGGTTGATTAATAATTAATGGAAATGGAAATGTCTGGAACGCACCGAAAGTGAAGACATTGTGCAACCGTACTCACTATATCTGACAGAAATCCACATTAATTTTTCAGTCCCATTATCTTCAAATAATGATTTTTTGTTCTTGTAATCTCAAAGATTGTTTTCGTCAAGCTAGCGCAAGATAGCAGAAGTGTTTTTGCAAACACGACAAGGCTTGCAGATAACAGGGCAAAACAAGAAGTGTGCGATAACACTAATCATTATGTCATTATACAGCTAGTTGTAAAAGAAACAATCCAAAAAGCTATGCTAGCTAACTGACACAAACTATGCTAGCTTCACTTTCACCCGTGCACATCTATGTAATACAAGAAAAGAGTCACGTTTGAAAATCATGCTGTGCATTACAAGAAGAATATAACACTAAACAGATTTCTGACATACTGAGGCTTTAGCATAAAAAAATCATGATGATACATTGCAGGCTTGCAAAACACAAAGAACAACTAGAAGAACTCTGAGAACAGCTTTTGTATTGAACTAATTTCCCCTGGGAATAATCCAGCTCTCAGACAAATAACCCCCCAGCTATGCTTAGCTAGCTAACATGACTCTAGCTAACTTGACTCTACATACTCTGTAAAGTTAGTCTTTACAATGCAGTGATATAGCACAGCAGGACAGTAAACACATTTGCGAGTTACTGAGGCGCTAGCATTAGTTATCATGAAACTAATGATTCATAGCAGGCATGTAAAGTAGCAACCACAGAGAACTGAGAACCTTGTGATCAAGAGATGACAGCTGTAAGGAAATCGTTTAGCAAAGACATAACAGTCCTCAGACTGCCCGTAGGGTTTAATGAAGTAAAATCATAAAATTATATAACAATGGTACACCATAAAAGCTAACTAAATGTTAAAATATAAAGTAAAAATAAGGGCATCATTAAACATTACTTCCTACTTTTTTGACTGTAAACAATCACAGCCACAACACTGATAAACAACCCCAGAAACTTACTGTTTAACAATATGTACCCTCTTTAGACATCCACATGTAGACATAACAATCTTATGATAATAGTATGCCAAAATATAATAGTATATGGATGTGGATAAGGGTCATATTCTAAGACATTTATTATTTAAACATTTTTTAACTGTCCACAGTCATAAAACTAATCATTTAGCTGTGAATTAACTACTCAGAGTCTATGCTAGCTAGCTTAGGTCTGTAGCTACGATACTCGATACGACTACGATAGCAGTTAGCCTTATGCTGCATACTTAGAATTTCAGACTTTTGACACATAAATTGGTTAAATCCACAACAGTGACCAAACAGTTTGCTGTTTGTACATGTTATTCAACATTCAGCTTTAACATTAAAAAGTTGAAAATCATGTAATTCCAAGCTCCAAATTCCCACTTCTGAATTATATAGAATGCAGAATTACACATCTGTGTGTGGTAACCAAAAGAGTTCAAGCCGACTACTTGAACCTACTTGCTCATTTTGATAACATAATAAATAACAAAATAAATCTCAAGATAATGAGACGGTAAAAAAATAATAATGAACTTCCTCTATGGACTTCCAGATAGGCTGCTGACATACAATGTCTGATACAGCTGCATCCAAACTGGGCTCATTTACTAAGTCAGACCTGATTAAATATTAAGTACTGAAATTCTACACTTTGACCAAATCATCTTTAAGACCTTTAAGAAAAAGGATTCCTGTCTTAGGAGTGAAAATGAAATCCGATCCATGCTGTTTGTTTTTCCTCTACGCCACTATTTGAACCTTTCCCATGACCCTTTCATGGACACTCAGCAGACTGCAAACTTGCCAAGCAAAGGATTCACATTTCTGACATGCTTACTCCAAACCCTGAAGCCCATCTGCTGACTAACAATGACATCACCCTTCCTGAGCAGTTAGGGCTCTTGTTTAGGAGTTCTGAGTGCAATACACATACAGTATTCTACGGCTGGACGAAAAACGCCTTGATGTTTGTAGTGTTAGTGTTTGTACTGGTGTGTGGTCTGATGGAGGTGTAGACATTTGCGTTTGGCTGGTGAGATACTGAGATGTCAGTAATGTGGTGTTTATGCCATCATTTGTCATGTGTGTTTGTCTGCTCTTGTGCAGGAGGTTGAACAGCCGGACAGCCGTTCCCTTTGGCCTCTGCGGTCTGAATGTCGAAGCTGAGTGAGCTCCATTGCAACGCTGCCTGAAGAATCTGGGACTGAAACGCCCAAATAAGGCAGCGTGTTTTCAGCTTTGGATCTTTCAGCAGTGAGCTCATCAGGCAGTGCTTAGCTAAAAGGAGGTCACACTTCCAACTCATCAGGAATCATAACCGTACTAGATTCCCAGTCCTGGTACTGAAATCCCCCAGTGCTACATATTAGCATTTTCCATTATCTCCACCCACCTGACCACACTAATGAACTGAGTTTAAATCGGATATGTTAAGCAGCATTCATGCATGCACAATTTTTCAGGCTTTGGGCTGACACGGTTCTACCTCACATTTCATCTCCTAATACATTCCTGAAGGACCATTGAGTACCATTGCCAACTCATAGATTAAGGGTCTAAGTGGAGATTCCTCTGGGTTCTCTGGTTTTCTCCAAAAACATACATGTACTGTATATGAACTGCTTATACTAAATAGACCGTAGTTGAGGATGAATGAGGATGTGTGAATGTGTGTATGATACCCTTCAGTGGACTGATTCAGATGCAGTGGACCTAGAGTGCACTCCTGCCTTGTGCTAAGTATTCAGGTTGCAACATGAAGTTGATATACCTTCAAAATGGTTACTGAAAGTTTAATGGACAAACTGAATTGTCAAACCGAATCATGTATTCTGCACTATCTATTGTCTGGTGTATTCACTGTTCTGTGTGTACTACCATACTATGTTGTGCCATGGTCCTATAGTAATACAATTTGATTCTGATGTTTACCAGTTGTACAAAGGAGTGACAGTAAAACCATTTGTCTTGATGTAACTTAAAGGTACTAGCAACTAAACAAGACATTAAGACAATAACAAGACAAACATCTGTGTAACTACTACATAAAAATTATATTTATCCAGAAAGATAAGGCCACAATCTGACCCTCTTGGTTACTCTCGGCTGGCTTTTCCAAAGTTCACCAAAATGAACTCAAAGCCAACTTAGCTACCGGAAGCAAACGCTTTTTGAGCCCAGGCCATTTTTTATTAATGTTCAGTCTGACCACTCCAGTGAGACCACTAAGACAGAGAACACAGAATTCATGAGTAGTTGCTGATCTCTCTAAGATGACAGTTATTTTAGGAACGGTCCCAAACACTAGCACACATGGGAGCCATCCTCGCATCATTCTTGACTAGTACTTAGTCTCGAACGCTAAGAAATTCCCACAGCGCAGTGAGCATATATTGGTTTTATTCAGAGACGGTATGAGTAGAGACAGGAAGCTGCTTAAAATATGAACAGGGCAGCACATATAAGTCAACAATGGGGGTTGTATTACGTAAATAGTAGCGTCATTCAGTAAAAAAAATAAGCAGTCACGTCAAAAACAACTGGCCTAGCTGATATGTCTACTGACGCATAGCGCATATAGGGCACTTTAGTCAATTAATTATGTAGATGTTTTTTTTTTTTTTTTTTTTGCATTACTAATCAAAGGCCACAAATTGTTTATACTATTTTTAACAAGTTTTAACAGCCATTTCAAGTCAGTGTCTGAAACATTAATCTGTTGATTCACATCCGGCATACAGATCTCTGCCCATTCATGTAGACAGAAGCCTGGTCTTGTGTAACAAGAAAAGAACTTCCCAGGAGTGTAGCTAAGTGGACAGACCTTACTAGACAGACTTTGTTTTATTTCTAAGAAATGGCAGTAAGCAGTGAGCTGCTACAAGAATAACATTCCATTGAAGCGTCATATTTGCTTGTTTACTGCGTCTCTCTACCATCTGTTTATTTTTAGCTGAGTGCCATAAATGAAGGTCTCTAGCCATAAATTCACCTGGGAGCTACTGAACAGAGACAGAGAATCACTTTTAGAAGTTGACACCCAGAACATATGATGTTTTTTTCCTACTGATTAATTGTGAAGTAATATTTACATATGATCACTGTCAAGTTTAATAAGAACCCTTCTTTCAAACACTTTTTTTAGCATTTGGCACACAGCCTAAAAGCTGGAGTTCAGGGCCAGGATTATAAGACGTTAATCTAGTAAATATATCATTGGCCAGCAGTGACTTTACTCAGTGCTGGGTCTTCATTGAACGTCGGCACATGTGGCATTTACTGACTCTGGATATAATTTTGCTGTTCCTTAACAGGTGTTTGCAATTTCCTCCCTTCCTGCAGAGTCTCAGCATGGACCTACATTAAATTATGTACGGGATTATGTCAGAGTGAGGCTAAAAATGACTCTCTGCTGAAATGAAGCATAAATTTACAATGGGAATCTAAGGAACTTACTTTGGCAGCTCCGATCTGCTCCTTACGAAACTTCTCCAGCGGAGCGATCAAGACGTCATCGGCATTCTGTATCTGAATCAAATCACAATTTGATAAGAATGTTTAAAAGGAAAAGCCAGTGTAATTCTTTGTAGGCAGTTTTTTTGTGAAAAACAAAAGCAAATTGTTACAAGTCTGTGTTTTGACTGGGTCGGAGAACCTTGAGAAAATATGCAGTGCAGCTTAGCCTTGTCAGATGGTTTAGAGAAACGTTGCTATTGTTGGGTCACTGTGCATGCCTTAGTATAATACAGTAACAAATCCATTTATACAGCAAGAATACTGCACATATCTTAATTTAGGCTGTTTTTACACAGAACGTAATAATGTTCACAACAGGATCATGAGTAGAAAGCCAAGTACATTTAGGCAATTTGTACTTTGGGCAGTGGTAACTCAGTAGTAAAGACGTTGGACTTCTAAAGGTCTATTGTATAAAAAAAACCTGAATTGATTTTGTTAAAAGGAATTGGTATGTTAACTGTAAAAGTGAACAAATGTAACATTTAACATTCAGTTGTGTGTTGCCGGCATGAGGTTTAAACTGGGGACTTTCTGGTCACAAGGCTTACGCAATAAATGCATTTAGCTTACAAATTTAACTTATTTTAAATGTAAGTTGCTTTGGATATGGCCATCTGCCAAATGCCATAAATGTACATTTAAATAAATGTAAATGTACTTAGAATAGAACTATAAATTATATAAATAAGTTAAATTAAAACTAAAAATTAAAACCATCCTACTGGTTTCAATTTCTATAAAAAATAGGATTAAATAGCATTTGTTTCTTTTGTCTGTACATTTGATTTTTTTTTATCTGAACTCTATTTAAAGCATTTAATCTAAATTATCTATCTAAATTATATATGTAAAAACTCACGATAGTCTCACTTGTTAAACATTGCATTATATATATATATATTTCAAAATTAATTTGACTGTTTTGCAATACTGTGTAATTATAAGTAAATGCTAAAAAACACCTCTTTTCTGTCTAAAAGGAGCAGTGTGGGCATCTTAGCTTAAATACTGACAACCGAAGCAAACATAAACAACTTGCAAATGCAAAAAGGTTAGTGCTAAAACCATGCAATAGTGAAAAAACAGAGATTCCACAGTGCTACATGCATACAAAGTGGTTTTCTGGTGTAATTTGTACGTGTAACTTGTGGAGAGCTGTTATATTTGAATTGTGCTAGTGAAGGCCAGCAAGGTCAGATGTCAACTTTGTTTCATAAAGTCATGAAGATTTTATAATATGAAAGCAAAAATATATATATTTGGATGTGTCCGAAATTCTGTATTTCCATACTGAACAGAACGCAAAAGCAGTATGCGAGAATGGTTATTGTGTTAGAATATATAGTGTTTGATAAGCAGTAGACAAAAAGTACCTGGGTGACAACCTACATTGGAAACCATTTCAAAGTATGTGAACACAGCACACTTTGGTCAGTAATGTAAATATATTATGATTGTGTTCGACATCAAGAACCTCAAAGACTGAAAAGGGCCTACAAACATGGCCAGACAAAACTACAATCCCTGGCACAAAGTTGTACCTTCACATTCAGGATCACTGGTCGACTGCCACACACACCTGGATTCAATCACAGACACACACCTTACACTATAAATATACACCCTGAAACATCACTAGACACAAGTATCACTTAGTGTTTATGTCTGCATTCCAAGCGTTTTGTTTTCAGTGTTTGATATTCAGGTTTGTGATCTTGTGTTTGTGATCTTGGTTTTTGTCTTCTGGTTCAGTCTGTTGCCTGCCTGACTATCTGCCTATTTTTGACCGGGATTTGTTGGTCTGTCTGCTTTGAATAAAGCATTTACCTGCCGACTGATTGCAGTTTTGCTCACAGTCAGGCAGAAAGAGGCCAGATCAGCAGGAAAGAATGTGGTTGGGATAAAACTGGGAGCCGACTTTAGCAAATGGCTAATTCTGACTTGATGTCTCTAACGTTAAAAACAAGGAAATTTAAAAAACACAACAATGTACATAAGTTGTAACTGTAAAAAAAAACAATTATGACATACTTTCCCCTATGCATTGTTTTTCTATACTTTTCATTCATACAAAATGTCCCTGAAACAGTGGAAAAGCTTGGCGCCTGCAAGATAGCTCACAGCCGTGCCATCGTAATTTGTCCTTACCCTGCATTAAAACAATCGCACAAAAAACGATCCCGAGCAACCCTTTTCGCATACTGTACAATAATGGTATTATAATTAGCAGCACTTTCGTTTCATAGTCTCAATTGGAAAAACACACAATTACATACTTAAGTTCCTTTTATATACTTTCCCAGGCACCAAGTGGTGGGCTTCTAGTCTCACTAGAGAATTGCCCAAAATAGGTTCCACATGCTTGCCTGTAAAGCCCTCCCCCCCTGCCAAACTGACAGCCCGTCTCCACAGCTCTGATCTGCCTACGTCAAAACGAACGCAACCTGAACTTCTAATGGAGTTGGTCAGACTCCAAGCAGCTCCAGATGCAAGATATGGACCTTTCAGAGAGCAGTAACAAATTTGCTGTTGAGAGATATATGCCTGACGTGTGTTTCCTGGACTCAAGACTTCTAGAGTGTAACAGGACCTTAAAGAAATATTTTGTACCTCATACATGTGTAACGAATGCATAATGAATCATTCGGCTTCATGAAAAGAAAAGAAAAAACAACATACGCAATAATATTTTTAATACAAAATCCAGAGCAAACTGAGTCATGTTGAGGTTGCGTACTGACACACAGGAGCTGACAGTAAGTGCTTGACTCATTAAAACAAGTGGCCTTTCAGCACTTTACAAGGGCTGAGGATTTCCTCATTTCAGTGGCCAGACAGTCATGATGTCGGCTTGAGTGTATCTCTCATAACACAAGTTCCCATGGCCCCTTATTGCCCGAGAGGAAACTCACTTCTTACATCAGTCCGATCCATCATGTGGGAAAATGCCTCCCTTTTAAAACAGATATATCTGGCTGCCTGCCCTAGCTTACAATATGTGCTTGAAATACCACCGGATATGCAGTAGGAGGACCTCAGGTGACATTTAGATATACATAGTAAGGGATCCATTATATTATTTTTTCCTCTCTATTAATTATAGAATAAAATGCATAAAGCTGTGCTGTTATAGTTCAATTCTTTCTTATAACAGCATACCCCAAAGTTCTTTAATTCCTCTTATGCCACAGCAATTTGCCAATGATTACAATGCTCATACTTTTATCTGCTTCAAAAAACATCAGTGCTGTGGAACTTCCTGTTATCATTTACTTTTTACGGCAGCTATAAACAGTCTTTCCATCACCGGCCTCTCTTTTTATCTCTCTTTAAACAGCACTGACCCTGGAGACTCATTCCATAAAGGTTAAATAAACGTCTGCTCAGAACAAAGTTCCGATCTATTTATTATCAGTCTCAGCCAATGTGAAGCATCCACCATCTAAGTCCCTCTGAACCAGCTGTTATTAGACAAACCGGTGCGTGCATTAATGTAAACGTGTGATTTGAATTACAATCGACGCTACTGTCAAAGCTGCTTCTATAAAAATGATCAACACCTTCTGACACATCAGATGCGAGCATTCAGCAATGCTGTAGTATAATACAGCATGAATGATTTACAACAGGTTATAACAGTCTCATGAATTTCTTGCAAAAACAATGACGAAAAGTTTCCAGCTGCTTCCCAGGGGGAGGTCAAAGTGTTCACGTGGAGTCATTCACCCTTTTAGGTCTCGTTATTGTACATCTATGAATGAAAGCGCTGTCTGGGACTTTCTTTTTTACTGAGATATTTGTCATCCAGAGAGGCCTGGCACAGCAGTCTGGGAGAATGGAGCGTAGCGGAGCCGTGGTCTACAGGAAGTAGTCAGGCTGGAGGGGGCTGCTGGGTAATTCTCCCCCTGGGGCTCCTCGCACAGCTCCACTGACCTCCTCTCATTCCAGTACACACCAGTGGATCGAGCTGAACAGGCAGCGATACAGTGCAAGAGATTGAAAAAAGGGATGTTGAATTGATTCCAGATCCACCCAACACATTTCACTGCTCCGGGAAAGACATTACGGCATCGACTTTGATGTCAGACTCAATGACCAAATTTCATTCCACATGTGTGTTAATTTTCTCCAGTGAGTAATGAGCTGCAGCATATTTTCCACAAGGGGCAGGAATAACACAAGACATTGAATAACACTGGCTTTTTACCTCAACAGGGCAAGTGAGACTTAAGCAGTATGAAAAACAGGGCTGAGTAATAATCCTAATATTGTGATACATTGTAACACAATAGACACGTATTATGAGCTTTAACAGGTGTTTCCGTTTCAAACTCTGACTGGAAGCATAAAATACATGTGAAAATATTGCCGTGAAGGTCTTCTTTTGTACAAAAAATACTTACCATGTCGTCATAATTTTTTATTATAAATGTTTACCGTTTTATTTTAAATGTGGCTTGTACATACAGGGCACTTGATCGGGTCACTTTGACACAGCATATTGGATACATCAATGTGCCTTATTTGTACAATTCCTTTATTTAATATCCTATTACACCTAATCCCAATATCCTTACCTACACCAATAGTGTATTTTTATTCTTTATTCCTTATTTTATTTATACTTTTACTTTATATTCTGATTTTTCACTTTTTTTTTTTATTCTATTGGTTCCTCTTCGGCTCATTTCCAATTTCACTCTACCTTTGTACCACCTACAAATGCACACGTGACAAATAAAATTCTTGTATGTTGATTCCTGAATATCTTGATACATATCATATATACATATTATAAAATTATGCACTAAATATCATGGCATATCAGTACGTAAATTAAATATGAACTCACATGACCTCAGGGGATTGCTTGGATATTCCCACACTTGTATAAATTGTGACGTGTTATCTTGTGAGAGAGGTTGAACACTGACCAGCATGCTTATGTGCTCGTGACATTTCATGAAGTCTGTTGTCTGACATTTTTTTTTAGCATTTTTTCCTGCTGCTATGACTCTACTGTAACTGACAAGTCAATCTCTCATACCCAAAATCCTTTCCAATATTACAGGTGAAAATATTTACATACCTCTGTCAACACTATTAAACTACATAATCCCAATGCTAAATAAACTACTAAAATAGCAGGGATGCAATGTTTACAAATCCAAGCTAATTTTTTTTTGGTGTTCATGGCCACCCAAAAACATTCATTACATATTTATATGTATATTCATTACAAAGCAGAGGTAACAGTCAACATTTAGCAATTCAGAATTTCACCATAAAACCCCTAAAGCGCATCAGTTTGCTGAGACAACAAGTGTTAAGCAGTGGTACTTCAGCATGACCACCATGAGAAGCACATTCGCATGTTTCATGTCCTTGTCCAGTGAATGTCCAGTGAATTATGTCTCTGTGCACTTGGTGACCCCGCTGTGTAAATTTACATGGTCTGCCACTTCACAGCTGAGTTGCTGTGGTTTCTGAAAGCTTCCACTTTTTAATACTATAACTCACAGTTGATCATGAAATATCTAGGAAGAAAAAGAAATCTGACAAACTGACTTGTTGCAACAGTGGTATCCTATTACAGAACCACACTCGCCATTATTGAACTGTTTAAAGTGACTTATTCTTTTAAAACAGTTTGTAAAGGCAGACAGGATAGCACTTTAATGTCCCAATGTGTCCCAATACTTCTATCCATGTAATGTATGTATATAGTGTCAGATGAATGATACAATGGGACTGTTAAAGTAAGTGGAATTTTCCAATCTAAGGCTTATAAACAATGCAAACATAAACTTTTGTATAGACTGATGCACAGTGTTAGTCATTACCAACAGCCAACAGTCATTAGTCATACCAACATACCATCACTTTGTATAGCTGACTCATGGACATACACTTCTTACTTGTCCTTACTCACATGTCTTTGTTTACGTTAACGCAATAGTAATAATACTGTAAGTGATGGAACACTAACCTACAGGCCACCATTTTTTTTTAAGTTTTGATAGGCTTAGAGGGGAAAAAAATGAACGAGTGAGAAATTCCAAGACATTCCAAAGATGATAAAGCATCATGCTGACTTGCTGATACGTGCAGTTTTTCCCTCTGTCCAAAAGAGTCATGACCCAAAGCAAGCATCTGTTTGGCCAGAGCTTTTCCCATAACTCTCCTGCACTTGTTAGAATAGTTCATTTTTTTTCCTAAGGCACTGTGTTTTAGTGCCAAATTCTAAAATACACCAAAGTGCTTACAACTCGTAAATTACTGCAAAATACAAAGGCTAGTGGTGGTTCCATAATAGTATGGAGTTTGTTTATCTGGCATTCCATGGGACCCGTGGTATGTCTACAAATGTCTCTGACAGGTAAGTATGTGTGCCTTCTTTCTGATCAGCTATACCCATTTATGTCTTGCATTCATTCTAATGGGTTTGGCCTCTTTCAACAGGACAATGCACCACCCTACACTTCTAGAGATGCCAAATTATGGTTAGAGGAACACTCAACTGAGGTTGGGAGTTTTGTCATTCCTACATAACTCACAAGATCTTAACGTTATTGAACACATCTGGGATGCTATGAAAGCACTGTGGAACACAGTAATCCTACACCTCACAGTACAACAGAATTGTGCACCGTTTTGCAGGACGTATGGTGTTCATTACCTACAGAATATTTCCACAAGGTTGTGGAGTCCATGCCCTGTGGGGGACCTACTCAGTATTAGACTGGTATACCAGTTTCCCTGGCACTTCAGTGTAATGTCAATTACAAGTCGATTCGAGTAATGAGAGATTACAAAAAGCTGATTGAAGTTGAAATTGTAGCACATGACATAGTATCATATGAGGGTCTAAAAAAAGTGAACAAGAAAACGAGCAAAAAAAAAAGGTTACTTACGAGTCGTCGCCGTTCCTCTTCGACGGTGTTTAATAGCTGAGAGAATTCCTTTAATGACTGAGCTGTGATAAAAGAGAAATTGAAATTATTATTTAGCTATCACATGCACAACATACAGCAAAGCATGTTTTAATATCTTTTCTTTACACTTTAAAGACACCAATTCGTTAGTAGGGGTTCAAGCCTCTCAGTGTCTTTCAATTTTTGGGGCCACGGTTCGATTCAGAATTGATTTTCCATTTTTGGTTAGCTATTAGCTATTAGGTTAGCTTAGCTGCCTGGCTTTTTCTTAAATAAAAAAATCTTTCAATGAACAAATAACTCAAAATATATTAATACAAAAGTAAACATAGACATCAGTCTACCACAGTGCACTAACCGATTTTTTTTTTCCAGCAGCCCTATTCATTAGTGTTCTGATGCGCATTTACACCGGGCGTTATGGAAAAATTGGCGCTAACATAACGATCTAAACTACAAATGCCACAACCATCCTGTAATATTACTGCTAGCAAGACATTATGTAAAAATGTTTTAAAAACACACCTTTTTTTCTCAAAGCAGGTAAAAACAAAAACGACTCATAACCTTACACAATACCAATAGTGTAAGGGGTGGAAGTAATAGTCATTACCAGGTTTTACAAGTTTGGTAAAAGGGAAAAAATACAAACTAGTTTTAAAGTGAATGGACATACCTCACATTACAAAAAAGTACAGATGTCATTTGTCTTGACTTATATATTACATTATATGGCCAAAGTCTTTCACAAAAATTTTACAAACTCAATTTGAATAATTGGTCAATTGAATATTTGGACTTCATATCATTGTAACTTCACTGAATATAAAATCGTTTAGCAAGAATATAGTAGATGAAAGATACATTGCTGATATAAATCATTACATTCTTCTTTAACATAACAAGAGCGTGACAGTAAACAAGGACATGCTGGCTGAAATATTGGCCACAATTTTTTTTAAATATGTTGATCCTGTTTTATCATATATTAAAAAACACTTCATAGAAAGCCTACTTGTAATTCCACACTAAGATATATTACAGGGTCATTGTTTTATATTTGGATTTAGAAATATTTGACTACTTGTCTGTGAAAAAAATTTTTTTTTTGAAAAAACCTTTTTTAATAAAAAAAAAAAGACAAAAAATTATTCCTTTCCTGCTTGAGTGTGTTTAAAGAAAAACAAAAATACCAAAAAAAATCCCTTATTTCCCCATTTTATTTCGAGACGCAACACAAATAAAGGCAACATACGCGGACCTGAAAGCTCCACATCCTCCTAAAGACTTTCTGTAAGCTGAGAATCTTCACAATCAGTAGTGCGTTTTACACAGTTATAGACAAAAAAACAACCTGCACGTTCAAGGTGTGGAGACACGACATGAGAACGATGCACAGGTCTCTGGTGTGTAAAAAAATGCATATCAGTCAATTCATCCAAAAACACAGTAGTGTCAATCTTACGATTAAATTTTGTGTATGTTTAGTGAAATGTACTGTAGATGCACAACCTGCAGATAAACAGCTGGGAAAGTAAAACCAATTAACCTAGTCTCATGATAGGATTATTGACAATAGATAATGCTGAACCACATCACTTCATCAGGTCGTTCAGGTCGAATGGATCAGTGAGGTTTTTCAGCTACATCACTTCCTCTGTGGAATACACAACGTCTTCCTGTTTGGCAATAAGACTGGGTTTCACCGCACTGAGACCCCCTGGTCCTAATCTCTTGCTTTCTGCTCTTCCAAACATGCGTCCCAAAGCTACACATTTGTGGTTATTAACTCAGGCTCCTGAGTAAACAGTACTTCATCCACAGCATGACATATTTCAGCTGCGTTATTAGGAGAGAGAAGTGTAAATACTGAGGCGGCATGTTCGAGCTTTTCGAGCATCTATGAAAAATTAGCACATAGCGGAGATATAAATAAAACTGACATAACAGATGGAGCAATGACTTAACTAGTTGACGTTTGCTGTTCTGTGCTAGCGCTCGGAAAGCTGTGAGTTTAAATCCCAGAACTGCCACAAAACTGTCCTCGACAAAGTGTTTCCCTGATATCAAGGCTTCTACCCTGCATTGAACTGGCATTCCGGGTGTATTCCTGCTTTGTGCTTCTCCTGGGATAGACTCCAAATTCATCATAACCCTGAAGCTTACTGAAGAATGAATGAATGAACGTCACACATGGGACTGGGCACATTTGTGGTTCATCACATTTTGTGCCTTAGTGTACAGTTTAGATAATGCATACACACCCAGACCTACTTTTTACTGTATTGCTCCAGTGTTCAAAAGTTGAATGCAGTTCCATCAGAACAGCTTCTTAAATGTTTCCTTTATCCTAACATCATTACTCTTAGTCTATAGTAGCTACTCATAGACTTACGTTAAAAGTGGGGGAGGTGTAAACAGGTTTTCTGTTCCCCTATGAACAGAAACGTGTTGAATTTGTGGTAATGGAACATGCTACAGATGAGGTGAATAACGATTGTGATAAGATTACGGTCAGATGTTTTCTTTCGCCCTTGACTGTTTAGCTGGTAAATGATTACATTAATACACATACTGTTACATATAACATGGCATGTACAGCTTTATCTGTATAATGTTACATGTTCAAGCATTTACATTTGCAAAGAATTTACATTTATTTCATGCAACAGTCTACAATGCCAAATGGTGTTATTACAGGTGCCCTTATTATTTGCACTGACAGGGTTTGCTGTTATCTGAAAATAATCAACCACAGGATTATGTGATATGGCCCGATGTGTAACCTGAAGTTGATTATTTTCCTATAACAGCATGCCATTTAGCAGCAAGAGCCATTTTTACTCATTATGTAATAACACGTTATACTTTTTATGCATTTACAGTCACATTTAACATTGTGGAATGTTATTGAAAAAAAGATGGATTCACGTATAAACTTTGGTTCCCTCACCAGCCTCTCTCTTTAAGGTAATAAGAAAAAGTGCAACTTGGCATGTTACCAGGAATCCACAAAGCACAAGCTCATCCTGTCCTATAGATTTTTTCTGCATCAGAAAACATTATCAGAAGCACTGAAACTGGAGACTCCTTACAAAAAAATTAATTCTCCTCACAGAAAACCTCACTATATTTATTTACTCCCAGTGTATGCTGTTACTATAGAAATTATTATTAGCATTATTAGTATTAGAGCTAATGCATGAATATAAACCTGTGATTTGCAGATCTATGGTCAGAGCTCCTGCTAAAGAAAATAACAACACCTTGTGTATAATTTCTTCATATTATGATCAACCCGTCCATGTTAACACAGTCATTAGTTATTTGTTGGCCAATTCATTCCTTGTTTTTTTTTTTTTTTAATCTTTATACTATACAATATGTTGCAGTTCTTCCCCTTGTTTATAAGGTTTTTTACTGCCCACAGTTGCTAGGCAAATGAGAAACATGGACAATGAAAGCATGGACAACTATTCACTGTTATTTTGCCAGGAATGAGGCTTTTGTAATTTAGTTAGCTAGCTGTTTATTCTTTTATACAGAGAGTGTAAAGGTCTAGTCACTGTGATAACAAGATAAAATTATTGGCAATATTTATTTGATTCACAAGATAAAATTATTGGCAATATTTATATTTTTCACAGAGTTATTGGTAAATTCCTAATATAATACATTGTTTGTCTAAAATGACACTGTAATTACATTTATTAACTAATAAACATTCATGGATTGCTCCATACTTAAAAACATAAACTACATTACCGGCATTTGGCAGACGCTCTTATCCAGAGCGACTTACAAGGTTACTGGTATTACAGGAGGCCAATGTAGTGTTAGGA
>JAOVVF010000019.1:15791209-15802548 GCA_028565595.1 Duopalatinus emarginatus
AGACAGTCATTACAGACAGACAGACATTATAGACAGTCATTATAGACAGGCAGTTATTATAGACAATAATTTCAGACAGTTATTATAGACAGTTATTACAGACAGACAGTCATTATAGACAGTCATTACAGACAAACAGACATTATAGACAGTCATTATAGACAGGCAGTTATTATAGACAATCATTACAGACTAACAGTAATTATAGACAGTTATTACAGACAGACAGCCATTACAGACAGACAGACATTATAGACAGTAATTACAGACAGACAGGCATTATAGACAGTCATTATAGACAGGCAGTTATTATAGACAATCATTACAGACAGACAGTAATTATAAACAGTTATTACAGACAGACAGACATTATAGACAGTCATTACAGACAGACAGACATTATAGACAATCATTACAGACAGTTATTATAGACAGTTATTACAGACAGACAGCCATTACAGACAGACAGTCATTATAGACAGTCATTACAGACAGACAGATATTATAGACAGTCATTACAGACAGACAGTCATTATAGACAGTCATTATAGACAGACAGTCATTATAGACAGTCATTATAGACAATCATTACAGACAGACAGTAATTATAGACAGTCATTACAGACAGACAGTCATTATAGACAATCATTACAGACAGACAGTAATTATAGACAGTTATTACAGACATACAGCCATTACAGACAGACAGACATTATAGACAGTCATTATAGACTGACAGTCATTATAGACAGACATAATACACAGACATTATTGACAGACAGTCATTATAGACAGACATTATAGTCGTTATAAACAGACAGACATTATAGACAGTCATTATAGACAGACATTATAGTCGTTATAAACAGACAGACATTATAGACAGACATTATAGTCGTTATAAACAGACAGACATTATATACAGACATTATAGTCGTTATAAACACATACATATCTACAGTCCTGGAAATAAAGAAAAGACTGAGTATGATTATTGTGATAGCAGAAGTACTGTACTTGGGCTCTTTGGATGGTAAATAGATCTTAGTGTCCTACTTTAAGCATTGACATTTGCCAATTGGTGATTTTATGCACAGTTGAGACAGAACACTCTGGTTTATAGGTTTATAGGTTAAAGGTCTTATTCAAGGACAAAACACATCTAGTTGCTGTTTATTATTATTATTTTTTATTGTTTTTTTATTATTATTATTATTATTATCTATTAATAGTGTGAATAATCACCAATAATAACTAAGGTATATACATTACATCCAGGTTAATACATACAGTGTATATATATATATAGATAGATAGATAGATAGATAGATAGATAGATAGATAGATATAGACCTACAGATATATATTATAATTGTAACATGATGATGGACTGCCATCTAGAGGACCAATTACAGAACATTCACTCCCAGACTGAAGGAGCTTAATAAATCTAGCCTTATATTACTGCTTGACATAATCAGAGGGGTTAAAAAACAAACAACCCTGTGTTAGCCCTGTTAGACAAGATCTGACCAATCAAACACAATCATACATGTTATGACACTGCGACGTTCAGCGGTCATGTAACCTGGTACACTAAGAAATACAGTCTATTTTTAACTTGACTCTCAGCCCTGCAGTTGGTAAGCACTTTGGAGAGTTTGGACCTAAGGTGAGTTATCTCTTCTTACATATCTGCCTGAGATCTGCCCTCATTAATTTTTATATTACAAGACTTTGTAGGATTTATTTTTAATTCTGTGCATTTATGGTTATAGCTTATAAATGCTCCTTTCAGGATAAACAGACAGGACATACAGACTAAATGTTTCCTGTACTAAAAAAATGTCCTCTGTTTCAAGGAGCTGCTGAAAATCATTTGTCACAGAGGCACAGATGGTATGTTTATTTTGTTTTCTTTCTGGTATAAACCCCATATTTGTGTGAAAACAATTTGATGTTATGTTCAACAGATGTAGCCCAAACCAAGTCAACCAAAATGTCTATAACATTAACCTCTTTAATATACTTCTTTAAGCATAGACACAGCAAATTATCATTTTTTTATGATTAGTTGGCATGGTGGCATAATGTGTAATGCTGTCATCTAACAGCAAAAAGAGCCTGGGTTTGACTCTCTGGCTGGAGAACCAGGGTACCTTCTGTGTAGAGTTTGCATGTTCTCCCTGTGTCTGTGCATGTTTCCTCCTGGAGCTCTGGTGTCTATCCAAACTCAGGTCAATTGGAGACACTAGGTTGCCTGTAGTTTGAACATGTCTGTCTTTGTGTTTGCCCTGGGATGGACTGGTGACTTGTCCAGGGTGTTTCCCTGCTTTCAGCCAATGAGTGCTGGAATAGGCATCAGCACCCCCTGTGACTGCAAAGATAAGCAGTTTAGTTTAGAAACTTTAGTGTTTATGATACAAAATTAAAAAAAAACAAAACATGTTTTGGCCCAACATGAACCTGTTACTACTCTGAAGTTGATTACTTTTCTATAATAGTTATGTTGATAATTAAGGCAAATGTATTAAGGCAAGACTATTACAAAGTACTGACATTGGAGATTCCTTCTGTAAATGTTGATAAATGTCTCCTCACAAAAAACATGCCGTGGCCCTGTGATTAGAGAACCAGTCCTGTGACCGGAAGGTCCTGGGTTTGATCCCGGCATAGGACAAAACACGACTCAAGTGCCCTTGAGTAAGGCACTTATGAACCCCCGTCCCCCAACTGCTCCCAGGTGCCGTGGTTTGGGGCTGCCTCCCGCTCCGGGCAAGTGTGTTCACTGGTGTGTGTGTGTGTGTGTGTGTGTGTGTGTGTGTTTTACTGCACAGAGATCACATTCCTCTGTGTGCAAGCACAGTAGGCAAATAGTTCACTTTCACTACACTTTTATTTTCTTTAGGTTAGGATAAGGGATCTCTGTCATACAAGTCCAATAATCCCAAGTTACAGAAATGTTAATGCATTAAAATGAGTGCATTGATATAAACCTGTGATTTGCAGCTGCACTAATGTGAGTGATGCTATTATAATAAATTCTCACCTAAATGCTCATGATGTTTATATGATAGCTTGAAAATTATAAATAAATAAAAAATTGTCTTTTCTCTTCTGCATTGCTTTCCTATTTCAGAGCAGATATAGGAGGTCGACACCAGCATCAGGCAAAAGGCTGCACACTCACTGTGAGCGCTGCCACAGCAAATACTGCAAAGCTCCCATAGAGATCACCTTGTCATGTATGATCATCAATTGCCGCTTGCTGTGTGGTGCCTCTTTTCACATGTGCAAAGAGGATGAACACATACTTCTGTGTCCTAATGAGAAGGTGCCCTGCATCAATGCAATCTATGGCTGCCCTTTCAAAATGGCTCGTTCAAAGCTGGCCAAACACTTAGAAGTGTGTCCAGCTAGTGTGGTGGCCTGCTCAATGGAGTGGAACCGTTGGCCCATTGAGGATGTGAAGTCACCTTTATTTAGCAACCTCATGATGGACATCCATGAGCATCAATCTCTGGACCTGTCCATGGCTGTCAGAGATCAGAAGCAACTACTCAGCAGACTAAAAATGAGAAGCTTCTTTCCACAGTTGATGCAGGAACCAGAAGAACCTATTCCAACTGATACAGAGGTAGAAGATGAAGCAGCAGGGGGTGATTTTTTAGTTAATGGGAGCTATGCAAATTGCAAAGGAGGTGAGATTTCAATAAATGGTCCTGCTAATGTCCAGTTGAAGGAGTCTGTTGAGAAAGATCTCACTATAAATAGAGAAAAATATGACATGTATGAGAAGATGTTTAGCAAAGAGAGAGGGGGCTGCAAGCAGGCCCAGAAAGAAGAATCAAAAACAGGAGTTCAAAATGACAATACTGAGCAAACTAAAGGTTCATCTAACCCATATACCCCTGATCACCAAGAAGCTGCTAGGGCAACAGTGGAAGATAGGCATGGAGAAGATGATGTCCAGTCAAACTATTCTAAAACTGGCTTTGCCCCTTGGCAAGAAGGAGTTCTGGAAAGACTTGGTAAAGAAGTAAATCCAAGAGAGTACAACATGTATGTGGTTCACCATGGACGCATGCTGCTCACCTTTGGCCAAATAAAAGCTTGCACTCCCAGGGATGAAGATTTTGTTTATGGAAGCTTGGAACCAATACCAGTTCAATCCCTTCGTTCTTTTAACGTTCCTGTCAGTTACAGGTACAAACGCATCCAGTTTAGAGATCCTGCCACTCAAGTGCGCACTGAGCACAAGAGCGTAGACACATCTGACTTGGGTTTCTCTATAGAGCAGGACACACAGAAGATGGATGAGATGTTTGCAACTTTGCTATGTGCTGCTGAGCTGGAGATTAGAGGACACAAGATCAGTGAATCTGTGGCCACCGATGGGCTTTATATTGATATCGCAACTCAGACATATGACTTTCTTGCAGCTCCATTTAAGTACAACGCCACTCTGGCTGATATTACAGAGGACAAGGATTTGAAACTTTATCTCCAGCTCGATACAGAAAGCGTGACACTTAGACACAACAAGACCACTTCAGCATTCACATTTATGTGCGAGCATTTCTTCAGAAGGGATGAATTTGCATCTCATTTTAAGAATGTGCACTCAGATATCCAGTCATGTCTGAATGGCTGGTTTGAACAGAGGTGTCCTCTGGCTTATCTGGGCTGCACCTTTACCCAGAGACGTCTCCAGCCTTCCACACATAGAGCTACAGTCTACTTTAACCAGGACCTCAACACGTTCTCACTCAGACCTGATTCCCAAATGGTTCCATCACAGCAAACACAAGTTGGATATGAGGATTCTCTCAGTAATCTACCTTTTGAGGTGCTGCGTCAGATCGCCAGGTACCTGGATAGCTTCTCTCTTTCCCAGTTGGCCCTGGTGTCCCGACTTTTCAGAGATGTTAGTGCCACGTTCTTACACGAGAGGGGAATGGTCAGCTTGAAATGGAAGAAAAAGCTATACACTTATGGTGGAGCCAAATGGAAATCATCCATAGTAAGTATTTGTAATGCACACCCTGAAAACATAATAGGCTAAAACACCTGGATGTTAGTACAAGAGGCAGGCCTTGCTGCAAAACCAAAAGTCTATGAGGGGAAACAAGACCTGATCCAACTCCTCTTATAAGCCTAACTCCTAGTCCTAAATCCTAACCATATATAGTCTGAACTGCACTTTTGGCATGACCAGAAAGGAGGAGATAATACAGGTCTGTCCCCACTCACTGACTTTTTGTCCTGCAGTGTAGGGTAGGCTACATGGAATTGGGAGGTGACCTGATCGACAGGTAAGCAGACATACCTCTTTGTCCAGTTTGGTTGGACATCAGTGACCTACATCCCCATTAGATTGTATCAGGTGTTGGTCAGTAGTCAAAGGTCTGATGTAAGTATCATATCAAAGAATAAAAATGGGCATATTTATGTTATGTTTTAGGTATAATAGTTTTTATTATTGATTGCATTGCAGTAGTGACTATTCTTGTAATTTTCATTCTAATTTCCCACTCTAATTTTCATTCTAATTGTTTTTAAGGTTTGGGAGTTCAGCAGTCTGTTCAGCAGAGTGGGCACTTGGTGTATTGGTGACACTGTTCCCATGGCTGAGCACCTTAAGCAGTGTCCATTTTACCAAACAGAACCTAAAACCAAGCCTTTTCCACTGACCAGCTTACAGAAGAGGAATGAAAATTCAAAGCAGCAGAATTCTAGGAGTCTAGTCAAACAGTTCATGGGGAGAAGTTAACATTATTAACATTATTAGATGCTGATTTGCTGTGTAACTTTTAAAGGTTTTAAAAGATATTACACTATACTGAATGAAAATAAGTGTAGAGACTGGGGGTGTGAATCTCTTAGTGTCTGGCGATTCAATTCAATTCCAATTTCTGGGGTCACAATTAAATTCAGAATTGTTTTTCGATTCAGGAACTATTTGTCTATTCAAATGGTCTATAAATTTTGTTTAAATTATGTGGTTGACAATGTATACAAATAGAACATTTATGTAAAACAATAATTTTAGGTTCCTTACTGTATCAAATCTTTTTGCATCATTTTATATTTATACCAAAAATAGGATTGTGCATAAACTCCTGTGACCAGTATTAGGTTAGCTTAGCTGCCTGGCTTTTTCTTAAATAACAAAATTCTATCAATGAACAATTACTGAAAATATTTTAATACAAAAGTAAACATAGACTTCAGTCTACCACAGTGCACTAACCTTTAACTGAAAATAAAATACAGACTTTAAAATAATAGTGCTTTACTGCATTCATATTTTTTATAATTTTGCTGGAATGGAGTCCGCTAGTAAGGGAGCTGGCTAACTAGCTTGCTGTACGGTGGTCTGGACGGCCCTCTTCTGTGGTGGCCAAGTGGACATGTAATGCTATATGCAGTACACTAGGGAGTAGGAACGGCAAAAAAATAAAATAAAACGCATTTTAAAATCAATTTTGGGCATTTTGAATTCATTCTGAATCGCCAGGTCTAGGAATCACGATCCTTTAAAGAATCTGGTTTTTTTTTTTCAGCACCCCTAGTAGAGACCGTCAGGACATTTTTAGGACAATTGTTGACACTGATTTTTTTCTATCAAACTAAAATATCCTGATTCATGCAAATGTAAATGTTGTAAAAAAGTCCTTGTTTCTACCACTTGTAGCCACTTCATCAAGAGTAACCAGTGGAAGGTTACTCACCAACACCCATCTATTTCTATATTTCATGCCAAACACTATAATATAATCTCTGGTGTCTAAAACTTAATCCTAAAGATTTTATCATGATGGAAAGCACACGGAAGCACTTTTTCACCATGATGGAAAGCACTCACCCTGGAGACTACTTCCATAAATGTTTAATAAACATCTCCTTATAGAAGGTTTTACCATATCTCTCATGATGCCTTGTCCTTGTAATATTTATCAATTATATGGACAAAAGGATATGATTAATTGCACCTATTCCACCTCTATTCTGGAAAGGCTTTTTTTGGTACATGTTTGTGTGGGATTTGTACTCATACATGCATGAGGGCAGGCCAGAAGGTCTGGTTGATGCAAGACATCACTTAATTATAAAGGTGTTAAAGGTAGTTGTGGTGAGGCATCTGTGGAGGCCACCGTAAATCTCCTAACGTTTGGCAAACCATGTCCTATATCTCACTTTGTACACAGGGGCATTGTCATACTGGAAGAGGTCGGGAAGCCTTGGGTCCAGATTAAAAGAATCTTAATGCCACAGCATAAAAAGATATTCTAGACAATACCTTCATGAGTGCTATGGTCAGGTCTCCACATACCTTGGGCTATATGGTAAAACATCATGTGTTTATGAATGAACTGTTACTATAGAAACAATAGCTTGCTAATATTATGTATCTTGCCCTGAAGCTAGCACTACTATCAAAGCTGATGTAAACTCGTTATAATCAGATTAGATAGCGCTGTGATAAATATCTAATAGTAAAATGATAAATGGTGTTATTTTCATGGTTTAAGCTGAATTGTGTTGTGTAGTAAGTGGAATTGCATGGAATTATCTAACATAGGTGGAATTAAGTGGAATTGCGTTATGTAGTAATATATTGTGCTATTAATGTCAAAACATTCACAATATAACTTGTTTGTAAACAGGGTCTGTCGTAGCCCTTGGTTCTTTGGGAAAGAATATGGGTAATAAATTGTGCCAATGACCTTCTACAATTCTGGATTGAGCACCCTGTTTGATAACACTGAGTTCTGACCCGCCCTCTGGAATTCAGAGCAACCGATGACCTGTAACCTGACTCCTTGTAGCACGGCCTTGTCACGTTATACATCCACCGTGCCAGTCATTCTCTATTTTTAGCATTTCAGGCACACAGCAGTTATAAGTGCATTCAGTCTTGCAGTAACAAAGCAGGACACAAGCAACACACTGACCCGCAGTTGGACAACCTGCAGTTGGACAAGCTGCAGTTTGACCTACACGTCTGATACCATCATATTATAGATTCTATTCTTGCCATTTTAAACTCGTAGTGTAAGTTCGGGCTTGTATTGCATGCACGTGTGTATCTGATTTATGCCTTTTGGACAGTGTGCGTGATTTCACATAGTCGGTTGGGTATGTTCCTGATTTATTTATTTTTTTCAGCCACATGAGGGAGTTTGTGTTTTATAATCTCACTAGATTGTTTTCACATTTAAGGTCACCTTCAGATTTTGATATATATAGACTTCCTTTCAGATAATCACATGATCAAGCTTTGATTGTCCCACCGATTTATAGCTATGGTAAGTTGCAAATCTTTATCTATTAGGACATATTGCATAGAAAACAAGTTCAGCAGGTGTTTATATGGCTCTCTGTTGACAATTATTTTAGGGAAGACGAAAGACTTCAGCATCCAAACTTCACAGGCACTGTGAGAGCTGTCACAACAGACGCTGTAAAGTTCCTATAGAGATATCCGTGTCATGCATGATCGTCAACTGCCGCTTGCTGTGTGGTGCCTCCTTTCACATGTGCAAAGAGGACGAACACATACTGCTGTGTCCTAATGAGAAGGTGCCCTGTATCAACGCACACTACGGCTGCCCTTTCACCATGTGTCGCTCAAAGCTGGCCAAACACCTAGAAGTGTGTCCAGCTAGTGTCGTAGTCTGCTCAATGGAGTGGAACCGTTGGCCTATTGAAGAAACAGAGCCTCCTGAGTTCTACAAGAATATCTTGATGGAGAACTACACCCAGGAACCTCTGGACCTTTCCATGGCCCTGAGAGACCAGAGGCATCTCTTTCAGTCCCTCAAAATGAAGGCTCTTTTCCCTGAACTTACTGAAAAGACCAAGGAGAAAGCTGCCACTCAAGAACTTGAGGGAGCTGTTGGAGGGGTATCTAAAGATGTGCAAGAAGTTCTAAGATCTGTAGGTGATTTCTCAGGCTTTGAACCTCAGGAAAGGGAGTTAACTCAGGAAGAGAGAGAAGCGATTGCAAGGGACACTAATATAACAGGCCTTGATAAGTTTGACATCTGGGAGAAGATGTTCAGTATGGAGCTGAGTGGTTGCGAGCACACAGTTAGGTCAATAGGCACCAAACCTGCATCTGATAGCAAAGAGCAGAAACTCCAAGCAAATCCAAGCAAACTGGAAATCCTGAAAGAGGAGACAGAAACACAAATTAGGAATACAGACACAATTACGTTTATGCCACATTGTAATCCATATGAAATGGATGAAGATAAATTTCTGAAAGCAGCATCCTTATTTGCGTGCGACACCCGTCCGCATAAGACATTTGTATATGAACATTTGGAACCCATGAAGATTAAAACCGTGAAAACGTTCAAAATTCCCTCCAGCTTCAAGGCAAGGCCTGGTCGTATACGCAATCCTTTTCTTTTTAAAAAGGATAGCAAAGCTGTTGACACAGCCGACCTAAACACTGACATAGAAGATATGCCAAAATGGGATGAAGTTCAAGCAACCCTTTTGTGCTCTCTGGAGAAGGAACTCAGAGGACACCTTATTGCAGAGTCCAGTTCAGCAGACTCACTGATTCAGGATGAAGGAACTCAGACTTATGACTTTTACTCTGCTCCATTTAAAGCAGACACGACTCTGGCGGATCTCACAGCAGACAGGGCTTTGCAGCTTCATGTACAGATACAAACCGAGAGTGTCACCAATAGACATAACAAATGTAGCTCTGCATTCACATACCTCTGCAGTCATTCATACAGACGAGATGAGTTTTCTTCTCACTATAAGAACTTTCACTCAGATATCCAGTTCTGTTTAAATGGCTGGTTTGTACACAGGTGTCCTCTGGCTTATTTGGGCTGCACCTTCAGCCAGAGACAGCTCCGGCCTGCTATGCACAAAGCCATGGTCTCTTATGATAAAGACCTCAGTGCATTCAGTCTCAGACCTGAGACCCCATCCATTCTCTATGAAGGTGTGGCAACAGTGACTACGGAAAGGAAACGAGCTCGGAACCAGGATGCTCTTAGCAAGTTGCCCTTTGAGGTTCTCATCCACATCGCTGGGTTTCTGGACAGCTTTACATTGTCTCAGCTGGCTCTCGTATCTCGATTAATGAGAGAGGTGTGTGGGATTTTGCTGCAGGAAAGAGGCATGGTGTCACTCAAGTGGGAGAAGAAAATCTACTCACATGGTGGATGGTGCTGGAGAACTAGAAATAAGGTCAGAGAACCTAATAATCGCACATATTTGCTATCTTTATATTTACATAAAATGAGTCAATGTGCTAATAGATATTTTCAAATCCCATTAGGTCTGGGAATTCAGCAACTTGTTTTCTACTGTGGATAATTGGTGCTTGGACAATTACCCATCAATGTCGGAGCACCTCAAGGTTTGCCCCTATTATGAGATGGAGCACAAAACAGAACCTGTACCCTTAACTGGTGTTTTTGATTGTGAAGCAGAAGATAAATCTCAGAGCCTTGTGTCCATGTTTATTAAGAATAAATGATATTTACATTACAAGTGAGGAAAATAATCATCAACAGAGTGATATTATGCAACCTGATTAGAGTTACTGTTATTATTTCAGAAGTTGATTATTTTCCCAAAAATGGCACGTTCCAAAATGATTTATTTGTCTCATCAAAAAGCAATTTGCCAATGATGACAATTTTAAAAATTCATTAAAAAATCTTATTTAATGTTGTAAAACGTCTGATAATTATTATTATTGCTATTACTATAGCAGCTATAGTGGTATTACTATATCACTTTTTCTTGAATGTGAATGATAAGTGCCGCTTGTTCAGAGAAATCACACTGTTGAGCACTGAAGAGCTTTACATAGATGAAAACCTAAAATTGCAGCTTAGTGGTGACCCTGCAGACTTCTTTCATTACTGCTTAACAGAAACATTCACCATGTCATAGATTAAACTTCTTAAACATTTTTTCACACTTTAAAATCTGTGTATTATTAAAACAGTGAGTTATTATTACTTTAAATCAATATAAACGCATATAAACCTGTGAATCGCCTTGCAGCTTGCAGTCAGATATGTCCTAATTTAACACCGTAGTGCTGTAAGTAGCACATAGTCCATATGTTTAGATTGATGCTATGAAATGTCCATTATTGTGTTCTCTGGGCCTGATTAACCTTTTTAATTTCCAGTGTACCTTCTATAGTCTCATACATCCACCCTTCACTATTATGAAGTAATATATCATTTTTACATAGTACCTGAACCACTTATTTACATTTACATTTACGGCATTTGGCAGACGCCCTTATCCAGAGCGACTTACAAAAGTGCTTAGTTAAATTCTTG
>JAOVVF010000019.1:15812051-15826015 GCA_028565595.1 Duopalatinus emarginatus
TCAGATGTGGCCGAGAGCTTTGTCTGTCCCACTGATCCAAAAAAGGAAGACCGCCTTGCTGATGACGTTTCTGAACCTAATAGTTCGAGTTTTGAATTTGCTCCTTCTCTGCAGTCAACCCCTATTGTGGACCCATCCATCCAGCGTGCATATAGACAACAGCGAAAACTTAGCAAAAATCGGTCTGACTTGTGTTGGTCTAAAAAAGGATTTATTAATAAAAGCCACAGCAGAGTTCTGCAAAGTCACACTAATAACAGACACAGGTCGCAGGTGGTAAAATCCAAATATAATCAAACCTGCCTTTCTGATTCTGTTCTTGAAAACTTTGAATGTTCAGCAGGTGGCTCTGAGCTGAAAGTAGATGTGAAACACACATCTGGAGACTCTGCCTTACTCACCACCACTATTGACTACTCCAGAGACCTGTTTGATGCTTCATTCTGAGTATTGCTTAATATTTCTGAAATCTATTTGATGCACTTTATTTGTTTATATGAATTCACACATGACCAAATGTTATTAAAAAGAGTTTGAGTTGTAAGAAAATAAATTTCACTGTGTTGTGAACTATGTTATGAATGTTTCTTGTCATGTCATTTTTTTAAATACCATACATCAGATTTTTGTTCTAATTTTTATTAGGTGGTCAAATTTTCAAAGTTTTTTTTGAATTTCAACTTTATTGTATTTGCTCATTATATGTGCAAGGCCACGCAAATGCAATGCAGGCAGCAGCTACCAAAAGTGCAGACAGTAACACTGTGCAATGACTAAAGACAATGCAAAGGAAAGCATTGTGCAATTACAGAACTGGTGCAAGAATGAAAGTGTAATAAATATGAGGAATATAAATGTATATCTACAAACAGAATATATGATGAAAATATGAAGATTATAAATATGTACTGTATCTATGGATATAATATATGTACATTGTAGCAGGAAAAAATCATCCAGACGAGTCTGTGCTAAACATGTAGGCTTAAGTTTTTATGTAATACTTATGTCCTTTGTTTTGTATACTTTGGGCCGTGACCTCCCCTGAGCTACTTCTGACCTTTTCTGTTTGGTTTTGGTAATCATGTGATCTTTGACACATGAGGATAACTCCACCCATTTGACACTCAAGAGTGCCATTTTATGCTTTGTCTTCATTTCATGCTTTATGCCCTGAAGACGGACAGTATGGCCTCAACCTGTCGGCCCATGTGTTTTTAACCTGTTCGCCATGTTATATTAAAGGCTTGTATTTACTTTCTCTGAACAGAGTGCCTTTGACCTGTTTCTTTTTGAAATCTCATGGCCAAACCCATCCGAATGAATGCAGGACATGAACGGGTGTCGGAAAGGAGGCAGACACAGCGTTCAACTGTCAGAGACATTTATAGATGTACCAGAGGCCCATGAAATGCCAGCTAGACAAACCCTATAACCGTTATGGAGCCACCAGTAACCTATATATTTTGAATAGGCTCAGCCACTTTTATGTATTTTTATCTTTTTATGTGTAGAGACCAGACCACACAGAAAGCTTAGTTACTATAGAAAAACCCAGTTAGTACAGAAAATTAACTGATAAAGACAGAGTGTAATGAGATGATATGTAAAATGGGTGTGTTATTAGTAATTACACACAGGAGCTCTTTGACTGACCTGGATGCCATTTCAAAACCAGTTTCCAATAAGCCTTCTTCAGCTCCTCATCTGCGTCCCTTTTCACACCCAACATCCCGTCATGGCACTCCATTATGGTGGTCAGTATAATAACTATAACTAACTACTTATTACTGTGGAATAAAACTAATAGGATGTTATAAAAAATACTTTCTAAAATCTAATAATAATAATAATAATAATAATAATAAATGCATTCTCTCACAAAAAAAGCAAACAAACAAAAAAAATAGTAACGTATGCTGTGTTGGTTCAAGGTGAACAGTAAAAGTGGGGTAAAAAAAATTGTGTTTAAATAGACAGTAGGTGGTTGTGGAGATGAAGATCAGGTGAGTATAAAGTGTGGATGGTTCACCTGTGGCCTGAGGAATCAACAAGATTTGAATTTGTGGATCCACAAATTTCTGAAATACGAAAATGAAAACACAAACAAGTTTTATTTTATTTTTTTGCATATTGTATTGAGCAGTGTCACACCATAGGAACATTAACTTAAAAAACTAAATTCAATAAGTCAATCTGTAACTGGTGTCATTCACTGCTGTGGGTCGTATTGTTCTTGAGCTGATTCCTTCACTCAACAGGCTTTTGAATAGAATAGGCCAGCCATGGCAACCACCATCAACTAAGGCTTACAGCAGATTTCTAAGCCTGTTGTGAGAATGTAAGAAAAACTAAAGCTGCTACATTACTTGACTGGAGGATCTGATAGAACAACGTGAATCATATAGAAGTTCTGTGATTAGTAAGCGGTCACACTGACGGTGAGAATTTATTTGCAATAATATGTATTATAATACATAACGTTAGCTAAAGATTACTCAGGATTACTGATTTTTTTTTATTGACTTTGAGTTATGTATTGCATGCCTGCATAGTTAATTAATCAGCTTCTGGTAGTCAATTCAAATGCAAAAGCTTTTTTTAGGTAGTTAGCCTAAAATATGGTCAGCTAGTTACCATGTGCATTAATATATACACAAATAAGTATATAAATTCTGTGTAGAGATGATTTAGCTGTAGTTGTATGTAGAGTAGCACATCCAGTGATTTGGCTATAGTTGTGTCTGAGGTAACACGATGTGTTTGCAGTCTTGAGAAAATGGCAGCAAGTTGTTGAACATTAGCTGCTAGCATGTGAATTACCCTCCACTTTATTTTATTTGTTTGTGTGACTTCCTGCATGTTTCTGATTCTGTTATCTGTACATGCTAACAAATAAGGCTTGTAAAAATAAATGAACATTATGTAATGAGAGTAGGCAATGAGATTCAGAGTGTTAGCATTAACGGTACAGAATCGAGGTGCTGCGCTATGAAGTGAATTTTATTTAAATATACATACAGAATAAAATGTTTTAGAAAGACAAAAGCAAAAGGTTTCCGTCTCAGTGAACTCTGTGAATAAAAAAATGGTAATCCTCTTAGATCTAGGCCTTTAACTCCTGTTATAGATGTGGCTAACAAGTATGTGTTAGCTTTAGCAGATATTAAACAACGTTTTACTCAAATTTCTGTAGAAAAGACAGATGCGTCATCATGTACCATTGAGTAAATTTCAAACTCTGTATCACTGTGGTATCTGGGTAGTACAAGTAATGTTGTAGTGAAGTATCTAGATATTATAGTTCATTGAGTATAATTTTAGATGTAACAGATAACAGTATATACTGTTAAATGTGTACTAACAACCTTTTTTTTTTATTTCCGTAGCGCAGAAAAACAATGGCCACGCAGAAAAGGTGCCCCCCTGGTCATGATTTCCGAGTTGCATTGCTCCATCTGAAGAACGGTCAAAGGATAAAGCCCTTGCAAGCATTCCCTCAGATGGGGGAACTTCCTGCTGTGGCAGGTTAAAATGCAAAACAGAAAATATGACAAAAAAAAATGTAATCAAATTAAATGAAAGCAAACTTTCAGCCAGTTTTGACATTTTCTTTTCAAATTTAGTCAGCATAGTAATTATGAGCTACAATGCTGAGTTTGCTAACACACACAGAAAAAGACATCATGCAGACCACATACCTAAATAAATAAACCACATAGTGAGGTGTCTGACACTATATGATAATTAAAGGTTAACTTAGAAGTTTTTTGCAGTGGTGAAAACAGTTGTAGTCATAAGAGAACCTAAAAGGTGAATTACTTTCATCTATAGGATAAAGTTAGTTATCTTGTTACAATGGCACATGTCAAAGGGGTGGGATATATTACACAACAAGTCAGTTCTTGAAGCTGTTGCATTGAAAGCAGAAAAACAAATGGGCAAGAATCTGAGTGACTTTGACAAGGACCAAGTTGTGATGTCTAGATAATTGGGTCAGAACATCTCCAAAACAGCAGATTTTGTGGGGTGTTTCCGTGCAGTATTTGCCAAAATTTGCCAATGAATGGGTCATGGGCACCCAAAGCTCACTGATGTGCATGGGGTGAAGGGTAGACCGTCTGGTCTGGGCCATAGAACATCCACAGAAAGATCTATCGCTAATGCCTTGGTGCCAGATACAACAGAATACCTTTAATGGTCTTGGGGAGTCCATGTCTCAATAGAGCTGTTTTGGCAGCTGTTTAGACAGGCAGTTTTGATGTTATGGCTAATCAGTGTATAGGCATAATTAAATTAGTCAATCTGAATGTTTTATTCTCCTGTCAGGTTTATTGCTTTACCCAGATAAACACGAGAAGATGGTAACAACATCAGAAACAGCATTTGGCCCCAAACCGTATGCCAGGACAGAACCACAGAAGATGCTGAAGTGCAGTCTGGTTCTGGAAGGTGAGGCAGATTTATTTTATTTTATCAAGATCATTTACACAAGAATGTGTCTTTATAGAAATACACTTGTTTGAGATAATCTGGAGTTTGTGTTGTTCATTTGTTCATTTGCACTCACAAATTTACATAAAAACAATGCGGCTGTCAATGCACTGCTTGTTTTACTGTTGTATGGACCAGACACTGGTTAAAAAAAACCTTACTCACTCCTGAATTTACCCCTATGACAGGGGATCATAACTACATGACAACCAACCAAGAGGCTTATCAAGCACAGGCTTTACAGGGTGATCCGTTGATGATGAGAAAATACCCAGTAAGACGTGAGAGGACTCCAACACCACACTACCAAACACACTACCAACAAAGCTTTGTCCGACCACAGTGCATTTACGGGAGGAGACTTCAAGCCCTCCCCGGTCCTGATAACCTTGCTATCAACCCAGCACTAAGGCAAGAAAAGTCACTCCTGTGTTGGATAGGTTAACATTTAAAGACACATTTACATTTAATTGGAATTGTGTAAATTTTATGTCTTGCTCATCTCAAAAGAAAAAAGAAGCAATAAACTGCTGTCTTCTAGAGCTGAGTTTAAGACCGTCCAAATGGAGACCTACCCAGGATGGGACATCTCTCTTCACTCTCGTCCTCTTCCGGTTCAACAGAAAGAGCAACTGTCTCTTAAAGAGAAGGAATCTAAACCATGTACTACTACAAAAAAGGGTATGTATATTCCCCAATGTTTCATATGTTTGTCTATTTATGGGGATAAAGCTTTACAGGTTCTTCTCTAAAATGTATTAACGCTTTCACCTCTGTCTCTTTAGAGAGCAGTAGATGATGTGAAAGCTTCCAGGTTGCCCATCAAAACCACAGAATGAAGAAAAAAAATGGACCATTCACAAATGTTGCTTTGCCAAAACAACTATCTAATAAAATCTTTTATCTAATACCATGCTGTAATTTTCATAGACCAGGATCTCTAATGATTTATTCACTCATAATACTCCATATTTACAAATATAAGTGCAAAACAGACCTACAGTCACCAAGCCCTTCATGAGGAACACTTCATGAGGTACACCTACTTATTCATTCAATAATCTAATTAGCCAACCATCTGGCAGCAGAAATCATGTAGATAAAGGCCAACAACTGTGACTAATGTTCTCATCAACCCTAAAAAGCTTTTGACCATGTTACGATTGATGGTGCCAGATGGACTGGTTTGAGTTTTTCTGTAACTGGGATCTCCTGGAATTTTTATGAACAGTGTATAGTTTATGCCTACTAAGAATGGTGCATTAAAGAAAATACATTCAGTGAGTGACAATTCTGTGGACCGAAATGCCTTGCTACGGATGGTGGTCAACACTAAATGGAGAGGAAGTGAAAGAAAGTGAACTATTTGCCTACCATGCTTGCACACAGATGAATAAGACCTCTGCATTTAATCCATCCGTGCAGTGAAACACACACACACACCCATGAACACCAAGGGGCAGTGTACACACTTGCCTGGAGCAGGGGGCAGTCCCAAACCACAGTGCCCGGTGGAGCAGTTATGGGAGTTAGGGCACCTCAGTCGTGTCTTGCTCTGAGCAGGGATCAAACCCGCAACCTTCCGGTCACGAGACCGGTTTCCTAACCACTAGGCCACAGCTGCCCCTTGGTGGACAGACCAGGCCAAGTTCGAACTGACTGAAAGGCTACAGCAACTCGGATATCTACTAGGTACAACTGTGTTGAGAGAAAAACATTCCAGTGGGTGGGATATAACAGCAGAAAACCAGACTCACTTGTGTTAGTCAAGAACAGAAATCTGAGGCTGCAGTGGGAACAGACACACTTTAACTGGACAGTTGAAGACTGGAAAAAAGTAGCATAGTCTAAATAACAATTTCTGCTGATACACACTGATGGTAGGATCACAATTTGCCAAAAGCATCCACGGAGCTGACCTGCCTTGTGTCAACCGTTCAGGCTAGTGGAGGTGGTGTAATGGTGTGAAGAATGGTCCTGTTAATACTAATCAATCATCACAGCCTATTTGAATATCACAGCCTAATGGAATATTGTTTTTCAACCCTTCATGGCCACAATTCACCATTTTCTAATGTTTCTTTTTTTTTTTTTTGCAGCATGATACTGGAACATGTCAGAAAGCAAAGATGGTTGTCAGTGTTCTTCAGTGGTCTTTATGGTGGTTCATGTAATGAACCTCCAGGCAAACCAAGCTGAATTTAATAGAACATGTTTAGGATTTGGTAGAACAGGAGATTCACTGCATGAAAGTGCACATGAAAATTTGTGGGACTCTTTAACATTCATGTTGAATCTTGGAGTCTTGGAGCAATGTTCCACCATTGTGGAATCCACGCCATGTAGAATTGAGGCTGTTTTGAGAGGAAAGGGAGGCCAGGATTAGTATAGTTTTTCTTATAAACTGCTCAGTGAGTGTGTGTTTAAAAAAAGTCACTAACTTTCTGGTGCTAACTTTGGTGGAATAATGCCAAAGTGTAGATCATCCTCCAAAGAAAACTGAGAGTTCAATTGTTTTATCGATTATTCAGTCACACTCTAAACCACATAAACATGTGTATGTATTACATCCACATTGCATGTGTTACATTACATCTTGAATTTTGAGCTACATTTTGGTCGAACAATTGGTAAAAATATATTTGCCCCTAAACCATCAACCTCTTTGAGTATGAAACTTTGTGTTATTGTCTTATATTCAATATTGCACATAAAATAGGACAAAATATATTCTAGTGCATCCGTTATATAGCCTCCAGTGTTCTCGTCATTTTGAGCCAAGAACAAACAGATTATAAAAAACTAAAGTATTAAACATTTTGTACAGAACTAGACATGAGTAGGCCATAGTAGAGTATTTGGTGAAGAGCACTCTCTTGTGTTTATATAGAGTTACCCTCTATTATATTAACTAAGAAGAAGATGCTTCAGTAAACAACACTGGCATTAATTAGACATAATGTAGTGACCTGAACTGATCATTTGTTTAAAATGATTTGACATAAGACCTTAAGAAAACACAACATTTAATAAATCTTACAAAGTAAACCACATACACATATACAACTGCTGAAGTCATTAAAACTCACAAAATATACTGTTTGTAGTTTGGTCGATCATCCTGGTTGAAATTGCTAACAAATTTTTTATCAGAAAGATCATTCAGACAACCTGGTCCATGCTGGTGAAGCCACATGTGCACTATTGTACAGACACGCTCGCACCCACACTCGCACACACACTCGCACACACTTAAGCAATGACATTCAAATGTGTCATGTCTACATGTCCTCCACACTCCATTTGTATGCTTCCTCTTGTGTAGCTTTCTTATCTGCCATTCGGGTGAATCGCTTCTGCTCAAACCCATTGGACCTAAAAAAGCACAAAATGAAATTGAACAATTAAACAAAACAATACAAAAAAATAAATATGGTGATTGTCAGAATACATAAAATCTGTACAATACACTACAGTTACAGTTAATCACCTTATCAATTACAATCTGATTAGTCAGAAGGTTGACCAGGAACCAACAACCATAACTACCAATTCACTGATAGTCCATAACATTAAACTACAAATGGATAAAAAAAAAAAACAAGGTTTTCTTTAACTAATAGAAAACTATGAGCTGTTATAGGAAAAATCAGTAGGCTGCATCACACCAATTAGTTGTTCCTAACTTCATATTTAAAAAAAAAAAAAATGGTACCTGTCTACTCCATCCCAGCGATATCCCGGCATGATGTTGAAGCGATTTGGGGGTGGAGGTGGACCCTGGTAACGAGGTCTCTCTTTAAAAAAAAAGATTATGTATATAGTGTTAACACACTGTCAAGCGTGACAAGCAGAATATTATTAAATACTACAGGGTGTATAAAACAAAGTAAAAGAGTCAAATAAGTATGGATGTATATAAATGTTTAGAAACAACTGTTGTGGCAATCGCAGAAATCAACAGTAGAAAAAAAACAAACCCATAACAAGTATACCTGCCTTCATGTGACACACATTATATTATATGTATATACAGAGAAGTGTGCATTTTACATAGTGTCATGATGGCTCCATAATGCTATAAGGTTTGTTCATCTGGAATTCCATGAGACCCCTGGTACGTTTGATACGTGAACGCTTTCTGTGCCTCCTTTCTGATGAGTTATACCCGTTCATGCCCTGAATTTATTCTGATGGGTTTGTCTTCCAACAGGAAAATGAGCGGCCACATGTCTAGACATGTGCCACATTATGCTTCGAGGAACGCTTATCCTGAGTTTGGGATTTTGTCGTTGTTAAGTCATGAGATCTCTATGTTACATCCGACATGCCATGTAATGTGGTGTTGAATGCAGAAATCCGCAGAATTGTGGACAGTTCTGCAGGAAGTATGGTGTTTATTGCCTACAGAATATTGAAGGCTTTGAATTGGTTTTGATCCTCTAAATGACTCTTATTACCTTTGATCCCTTTGGATTTTGCGGTCTTCTCCTTCTTCTTGCGCAGAAGAGCAGCCATTGGGTCTCCTTCTCTCTCCTGCTCTCTCAGCATCTTATCCAGGTCCTCATCATCAATGTGACGTGCCAGCGGCTTTTGAGCCTCTTTAAGTGCATCAGCCACGTTCTGCTGCTGCATCTGACTCTGCACCAGTCTGTGAGAAAGCAAGAGAATATGATATGGTCTTTTATGACAGCTGCCTTGTTACATGGATATATCATGATATTTCACAGCATTCATTTGGCATGGTGTTGACAGCTGAAATAAATTACATTATGTTATGTTATCCTGTTACAATGGCACCTATCAAGCTGTGGGATATATTAGACAGCAAGAAAACAGTCAGTCTATAAACTGGACATGTTGAAAGCTAGAAAAATTGGGAAGGCTAAAGATGTGCCCATTTGTGATGGCTAGATGACTGGGACAGAGACTCTCAAAACAGCAGGTCTTGTTGATGTGCACTGGTTTTAATACCTGACAAAGTAATCCAGAGAAAGGACAACCAGTGACAGATGCATGGGCACCCAGGACTCATTCATGTGTACGGGTAGTGGAGGTTAGCACATCTGGTCTGATCCTGCACAAGATCCAAAATAGGATCTTCTGCTAACATATTGGTGCAGGACAACACAGCACATCTTCAGAAGTCTTATGAAGTCCATGCCTTGATGGGTCAGAGTCGTTTTGGTGTCTGTTTAGATGTTTATCGCTGATTGTCGTATGCATGTTCATGAATATATTTGTATAAAGACAGATTTTATTTTCATTTACTTACTAAAACTGTTTCGTTGGGTTCGAATCTAACGGATTCCAACAAAATCACATTCAATTGCACATACAGACTACCCCTTCATGCACACAGGCACACACAGACATCTGCACATGGAGACTGACAGACGCACACCCTGATGGGCAGACGCACACACAGACAGACAGGCGCACACAGACAGACAGGCGCACACAGACAGACAGGCGCACACAGACAGACAGGCGCACACACAGACAGGCAGACGCACACACAGACAGGCAGACGCACACACAGACAGACGGACAATTAGTTGGTTGAGGAATTAAATGCTTGTATTAAAATTATGATTTCACATAAATTGCTTGTTTGCTCCCAATTCCACTACACGAGCACGAGAAGAAACCCACAACCTTTTAGTGCCCTTGTAGCACAATGTACCCTTGAGGTAACCAATTTCTGGTTTGAGGGCAATTTTATGACTGATAAACATTGGCAAATTGCTGTGAGGAATAAAACACTTCCGTATATTCTGCTACAGAAAACTAATGAACTTCGGGGAGGCAACAGTAACTCTGCTTAATGTCAGACTGCATCACACAACCTTACTGTATTGCAGTGGGTTTTTATCGTGTATAGTGACTTTTCCCACAGTACTTTGTCCATCCATAGACCATAAAATCCTCACCCTTTGCCCCACTGTGCATATTTCTCATCCTTCTCTGCCTTTTCCCCTGCTTTCCTGCTCTGCTCGGCACGCTCGGACTCCAGGTCTCGCTTCTTTCCCGTTTTATCTCTAAAAATGGTCTCTGCATTACGGGACTCCTCTATGGGGAAAAAAAGGTAAACGGTTATGGTATCATGTTTCATATAACAGCTACAGTACTAGCAATATAGTCCTATTATAGTTTATAGGATTTACAGCAAAAGACCTTCTAGAGGACGGTTGTGCCTTTCCCTCCTGCGTATTTCCTCCTGCTCTTTCCGCAGTGTTTCAGAAGATACCAGACCAGCAGCTCCACCAGACAACATCTGAGGCCCCTGAAACAAGTTAGAATAAAAATTTAAAAGAGCATTAAAGAAAAACTCCACCCTAAAACTTTAAAAATGATTTACTGAAATATTTGTGATGTGCTTAACAATTCTGGTGCACTTTTGTTATGTTAGTGAGACTCAGGTTTGTCAGGTTTGACACATTGATAATTCCCTCACTGTTGCTGAGGATGAACCCACATGAACAGCCTAAAAATCCACACGACAGACATTCTTTGCTCAAAATATCACATGGATCAAATAGTACAGGTGACTTTTGACCCTGTTTAAAACAGAACTTTCCAAATGCTTAGTTTCAGTGCCTGCTGCTTTAAATAATAATGGGTCACTGCTCTCCTCACCCCCTTAAGCATTCCTTATCATAGTAACAGGTATGGTTAAAAATATACTAGCGGGCCTAGAGACTGTTTGGCTTCACATTAAACACTCTAATATGTAGCTGTTATAAACAGCACTCCTTCATTCTTATCAACTTCATGCTTACCGTCTGTGCAGCAGGAGCCCGAGCTTTACGAGGAGGAGAAAGATCTGAGTCTGATCCATGTTTATCCTGTGCCCGCTTCCTGGGAGGGGACAAGTCAGAATCTGACCCCCTGCCTCCCTGCACTTTTTTCCTGGGGGGAGACAGATCAGAGTCTGAGTCCCGCCTGGTGTTAGGGCGTCTTCGTGGTGGGGAAAGGTCCAAGTCTGCCACACGCCCAGATGAAGAGGATTTAGACTTTTCTCTTTGTGAACAATCTGTAAAACAGACACAATATATTTTATATGTTTATTATTATTAAGCACCAATAATGAGGATGAAAGGTGAAAACCTTTATGTACCTTTATGATGGTGTTTTTGTGCTTTTCGAGGAGGAGAAGGAGATGAGGAGTCGTGTCGTCTGTGTTTGGTTTCTGCTGTGTGTCTGGGAGGTGAAAGGTCTGGAGAATCGTGGCGAGATTTCCTCTTAGGTGAGAGATCAGGAGAATCGTGGCGAGATTTCCTCTTGGGTGAGAGATCAGGGGAATCGTGGCGAGATTTCCTCTTAGGTGAGAGATCAGGAGAATCGTGGCGAGATTTCCTCTTGGGCGAGAGATCAGGAGAATCGTGGCGAGATTTCCTCTTGGGCGAGAGATCAGGAGAATCGTGGCGAGACCTCTTGGGTGAGAGATCAGGAGAATCGTGGCGAGATTTCCTCTTGGGTGAGAGATCTGGAGAGTCATGGCGTCCTCTTCGCACTGGAGAACTATCAGATGAATCGTGTCGGGTTCTATTACTCTCCTTAACCTCTGAGCTTTAAAAAGTGTCAAACACAACATTATAATCTTTACATTTGTGGCTGACAGTCTAATGTTAGATTCTGTGCCAAATCAATTTTCAGAAAAGCTCCCAGATGACCATCTTAGATTTTGATGAAAATCTGCCAAAATAAACCATCAAAAATGAATGCCCTCAAAACCTTGGGGTGAAATTCCCATTATTTTTGGAGTTATGCAGTCTTTAACTTTAGCTGCCACGCTACCCTTTTCGTACTCGAGATTTGCTGCTATGATCCATAAGGCTTTTTAAAGGGTTATATCTTCAATTCTTAACATTAAACATAGCTGAACATTGGTACACTGGCTTAGTCCCCTCTCTTAGAGTATGGCATCAGAATGAAGGTCAGTGTAAGCAGTAGCAAGTTATGAGCCTGGCAAAATCCAATTTTGGTTGACGGTGACCCCATTTTTGGATTTTGACCCTAGGGTCACATAATTACCAAGAGGTCTGGACCAAAGATTATACTGGATTATTGTTATTTACTATAAGCAAATGCAGTATTACCCCCAGATTTAAAGGCATGCAGAAATGGTCACCAAAAAAAACCAAAAAAACGCCCAGCTGTACCCCTATCTACGAATGGATAATTGACTATGTGGACAGTTACCATTGAATCAACTTAACGTAATGATTAACAAACTTAACACTCCTTACAGATCATAGCGGCAAATCGCAATCCCAAGATTGTGGGTATTCATTACTCCCCACAAGGTTAATTTTGTCAGATTTTTATTAAAATCTGAGATGGTCACCTGGGAGCCTCTGGTTGAATTGGCATGGAATGAGCCAGATATTTATAGATATATATAGATCAACTACCTGGCTAATGAATTCGAGTCTTCTTGGGATTCATCATTTGTAGCTGCGATATGGAAATTAAAGAACAAACTGCACATTAATAATGGTAATAAAAGAGCTTATGTAGCAGCACAGAAGTGAGAAGTCAGTGTTAGCCTATGGCATGAACATCAGTAACAGTTAAATCTTTAATGCCTCACCTCCCAGAACTTTCCACTTGTTACTGCTTCTAAACACTTCAAGTTGTTTGACTTCATCTGGACGCTCATCTATATATTCCGCAACCTTAAATAACAAATATAATAAGTGTTACTCAGAAGACAAACTCGTATAGCATGTAGTTAGGAAACCTCAAGCATTTACCAGGAATACCAGGAATCATTTTATTCTAAAAACACAAGGCTGTACCATATACAAAGAAAAGTATTGGGACACGCCTCTTAATCATTAAATTCAGGTGTATAAAATCAAGTCTTTACAAACATTAGTGAAAAAATGGGTCATTTTAAAGAGCTCACTGAATTTAAGTGTGGTACTGTTACAGGATGCCACCACTGCAACAAGTCAGTTTGGGAAATTTCTTCAATCCTAAATATTCCATTATCAGCTATGTGTGTTTTATTAAAAAGTGGAAATGTTTAGGAACCACAGCAACTCAGCAACAACGTGTCAGACCACATAAAGTTACAGAGTGGGTTCACTGAGTTCTGCGGAAAAAAACAAAAAAACGTGCACTGGAAGCTTCATGGTATGGATTCTCATAGCCAAGCAGCTGCATGCAAGCCTTACATTATCAAGCACAATGCTAAGAATAAGATAGAAGGTGGTAAAGTGTCTCGCCACTGGACTCTGGTTCAGCGTGGTGACGAATCACACATCTGGATGTCTCATGGACAAGTCTGGGTTTAGCAATGCCAGGAGACCATTACCTTCCTGACTGCATCATGCCAACAGTAAAGTTTAGTCTAGGAGGGATGAAGGTGTCTTCGGCATTTGGCACAGTGTAGAGAAATATTAACGCTTCAACACATTTTAATCATTTACAGTACTGTGCAAAAGTCTTAGGCACCCTAT
>JAOVVF010000019.1:15850481-15861140 GCA_028565595.1 Duopalatinus emarginatus
TCATTATGTGTTCTATATCTGTTCTCCTATTTTCTTTCTCTGCCTCTCTGAGGTTTTGTGATTGCACTGGAGTGGCACCATCCTACAAGATCTGCTGTTTTGTAGATATTCTGACCCAGTTGTCTAACCAGCATGTTTTCGATCATAGATTTTTCTTATATAGGCACCATTGTAATGAGATAATCAATGTCATTCACTTTACCCTGGGGTGGTTTTGTGGTTTTGATGTTATGGCTGATCAGTATAAGTAGTGAACTTAAAAGAATAAAATACACGCTGTGTCCCAAAAAGATGTTGAGACAGAGACCTGCGACAGAAACACCACTGAGTTCTGTCATCTCCTGCTGCCACTAATATTATCAACATCAGATTAAAAATAGCCTTTGAGCAATGTAACAGAGTGGTTTTTGGTTAACACTGCCAGCTATGCTTTATTCCGAACATTTATCCCATTTTCATTTATTCATCTGGTAGACAGCTTCCAAGTAGGGGGGATTCCGATCCAAGCACAGCAGTCAAGCTGAGCAGTTAAGGATCTTGCTCAGAGGCCCAACAGTGGCTTTTTGTCAGTACTGGGATTTGAACTGAACTCATCAGAACTGCTGAGCTAGCATAGTAGGAGATACAAATATGTATAAGTATGTATTAGGGGAGTAACATAATGCCATTATCTGTATCTGTTTATGTATCAAAACTAGGATTTACACCCAATGTGGTCATAGCCTTCCTGTGTTTTTTATCAGTATGGTACTGGAATGAACCAAAAAACCACAAAATATCAGCACTATCACCATGATTGGCAAATGCTTTCTCTTACAATTCCTCAACCTTAGCTATATCATTTGTTCATAACTGGTCTTATCTAGAAATGTGTCCTATCTAGCCTAATAAACACATTTAATATGTTGTTTTCATGTAGAAATGCTTATATAATGGAAATATTCTAACATTTTAGTTTTTTAGGAAAGGTAGTAAATGTCAAGGTGTGGAAAGTACCATGAAACCATTTATTTTCTCTAAAAACATTTTTTATTTAAAAAACAACTAAATAAATACACCTTAAAGTTAAATTAATGTATATTTTAATAATATTATTTAATTAATTCTACTGATGAGGACAACCAATGTAATCTGGCTATACAGCCAAAAATGCTGCCACCAAGTCCAGTTACCTTACTATTTAACCTATATCTCATATTACATAATATATTTACAATAAATAATCTTTGACCATATTTACCATCTATTTTCCCAGTCTTCCCAGTGGTGAAATTTATAATCCAGATGAACTGTCTGAAATTACAAAAATATATAAATTAAATGTTTTGAAATGTCTTTAAACAGTCTATTGCTATGTAAGCCAGTTACAGTCCAATAAGATGAATGAATACAGATCAGTTCCATATATTTGCATAAAATTGCCATATTTTAACAAATGAATTTACAACAAAACATAGCATCAAAAACTATGAAAATTAAAATATTTTTTTATAAATATTGAATAATTAGTAAGCTTTGGGAGCCCTAAGGTTGTGAACTTTATTTTGTCAAGTGTCCCGGAAAAAGGAAGCACAAACAGGATTTCCTGGTCATCAGGTATTTTTCCTTTCGAAATAAAACCTAAACATACAAAATGGATTTTATATTACTCCATTACTCCATAGTAAAACTGAGCTAAAGTAATTGTTGCTATTTTGCAAAACCATGCAATAGAAGGCTGGTGATGTAATTTATTTATTTTCAAATGAATGTAGCTCCTAATATAAACAGACTAGAAGCCTAATTTAAATCACTGCCACCCTGACCAGGCAGTTACTAAGAATGCAGTCAATGCATCATGCAGCACTGTGCAAGCATTTGTGGGCACTGTTTGTCTTGCAAGCTTCATATCTGATCACACCCACCCTCATGACCTTTTGTTGCCTGTTTGTTGCTTGATCCCATTCTGAATGCACACCTCGATCCTCAACCAGATGCAGTGTAAATCCTTCTGTAAAAGATACATAAAAAAAAAAAATACATAAAAAAATACAGGCTTCTCATTAGGATCTATATTTGTTTCTGTATACAATAACATTGTTTATTGTGTTTATTATCCAGGTTTTCAGTCATATTATTATCAGTTTTGATTAAAAGGAACAGTTTATTAGATGTAATCTCGTTCTAATTGTTTCTGAGGAAAATCTCCACTAAGCAAATAATGAAGGCAACAGTGCAAAACCGTAATAACTTTTCACTTGATCTTATTAAAAGCACTAAAGATGCTTGCACCTGTTTAGCAGAAAGTGCAGTAGTCAATATAACACTAAAATACATTTCCAGTAGCAGAATACATTATCTGTAAATTGGGACATGATATCTGTGCTGTGTTCCTGTCATTTTCCCAGATTATGTAATATATCCAGTGTTTGTCTAGATTCGTCCTACAATGTGGAGAGGTGCATGTCATTATGCTTGACATAAAAGATAAACTGAGAGGTTTGGACACAGATCACGCTCCTGCTTCCGTGACAGCTTTCACTTCTCATTAGCCCATGTCTCCAGGACTGTGACATCCGTCTTACAAAGCACAGTCTTGCCTAGATGCCGCTAGAACGTCATGACTACACATCTGGCAAATGAAACGCTTTAAGCGTCCTCTTGAAAATCTAAATCTGAATCAAACTTTCTGAAATGTTTTTTTCATCAAATTATGGAGTTCAAATGCTTTCTGAAAGGGTTGTTTATTGTGTTTTCATCTGGTTTTAGAGTTTGCATATATTATTTAATGATATTCATGTTTGAATTATCCAGGGGGTCTTAGATAATTAAACATTAAGTCAGTCTAATAAGATTTTGCTAGCAGGAAAAAAAGTCAAATAAAGGAGTTGAATTGTTGAATCAGAATATATAGGAAATAAAAATGTATTAGAAACCCAGAGTGTACTTGGTGAGGAACAAAAGGGACTATATACCATGTACAAATATACCATATCTCCTGCCATCGTTTCAGCAAATAAGGAATATTAATTTTCACTATAATCTGACTGGCTAAATGACTAAAGAGTTCACACTGAACCTTTAGTAAACTTTAAACACTAAAGCGTAATGGACTATAAAGAACATAGTGTATGCCTTTAGATCCAGACACTGAAGGCACATCTGGTTGATATTAGACACATTTCTGACAACAGTCCTCTTAAATGTTTTAACAGTACAGTATGGACATTTCTCTACAAATACAAATTCAACATTCGTCCCATGCTTTAGAGTGAAGGAGAGAAATTCAGCACTCCATCTGACACTTTATCAGTGTTGAAATGTTGGCTCAGTGGGTGAGCATGAGTGCCAGAGTATGAGACGCTGTTGATTTTATCTGTGTTATTACACGTCACAGGCCAGTGCTTGTCTTTAGTGGGTCGTGAGCAGGGACAGAGTGGGTCGAAGATGGGGTGTGCTTCTCTATCAAACTTTTATTACTTTTAGATTACAGATCTTTCACCAGTGGACTTTTAAGTTATCTGTCATTTCCCTCTTACAGCTTGTGTCTGAGGTCTGTCATGAATAGCCTTACAAGCCTTTGAATAGACTAAACAATAATACATAGACCTACTGTGTAGGTGGTGAAATAAAATAACACTAATTTGCCACAGTGTAATAGTGGAAAAGTGGATTCATGTGTACAAGCTTTCTTTTAGTTGCAATTTAAAAAAAAATGAAAAAGGAGTCAAAAATACCATCAATATGTGTACCAGAAAATCAGTGGGCAATCCAAAAGCCATAATAAATAAATAAATAAATAAATAAAAACAGGCTGGGATCAAAACAGAGGCAGTACAGAAATAAATGACTCAATACACAACAGAATTTATTGGCAAGGCTTCACAATAACTAAAAGTCATTGATCTGCTTATACTGTGTCAAACTAGAATGTAACCCAGAACTGAGATGCTATGAGAGGAACTGTCCTAAGTCTCACACTTCTTTACATCATTCATTTATTTTCACACATTCAATCATCTTCAGTTGGAGCTTTATTTCAGTCACAGTCACAGTGGATCCAGAGGCTATCCCTTGTTTAGAAATACGTCTATACAAGATGGAAATACAGATTTGTTTGAGTGCCAGTCCATCATCGTGCACCATCTAAACACATCCGCACTTAAGAGCAGTTCAGCTATTTTTGGTAGCTAGAGTAAACCCATACAGACACAACCAGAACATGCAAACCTCTGCACAGACAGTAACCTAAGCTCAGGATCGAACTAGAGGACATGGTCTTGATGCAAGTGCATCTGAGAATCACAATCAGAGAGCATGTAGTAATTTCAGCATACTTTATAGGATATATATAATGACCTATGAGATGTGAAAGTGGAACATCATTTTAATGCCTAGTTATACAAGTATGTAAGTACTGTAGATATATATATGTATATATTAAATCCTGCATTCTGATAGGTCCCTGTATTTGCTCTGTGGCCCTAAGCTATTATTTATACTACTCACAGATAGAAATGGTCTCAGGTCAAACTAAAGTAATAAATATGCAAGGAATAAAATACAGTTAGACAGGTTTTTTTTTTTGTTCTCTGAGAAGAGGAAACACCCTTAAGCAGTTTGACTTGGTTGTCAGGAGTCTGTATATTCATCCAGTGAGAAGGTGATAATATATGAGGTGTGCTGAGAGGTTATGTAGCTATCAGGGTACCCAGTGCTGCCATGAGCTGGAGGAGCACAGCAGCACACAACTGCGCTAACACGTGTGATTAGTACTGACGGGCTAAATATAAACTGGAGGTGTTGCTACAATGTGAAAGATCAAAACTAAAAAAGCAGCATGTTATAAGCAATGTCTTGTGTTTTTCCTCCTTCCTGTCCCTGCTCAGCTCCTAGTCTCCGCTGTGTGCTTTACAAGGGTGGATTTGCTCCTGCATAGAGTAATTGTTCCTTTGTGAATTAAAAATATTTGCTTGAATTGCAATAAATCTTAAAGAAAGAATTTAGCCAAAAAAATGAAATCGAAACAATATTCCCTTTACCCCAAATGCAGTTTATCAGCCAAGACATCAGCCATGTTTGGCAGCTCTAGTTTCTTCTTTTTTATTTTTTTACTTTTATGCTGTAGCCACAAAGCTTATTATTCTAACAAGTCGGACACATGGCGCTAATTTAACTTAATTCAAACTGCATTTACTGTTAAATGCACACATGAATTTGCAAAGTCAAACATATCACCTTTGTGATGGTTACCTGCAGATTTTATGAAGTGAACCAGAGTCTATAACATCAAACTGCTTTTCTTGCTAGCATTATTATATGCAACTTGTAGCTTCAACTTTAAAAAAATATAAAAAATGTCCTGACTGAATGATTCTGAGGTAAACATTTACATATATTTTATTTTTAGCCAGACCGCTAGTTGCTTTACCCTTTGAAGTATCAGGTATATGATAATGTTATACGTCTGTATTTCTTTTTTTTTTCTTTCTCATTGCTCATACGCACAGGCATTGAAATGAATTTAAAATTTTGTGCATAACATCAGTGTTTTTGTCTGACTTTTGTGAAAGGCACAATAAAAACTTTGACCGTGCCACCCTAGCATGTAGCATGGCTACCTAGTATTAAAGCAGGACCAAGCTAACCCATAGTTTAGCTAACCCAAAATCGCAAACATAAAAATGTTTATTGTTCTGAGGCATAACAATGTATTTCTTTCCATTAATTATTAGCTGCCATGATAATGAATTTGAAACATTTGTAACAACCTTATGTTACATTAGCTATGTCTGTTGTAGCTTACTAAATGACAGATTTTGCTTAGGTGTGTACCCTTTATCTCCAAAGGGAATCTTACTTTTGTCATAGACATACAGGGGGATCCACAGGATGTAATTTTCTGTGGAAGCAGATTAGTATTTTGCTTCACCCTGGATTGCCACACCACTAAAGTCATTAGTCATCGAACCTACCCAAACATCTAACCAGGCCACACCACTGTAAAAGGTCTGCCTAAGGCCATGAGTTTGACACAACGGAAACAGGGAAATTCAGGAGGAGGGAATGACATTGGAAAATGGCTTCCTCTATGCCAATGCTACAATATATTGTTTTCATGTATTTCAAATATGGGTGAGTTTTTTGTATGTCTGCAAAATATCTTGTACTGACAAATAATAAAGTACATCTCTAACTCATTTCCATAATTGTTTAAAGTGATTTGTATTAAATATGTATAAATTTCTAAACGGATGAATGCCTTTTTCTTCTTGGCTGCTGCCACACAGCTGTCAGATTTATAGCTGAGTTAATAGCTCAAGGATATGTTGGATTTCCCCCATGTATTTGAAGTTAAGCCTTTTTCATATTAAGCAAAGGTAAAATTTAATGTATAAGAAAACAGCAAGACTAGTGTGAGCATTCTGAGGACTTTAAATGGTTTTGTAAAGTTTAATCCTGATGCTGATCCTGTTCTAAAAAACTCAGTTTGCTAGTTTCTTGCTTGTAACTCTAACTGTCTTATTATTGGTCTTTCAGTTTAGTTGAAGTGTATTTACGGACGATAAAGTGTTTGCAGTGGATCAGGTATTAATGCAACAGCAAACTGAGGGCAAAGGGCTGATTGTCCTCATCCATGCAATTGGGCATCAGCCTGACTCTTATTATCCTTACTGAGTGCTGTAATCTGCTGCTGTAGCCAATGCACCCAGGTCTACATTCACCAGTGTGTTCCTGTATTTGTGTTCACTTAATAATAGCCTTCGACCCTGCTGAGGCAAGCCCACACCCCCACTGTCTACTCTAATGTAGGGCAGTCTTTCTCTAAATGCCTGCATCATTTAACTGCTCATTTAGGTAGTAGACCTCATGTCAATCCCTCCGTTTTTTTATATATTTAAAAAAAAGCTCCCTGTATCGCCAAGAGATTTAATACTATTAAATGACTGCCCTGAATATCAAATAGTCTGGAGAGTTATTTAAGGATATTATTTGGATGTAGATGTTGAAGGTAGTGTTCATTTTACATTTTTTTCCTCTGCAGTATTTTTCCCTTCACAAATCAATTTATTACATCTAGTCCCCCAATTCTATTACTTGAGTGACATTTGAATTATTCAAATGAAATTACTATTCCTGTCTGATGCTTAAGCTTTATGGAGTGACAATGAACTCTTGCCTGTCCATGACAGCACTTACCTAATCATACTATACATTAAAAGCATGTCTGTCTTTGCACATTGTTTAGGTAGGTAAGGAATAACACTTGGAAATATAAGTGCAGTTGTTGATGGGGTTGTGTTATTCTTTATTAACAGCACAATCCCAAATGCTTCATAACTTTTAAGTGGTTAAAAGTTCAAGAGTTTATAATTACTTAATTTCAACCAGCAGGTAAAACTAAATATATTTTGGAGTTCATCAAAATGGCATCAAGGTCAATCAAATCAAACATCAGAAACAGTTTTTTTCTTGGTTAAAAGTATATTTTAAAGGTACTTCAGGCAGACAGTTTAATAATAAGAGGGACTAGACTTGTTGACGATGGAAGCATTGGCCATTGGTGCATTGGCCAGTTCTGCTACGAACTCTATGACTGGATTAGCTTTTATCATGTCTGTGTTTTTTTTTTTTTGCAAAACAAGAATACTATTTAACCCAATCTAATTTATATCATTATCCCTGTGCACTTTTTAATGACTGTATTACTCTATTTTGTGTGTCAGCAAATTGGTTGAGTCATAGATTTATTTTTGCCATTAAACATGTGGGACCATTTTAAGACCTTGGTAAAATAATTATATTTAACCTAAACTGAACTGCTCTACAAATATACTGTAGAATATTTCCAAACACTACAATACATTTGGCTGTGGTTGTCATGATATTGTACTTTTCCAGATGAATATGGCTTGGAACAGCATATTTTCAATTTAGAATTTGAGCCTGTTATGTCCTGCAGACCTGGCAACCCTGATGTGGATCATTAAGTTGCTGGAAGTTGTAGAACTTTCTCCATGCTGTTTTCTCTGTATGTCAAGAGTGAGCTGTCTTACTACCATTCATCAAACTCCTGGCTTACATAATTTGCTGGGAAATGGTGGTGTTGGGTTTATTTCTGTGTTTTAAAAAAAAAAGTACGATGAGAAATCATTTTTGACAAATGACCTCTACTCTTCAAACGATGCAAGTCACTAACAAAGAAATGCTGAGTTAAAATAAAAAGGCTTGTGTTCAGTTCATAAGCCCTGAAGGCAGAGAAATTGTGCATGGTGTACTGACCATTTCCAACTCCAAAAACGATTTTTTTAATTTAAAAAAAGAGAAAGAAAAAGGAATCTTAATGTGATGGTTACATAAGAGACTCTTCTGCAATACAATACAGCCTTGTTTTTAGTTGGCCAATATGTTTCAAGATTTACTTATCCAACATTGCCTTTAAGACACACATAAACACAATTACAAAAAAAAACAACTGAGTCAGTGCTAAAGAGTGTAGCTTCAGTTTCAGTGTCTTACAGCAACCAGAGCTCTTAAACCTTACTATTTTTAGATACACATTCTCAGGTGAATGGGACATCCTGTCTTTTATATAAGACATGAATGTGAGAGATATAATATTGCTAGTATTAACAGTTGTTAAGCATATTATCACCTCTGTAGAAGGTATAATGAATGAACATATGGAGTGAATCACCACGAAACTTGTGAAACACTACATAACCTGTGGCTAACACTAAATGGGTTAAAACCATGTTGAAAACCTGTGATATTATGCATTTCTTGGAAATGTATCAAGGTTAACAAATCTTCTTTCGTCTTTATCTCATCTCTCAGGCACCAATGCTCAGACCGTTCACACAGACACTGACCGGTCAGGCTATGTGGGCACTCAGGTGGAGCTGCGTTGTCATTTTGCCAACAGCAAACCCCCGGTGAAGATTTCCCAGGTCACCTGGCAAAAGTCTGTCAATGGTACCAAGCAGAACGTTGCCATCGCCAATCCAGCACTGGGTGTGTCAGTGCTACCAGCTTTTAAAGACCGGGTGAGGTTTAAAAACCCAGCTGTTCGGCAAAGAACTCCATCCCTGGAGGACACAACTATCATCTTCAATAGCCTAAAACTATCCGACGAGGCCACGTACATCTGCGAATACACCACCTTTCCAGCGGGTAACAGGGAGAGCATGGTCAATCTCACCATTTACGGTACGTTAAAGCACATTCCTCCATTAGAAAGATACCACAAATGAAATCACTATAGTTACATTTGGAATCTGGGTACACTTTATTTCAGAAACAAATCAGTCACAGAGGGAAGAGATCTTTTTCTTGATTATTGCCATTTTACATTTAGTCTTATTTTGGGTGGGTATATTGGACCTAAGTATTCCAGAGATTACTCATTCATTGTTTATGCCAACCACTAACTAGGGTAAAGTCAGATTTAATCAGAGTTAATGGAACACTTGTGAGCTGAACACATTGCCATTTTCTTGGTAAACATCCAATGATTTAGTTCAGCCAAGGATACATGTCTTAGCTGGTGACCTGAGTTCATGATGTGGTGTTCAAATTTGGAACAACATACAGCGTCTTGGCTCCATTCTTCTTGTTGGGGATTACAGAGCCAAGATTCCAGTGGAAACTGTCTCTTTTTTCCTGGAAACCTTGCAGCAATCACATTACAAAAAAAAAAAAAAGTTATCTACATAATATTCTTAACTTTTTAATTTGAGTATCACATTTAATGATATACACTATCACAAAGATTTTTAATGAGCAAGCCAGAAACTCTGAGGTGACATTAGGAAGAAACACAGGCTCAAAAGGAAACTAGTTTTTGTCTGTGACACTGGATAGTGGGATTATAAATCATTCGAGTATACAGGCATGAAAGAGTAAAGTCAAACAGTACTAAGTGTGTTGAAAGGATGTTTAGTATGGACAGATTGTTCATAATCATTCCAGTAGAGTCTTTATAATTACAGCAGCAGGTCTTATCTACAAATCCAGAGTTTAAAAGTATAATTAATGAATGCTGCATGACTTGCATTTATGTAAATAATTTTACATAGTGGGCTGCGTGCCATGACAAACTTTACTATGTTGGGCCAGTTTTGGCTCATAATACACTTTCCGTTGCATTATCTCTATTATCTGATATCTGGGATGTGTGGATAAAGGGGGGATTGAGATTTAAAAGAGGGTTCAAGAGCAAAAACAGACTATAAAACACCAAAGTGTGCTCAAAGATTTTGTGAAACTTAAATGCAGGGTGGTTGTGGGGAAGTGTTTATGTGATTAATGCTTCATAATCTCTGTCCTGCAGCTCGACCGATGGTCCAGATGAGTCTGTCTACACCCACTATAGTGGCAGGATCAAAAGATATGAAAATCGTAGCAACATGTGTCTCAGCCAATGGGAAGCCCCCTGCTGTGATCACGTGGGACACTGAGTTAGATGGTGAAGCAAACACTGTAGAGATCAAGAACAGCGATGGGACAATAACAGTGCGCAGTGACTACATCATGACACCCAGTCGAGAAGCACATGAGCAGCGACTAACCTGCATTTCCACCTATAATAATGATCAGCAAACAGACAATGTTATTCTCAATGTACAGTGTAAGCAGACATTTTGCATTTCTTTCTTTCTCTTTCTCTCTCTCTCTCCA
>JAOVVF010000019.1:15861190-15872773 GCA_028565595.1 Duopalatinus emarginatus
TATATATGTACATGTGATACATTTTCTTTTATGTCTCTTTTATGCACAGATGAGCCAGAGGTCAGCATAGAGGGCTTTGATGGAAACTGGTATATAAATCGAGAGAATGTTCAGCTAACTTGCATTGCCGATGCTAATCCAGCCGTTTCTTCGTTTCAGTGGAGATAGTAAGTACCCACATTACTTAACACATCCCTCGAAGCAATACAACAACAGTGGTACATATGCAGTTAAGTGCAAAATTCAGTATAGCCTTAAGACAAAATAAAGTTTCAGATGTTACTTTGTTATTACTGGTAACAAAATGCTCAGGTTGTTCTGTGTTAAGATATCAATAGTAAAAAAAAAAGTTCTAAGTTTCCAAAAATCAGCATCTCCTTTTGTGCTTCGACCTCTTTGTGTATCTTTGTGCATCTGTTTTTGGACCTTCTCAGTTGTAATTCTTTCTGACATTTCAGTTCAAACTTAGCCAAACAGCTTGACTATTGATTTTTCTTACAATATTTCTTCTACTTTCTTCAGATCAGGTCTGGAGACCAAGAACATCATGCTGAAATGTCTTTCTTTTTCTTTATTTTTCTCGAAATTTCCTTTACATTCTTAATTGTAGGCCTCTGTTCTTTCGCTACCCTGAAATCATGGGGGAATCAAAAGTTTGCACTGAATCATACACTGTAGAAGGATTAATTCCAAACTGACTTATTGAGCATTTATTCAATTCAGCCTCAAATGTATAAATGTGTAAAATATTTTGGGTGTAATTGCCCAGATAGCAAACGAGTCATGGCCCAGACTTGGCCCGACACTTAATACTTTATCCGGCCCACATTCTGCAGTGGAATGACTTCACCCAGATTCGGGTACTGGAACATGGCAAGTTTTGGCCCAAAATGTAAATCATTCCATATGGTGGGCTGCATGTATGCATGCCATTAGAAACTTTAAATGTTGCTGCTAAAATTGGGCCAGTTTTGACCCACAATACACTTGGCATTGCCATAAAAATGGCCAATTGTCCAATAAGTGCCTTAACTGGGCCATATTTGGCCCTCAATCATCTGCTGTCCAGGAAGTGTGGAAAGAGTGGGGGATTGAGTAAAAAAATGTGGGATAAAAAGTGAAGAAATGTTGTAACAGACGGTAAAACACCAAAATGTGTGAAACAACACAAGCTTCATTGTGTTCACAGAGTTTGTGGCACTTACATGCATGGAAAAAAATTAAAGTGTTTAAGTGATTTAAATATATGTTCTAATTCAAAAATGTATTAATTTTATGTGACCAGTAACAACAGCTCTGATAGTACATATGGCTTGTTCTGAAATGTTATAATTTCTATAGTAACTCATTGTCATTTACAGACTGACAATAAATACATTAAAACATGTTATTTGACTGTTGATATGATGGAGCTTTCTGTAAAGAATCATTTAGTTAACATTCATGGGAGCGAGTCGTCTGCTTTAGCTCTTTTTAATGTTCAGTCAATTTGTTGCCACAGAGCTCTTAGAGTTTTCTGAAGTATTTTGCGGTTTCTTGGTAACATGACAAGCTGTATTTTTGACTTATTAACTTCAAGATAGACAAAAACCAGAGGCTTCTGACGGTTTGATTATATTTGCTATAATGTAATTGATAGAAGGAATGCAGTCAATATTGTGTTCTACAGCATGGGTTATATCTATGGTTAAAAAGGTTTGCTATGTTGTTCAATAAGAAGTAAAAGTAATAATTACTGGGCAAAATTGTTGTGTTATAAGACACCGGAGACACAAATTGTTCTGATAGGAAATTAGATATTGGTGGTAATATTAAGGCTTCGTGTCACATCATACCAACTTATTTATTTATTCCTTACACATTTAGTGGTTCTGTTTTTTAGTCGTTTATGAGAATTCAGTCCTTCCTTATCAGTCTTTCCGTTTAAGATCCTTATTAGTGCAATATCTCAAGAACAAGTTGCTGAATGTTTGTCAAATTTATATTAAATTATTATTGTAATAATATTGTATTATTGTAATGTAATTGTATTATTACCAGATGAACTGATGCTTTTGGAATTGATCCAGACAGGGTGAAGTTCAGGACAAGGTCAAATTTCGAAAGTTTTTTCTTCAGTAGCCATCTGCTTGTCATAGATAACATATGTTCATGTTCAGGAACTCGATGGCCATTTATCTGGTTCGTTACAATTTTTGTCAGTGTATCCATTTTATTTGCTAGTATGCTATCTCAAAAATGGTTGGTTGAATGCTTATAGTATTTATATTGAATTATCATTATAACCAATGTACAGATGAAATCAGATGAACTGATTACACTTCGGAACTGATCCAAACAGGGTCATGGGATGGTCACATGTCTGTAATATTTTTTTTCCATTGCATCCTTCCATGATTTACATACACTGAAGTGCCAGAAAAACTGTAGAAGTACAGACTGTAAAAGTACAGAAATTATCTGTAGCCAATGAACACTGTATTTCCTGCAGAATCAGTTGTATTCTGACGTCTAGGAATTCTGTGTACTAGATGTGGTTGTAAAAGTGAGATCTGGTGACTTAGATAAGCATTCCGTAATCCCTAATTTGGCTTCTCTAGATGTGTTTGATGATGCATTGTCCTGCTGGAGGAGGCCAGACACATAAGAATAAATGCAGCATATGAATGGGTATAACTCATGAGATGTCCCATGGAATGCCAGCAAAAAAAAAAAAAACCCAAAACAAATACCATTATGGAGCCACTACCAGCTGCTAAATTATTTTTACCAGCTTTTGCGTTGTATTTTAAGGGTATTTCTATCATACAAATGGTTAACAAGAAGGATTAGAGTAGGTGGTGGAGGCCCACCTGTCAACCTTCCTATATATAATAAACAATTTGCTAAAATGTCTTTTAAAATATGGGTTTTCGTGGCGCTGTTTCTTATTTTAATGATTTTTTGTTGTCTTCATAGTCTGAACGGCTCCATGCCGAACACAGCCGAGCAACGTGAGGAGACACTAATCTTTAAAGGCCCTGTAACCTATGAGATGGCGGGGACATACATGTGTGATGCCACCAACAGTATTGGTACCGGTTCAGCATCAGTGGAGGTGATTATAACAGGTAAGGGCTGGAATTTAAAGCTCTAAAAAGTAAAAGAGCTCTTCCTGCATGTTTTCCGTGAGAATGCATTGGATTGCCTCTGAAACATCACCGTTACATAAGCCACTTTTATCTGTGATGATTTTCTGGAACAGCATCTTGTCCTTTTCTGGTTCATCTCACTGTTCTTCGAGCTGCATGTTTTGCTGTGTGTTTGATGCTTGATGTGATCTGTGTATAAAAAGTTCATTGAAATCTTGTAACAAGACTAAAATACTGCATGATGTCTCACTTATCTCTGTACTTTCTTGTTCATGGTAATGGACTGTCATGTTCTGTCAAAACTGGACTATTAGAATTATGCAGTGATGCTTGCTGCTGTGTGCTGCATGCTTGGATCTCTTCTCCTGAGTCGAAGTGCTCAACTTTTCAAAACAGTGTCATCTCCTTTCCCTTTCTCTCATTTACCTCCCTTTTCATCATTTTATTTAAAGCTGCTGTGTGTAGGATTTGAATCTGTTGTTGGAAATAAAACCAAAAAATGGAGAAAAAATTGTGGAAGTATTCCTATGCATACCCACTGTTAGCAAACGGTTGCAGGAAAATTGTTTAACAGCCAAACAACACTGCCTTGTATTTTAGCAAGCTAGCTAACATTAGAAGTACAATATATCTTGCTATGCTAGTTTCCCGCTGTCTTCTTGCTGATCCAATGAATGAGCACAATTAATTAGCAGAGCCATTGATCAAGTCAGGATTGCACAAACAGTGCACCAGTGGGAGTTAGCCAGCTAATGGCAGCATGCTAGCCAAAACAAAAGCTCTCGCTGGGGACACTTTGTTCTTTCTTGTAGATAGGGTTGCCACCTTTGTCTGACACAAAACCTGGACATGGTCAACTGACTGTTGCCCACAAACATACATGTCCATAAGGCTGATAAAAGAGAATTGGAAGACGGCTTTGTAGAGTAGTGTTTTTATGACTGGCTTATCAGACAAAAAAAGTTTGTTCACGTACGCTATAAATATACTTTAAAAAATGCAAGTATGCTTTCAGCTACTTTTTATGCACTTATCAGTGATATACTAAACATAATTATATTTAAGTATAGTTGGCTTATACTGATAAGTATACAGAATTTTTTAAATACATTTTGGTCTACACTTATCTATTATGTACACATTGATATTAACCACCACAGAAACAGATAAACATTTGGCAAATTTCATTGACAATATTCTTCCAAGGTGTGAGAGTATTCTTTAAAAAAATATATGTATACTTAAAAAGTATATGTTCATAAACTAAAAAAAGTGCCACGTAAGTAGTAAACTAACAGTACATCAGTTCACTTTTATTTATTTTTTTACTTAGATGTAAACTAGTTGTGTACTCAAAGTTTACTACACTTACACTTACAATATATTTTTATAAACTAAACAGTCGGCCAATTTAGTCCCAAGAAGTACTGAAATAGTACACATGTCAGTAGGGAAAAAAGACACATTTACTGCATACAGACAAACTCAACTAACCTACTGAAATCCCGGACATTAAATGTACTGGGACAGGTGGCAACTCTACAGTGGACAAGTAAATAATTTAAAGTGCTAATAAATGGTATAGTCAGTACAACAACAGTGTCTTTATTTATGAGCTATGTAAAGCATGTGGTTTGGGACACAACCTTGGGAAACATTTATACTTGTGTCATTCTAAAATCTCCTATCTTAAAAGAAAAAAAGACTTAAAATGCTAAAACATACATCCAGCAGCTTTATCTATGTTAAGTGGGGCTGTTAGGGGAATTAGAGTAAGCCTTACACCCTCTTCCCTTCCATCTCTCCTTACCCAGAGTCCCCTAGCTCCACACATGCTGAGCAACAGCGAGCAGGTGCTGCTATTGGCGGAGCAGTTGTGTGTGGTACAGTGCTTCTGGCAGCCATTATATTGTTGGTGGTCTTCTTTCATCGGCAAAGACGCACATTTAAAGGAGACTACAGCACCAAAAAACAGGTCCTGGCCAACGGCTTTGGCAAAGCCAGTGACTTGTCGTCATGCCCCTCTCTGCCTCAGAGCCTGACGTATCCCGAAGACCTGAACTATCCTGAGGATGAGAAGAAGCCCGAACTTTATGGAAGCCCCAGTTTCTTAGGTGAAAGTGTTCAAGAGTTCCATAATCACCCTCCCAACAGGATGAAGAGCTACAGTCCAGTGGAGGACAACAAGAGGTTGAGATATAATGAACAGGGCTACAGGGATGGCTATGGGTCTGAGGTGGAAGTCTCGGTGGATATGGTTCCTCAAAAGGATGGTTCTGTCATATCTAAAGAGGAGTGGTATGTGTGAAAAAACAAAGAAAGAAAAAATATCTTTGTGTACATATTCATCTACATGCCATCGTTAGAATTCCTTCCCATGTTACATGATAGTAAATGGAGCTTAAAATCCAAGTCAGTATGGGTCAGCTTTATTTATATTAATCTCTTGTGATGGAATGCAGTCCAGAATATTGACCATTTTTCAACCACTCACTTTTCTGTTTCTGATTTGTAAACTTTTTTGATATATTTAAAATATAAATATATATAAATAAATTATATCACAGTGCTGGTAAATTCTTAAATCTGACTGGCCTGAAGGTGTTTAATGTTCTAAAACAACAGCTATAACAGAAAACCATGATGTGTTATTTCTAATATATTATTGTTTCTACAGTAAAAGCTAAGCCAATTTTAAACATGCCACATAACTAGGAAGTCTTAGAAACGATTATTTAACTGAGAAAAGCTTTCAAAAACAACATTTATGGAAGGAGTCTCCAGTGTCAATTTGTAACCCTAGCAATCAAAGTTACAGCCGTAATTAAAATCTGTGGTTTGTCATTAAAAAGCTGCTTTTTTATTATTAACTTCTACAGAAAGTGAAGGACATGTGAGGGTTTATAGCTGCTATAACATAAGTAAAAGTTTGTTTTTAATATATTGCACAACTTAAATGTAACTATAAAAAGATAAAAAATATAGTTGGTGTGGTTCAAGAGGGATGAAACACTACAAGTGGTGTTGTTATAGAACAAATAATCATAATTTCAGGCTGGTAACAGTAGCTGTTGTGTTTTATTTCTTACTTTGACCCCTTTTTTGAATACTATCATTCATTGTGAGCACTTGATGGAGCAGATAATGGCACTTTTGTTAGATTGTAGTGTATATAGTATAAATGAACAACATGTGGTGGGTATCTTTTTTTTTTTTTCACAGAGAAACTCACAAACCCTGCACAGCAAATTACACCTCACACTCACATCTGACCTTGGTTTTATCAGGACACGGTCATAGTGTGAGACAGTTGGGGATGAGTAAAGTCAGTAAAGTCTAAACATGTAGTGGCAGCAAGAAAAGTGTGGGAGAGTTAACAGCATCTCACGCACATACAGAACGGTTTCCCAATTAAACATTTAAACATTTTCAAGCACTTTGTTTACTGTGAACATTTTGCACTGTTGCTGTTAGTGTACTTTGTTATTATGTTAGATATTGTAAATTAAAAAGAACATTGAAATGTTGAAAAAAACATTACATTTTACATCAAAAAGTGTCAACAGACACTCAAGTCAAGTTCATATAAGAAACCAAACAAAACATGGAGCAAGTATGCATGCACAGCTACAAAACAGTTTATGATTCTTATAAACTGTGATAAGGCAAAACACATGGATTAGTACTTGGTATTTCCATTGTTACTTTCTAAACAAACAGGGCTTCACAGTGGTGCCAAACAGTTATTATAAATGAGATGCTCGAAGCACAAATAAACATGAAACAGATTACTGTGTGTGATTTTGCTTAGAGAAACATTGCATACCGGTCCTTCATGTGAGATTACCAGTGCTCATATGAACAAATACGTTCTGTCACGCATATAAAATGAACACCAGGACCGAAATTTATGTCTAATCATAAGTTCACATCTATTGAAAATGAATTTCAAGTCAGTAAATATGACCGCCAGGATCCGAAGTGCAAAATCTGCTGCTTTTTGAGGCTTTTAGGACTCTTACTATGATTGACTGCACCAGAAGCCGTTGGTAAACAGTGAAGATTTAGGTGCAGGGTTTTATAGCATCTGTGGGACAGAGCTTAGTTACAAATGCATTTTTATTTCCCAAAGTGTTACAACGAGCACTAAGAGTGAGACTTATGGCATCGGGTTTAAAATCCAGGCCCAGATGGTGCTGTGATTGTGTAGCTGAATTATGCCTGAAGCCAGACTTTTAAATATTAGCATTTTAAAGGTGCATAATGTGCCGAACATTACAATGTTTGAAAATGTTGCTTGTAAATAATTATAGCATTATAATGTTAGACACTGTATGACCAATAAGAGGATTTGTTTACGTTTTTTTCTGGAAATGTGCTCCGCTACCACCCAGAACAGAGCTGAACAACTGCTCCTTTTCCTTTAGGAGGACTTTTGTATCTGCAGCATTTACTGCATTTGAATCAAAGCCTAGTGTTTTTATCTGCTTGGTGTAGTTCATTTAGGCTGGGTGAGAACACGGCAATTCACAACTGCTGCAGTGTTTAGTACTGCAGAAAAAAAATGCAACGGGGAGACAATATTCATTATTAAGGAAGCAAGGAACATCTGAATTGGGATCAGGCCAAATAAAATCATGGTTTCAGCTGTATAGTTAAAATGGATAAGTGGTAGGAAAGAAGCCTGACTGTAGTCGAAGTAATTGTGTCTTCACTTACTTACTACATAGTCTAACATCAATCAATCTTGCCATGTTAATACCAATAATTACTGAAAATAGTTGCTTTTTTAATTCTGCTATTAGTTATTTTTTCTCCTCCTGCAGTAAACCTCTAGTATTTCATCAGCTATCACCTCGATTACCCTATGTTTCCTATATAGAGTATAGCTAGCTGGCTCACTTTCAGACAGAAGCAGAAAAATATGCATGATCCTGGTTGAAATGGATGAATCATACTGGTGACTTTGTTGCAGCATCATTATAGTGCAATTACTGAACAAAACAATGATATTTGGCATGTACTGTATATAATCAGCTGTGCTGTATGTGTTTTATGTACCCATAAATGTGTATTTGGAATATGACTTATGGCATAAAATATGACTCTTAGGAGCAGAAAGAATCAATAATCAGATTGATCAAGCAGAGTACCCAGAGTACCCCAGAGTACTCACACAGCACACAGACACATCTAACCAATGTTAGCTCAATATCACATGCAGCTTGTTTTCTAATTGGGAAGATATCGCTACAATATTTCTGATTCATTATAAATGCATACTCCTAATATTCTGATTTTTATTTAAATTAGTTATAATATTTATCATGCTAATTGCATTCAGTACTATATTATAGCAGCTAACTGGTGTTGCAAAATGTGTGTTACTACTCGTCTACATGGCGGGATTACAGAGAATGAAATGAAAATGTCTGAAAGTAGGAGATGATCACCAAATAATGTTTTAAGTATGTCTCACTGCAGAACAGAAAGTCCAGGGGTGGAGCTGGATCTGCTCTCCCCAACCCTAATTCAGACAACAGTGAAACAACAGACGCATTTATCCAACCTCAAGGTAGGATTAGCTGGATTAGCGAGCCGGTCCAGCACATGGACTTTTTCTTTTGCAGTGAGAGGGACTTGGAACACTATTTGTTTATCATCTGCTACTTTCAGCCATTTTTGATTATAATATATGATTTAAACCAGTCACTGTTGTAAGACAGGCAGCTATTCTCCCGTGATTGCTGTTGTTTAAAGCTGTAAAAAGCAGAAAATTAGGAGCATGGAGTGAACAGTGAAGCAAAAACGATGTATCATACTTTGTGAGGACGTCGTTCCAATTAGCAAACAAGGTCTTTTTCAAAGTCATCAAAACAAAAATGAAGCACACTGTGCTTGCTATCTCAGGAAGTTTTACTGACCATACAAGGACAGTAAATGGCTAACTTTGACAGTTGTACATGCTAAAAGATCAGAAATCAGTCCGGCTGTAACATCAAATGCTGACCTAAACAAATTCATGATCAGATTAAAGCCAAGTTAACTCAAAACAGAGAATGATGACTTTATTATGGAACAAGCTGTGTTAATTCAACTATAATTTAGCAAAAACATGTCCAGTAAATGTACAATCATGTCTAATCATGTTGTCCACAAATGGCTGTGCAAAAAGCCTTTGAGTTGGTTAAATATCAGTACTAAGTCCATAATGAATCCATAACAGTTGTGCAAATTAGTATATATATATATATATATATATGTTGTGCATGCACCGCAAAATAAACTTCACCAAAGACTACCGTACCGTAGAAGTAAAAATGTTCTAATGTTCTACCAAAATGTCAGCAAAGCTCTTAAATTTGTTTATGGTTTGATGTGTATGATGTAATTTATTGAGTGAAAACCACAGTGAAAACATAGTTGTACATATTTGCTGTATAAATGTCTTGTAGTGCAACTGGTTGTATGCAAATGAATAAAATAAACCATGTATAATGTGTATATGTTGTGCTTGAATACAGTTCTGTTCACCAAAGTGTTACATAATCCTGAAATGTGATCATTACAAAAATGTTTTTGCTTTTGCACATGGATATAATTACTCTGTATAGTGTTTTGTAAATATTTGTGTTGTGCAATAAGTCACTGGTGTGAGATGACTATGATGTACAGTAGTATATACGTATTTCCACTGGCATGCCATTTGTTAACTTAATGCCTTATTTTCTTGGTGGCTGTAACTGTACTTTGAATAGTTTGAGTATAGCTTGTATCTGTATTTGTTGGGATTTGGGGGTATAAGCACATGAATTGTTCTTTTGCAAATAAAATGTGAAAATTCATCTGTAAAACTCCCTGTAATCAGTTTCATGTGGGGGAAAAGAAACACTTTGTCAAATGGTCTTGTTTATTGCACAAAAGCTTTTTTTCCCCTATTTGCTGAGTAACTGGCCTGCGTTGGCTAGATGTCATTTAGTCCTGACAGTGAAATCCTTTTTTCACTCAGCAATAGTGATGTGTTAGAGACTATTTGAGACAGATATACTCGCTGGAGGCTTTTTAGTTTGTGGCTGGCTCTTGTCTTTGTTTTCCTGGGTAGAAGCCAACCATTGTCTCTCTAAATCTAATATGAGGCAGACTTTCATTGGTCAGGAACTAACATCACACTGTCCACTTTACACTGTGACCTAAGTGAAAGTTTACGTGAAAGCCATTCATGGTAGACCAGATTTGCTGGGCTGAGTTGGCACATTTAACATAAAAAACGCACACATGTATTCCAACAGGAAATGCACTGGGGCTTTCTGCTGTTCACCTAAAAGATAGTGGAAAATAATTGTTTCAGCTTAAGAAATGTTTCAACTTCCAATTGATTCCAATTCCAGTTTTAATGCAGTAGCTAATATTACACCACAGCGCCACAGTTGAATACTTGATTTTGATTGGTCAGAATCAGAGGCAAATACATCACATGATCTAAGACTAATTTAAAAATGCTTACAAAATGCCATTGCTTAAAAAAGAGAATGGCTTAATTTTTTAATATGTTTTCTATAAGCATATGTTAATTTAATGTCTATGGAAGATATCTCACTATGTAACAGTAACAGACTATTTCCATCCGAAAAAAACATGTCTGTTGATGATGTCACTTAATCTACTATAGTAGCAGTTTCAAATTAGTTTTAACATGGTGAACCGAGATAAGTGCCATGATAGCCCCAGTAAAATGTCCCAGTGTGGTTAAGGTGAATAGAAGCCAATCAGATTAGTGGACTGGAACTAACAGTTTTATAATACCTCTTTATATCAATTTTACAGAGGTTCATTTTTCTAGTAGGACAATCACCAAGCGTCTGTCTTTCCTACAGAGTCCCCCCAGCCACTGAGCGCAGCCGAGAGGGTGATGGGTGTCCTCGGATGGGTGATTGCTCTTGGCATTATCCTCTTTATAGCTGCTATCGTATTCGTGGTCAACAGACAGCAGCGGATGAAGCGAAATGACAGTGACTCGTGGGTACCATGTCATACAGAATACTGTGTTCGAACAGTGTCCTGATGTATGTCTGCCTGACTAATATATCTAAGAAAAAAAAGTTTAGTATGTCTAAACACTGTCACTTAGAATGTCCAATTAACCAAGCAAGGCCTGGTAGTGCCTCTCTGGTAATCCCCCCTGCAATTAAGCTCATTTTTTGTTTATTTATAGCTAATAATATTCTTTTTTTTACAAGTATATTCATGAACAACAGTCCAGGATTTCTTACTTGGCCTACTTGGCAAGCTGTTTTGCTAGTGCTATCTAATTCTAGTTTAGTTGGTCAATCATCATGGCCATGCAGCTTGAATTACTGGTAAGCCAGGTTATGCTGGTATACTGAACTAGCATTCTTTTCTGGTTGCCTACTGCATCTGCACATATCATTGCTGAGTTTTTAGGATAGAAGTT
>JAOVVF010000019.1:15930995-15941159 GCA_028565595.1 Duopalatinus emarginatus
GGTGTGTTAATGGCATGTTCGGCGAGCTGTTCAATGTTCAGTAAAAAGTCCTGACTACCAACCTGTTGTCTGTACGTGCGTCACCTCATGTTTATTACAATAAATCAAAAACACAGTTTCATTTCAAATTCACCAGTACAGTATTTTGAGCCTGTGACGCGATGTCACGTAACTGCTAGGCTTTAGCCTATTATATAAGCGCCCCAACTGCAATGAACTAGCTTTGGGGAGAGGGGGCCAGCTTGCAAAAGGTTGAGAACCCCTGATCTAGAGAACTGTGTCTATTAGTCATTATTTCACAGGAATGGAGTTTGGACATACTGTATGTTGCTTCTATTTTAATATTTCCAATTGTTAATATTTATCTTGTAATGAAAGTCTGTGTTTTATTTTAGTTTTTTACTTCTTTTATTGACATGCTGGTCTATTTTCCCTCAGTTTTCTGCAATACCCACCATGACTACCTGCTGATATGCTGCACTGAACTTCAGCCTTTACTTTATTTCTACCTAAAGAGAGACGCACAGCAGTTCTTTAGTCCTTTAGTCCGGTTCGGCTCTCCCACCTCTTCGTCTGGGCACTCTTCGCAACCGTAGAGTTTGAACTTAGGTTCGACCTTTCATGCTAGCATCAACACAATCAGCCTCATCATCTCACAGATCTCTAGTCCTTTTGACTAGACCTCTAGATCTCTAGCTAGTCAAAACTCTGCCAAAACTCAGCAGTGTCATATATAGTGCTAATGTTTACACGTCTCCTTATTATGACCTTGGACCTCTCTAGAACATGGTGAATGTAAAAATGCTCTTGCTCTTTTATTTTAAGAGCTAACAGCGAAACATGACCATTATTCTTTATGTTTAAATCTTTGTTCGATTGTAAACTATTCCAAGCGGTAGAAAAGCACAAAGTTCTTAGGAAATAATGAAAATACAGTAATAATAACATTTATATTAACATAGGTCAGTGGTTAAGATTTTGACCTTCATCAGACTTGATCAGAAGGTTGTGAGTTCAAATCCCACCATTATCAAGCTCTTGAGCAAGACCCTTAACGTTCATCTGATTGGTTGTATACATGAGAATAAAACAACTTGCTCTGGATAAGCCTTGATCTGCCAAGTGCCTGTTAATGTGCACTTAACAGTATTTATCACTAAAAGAATCAAGAAAACCTCACCGCTAATTCAAAATAAATATATTTAATGTACTTCAGGGGGAGTTTTTTTCCCTCTAAGAGCCAGACAATGGGAAGAGTGCCGATGAATAAAATGGTGCTTTAATAGGGACGTAAAAGATATTTATTAGCCAATATTCAGTGAAGCACGTACTTAGTATTATATTGGCACACTACATATGTCATTAATTTTTAGCAATTTAATAGTAGTTGCTCCACCAGCTATGGGGTAGTACTGCTATTAGCATCATTATAGATGCAGTAAGTAGACAAATAAAAAGCTACTTATGAGCAGAAGAACAAGGCAAGATTTATACATTACTATTTAATAATAACAATATGTAGATGGATTTACCTAACTGATGGACTAGGATCAGGAAACTGCTAAATTTGGGCATACATCTTATAGAAAAACCCTGACGTCAGTGCATGCATCAGTGCCATCTGCTGTTTTTGTGTTTTGTAATTCTCAGTACATCCTCTGATCACATTTTCCTTTCCCAGGACCATCTGTGGTGCTGCCACGACCCACCGCAACACCCACAAACCTTCCCCCAGGGGACGAACCCGTCAATGTCACTATCACCGTCATGGCCTCAAGCTAGAGTCACCATGAAACAGAAAGTTTTTATTTGATCTGACAGCGATAGAGAAAGGAACAGGAAGGAAAGTGAGGGAGGATTTATGGTGCTGGCACAGAGAAGATTCTGTTCTATTTGGGGAAAAATGGAAATCAGGTTTACTAGCTAATCATTGCAAGTAATGAGAATATTACATTACTTAAAGTACTTAATTAATTATAAAGTTGCTTTACATTTACAGAAAGGAATTCATTACAAAAAGGTAACCTTCATATTTATTACACTTTATTATACTTTTCTTATAGATTAAAAGTGAAAGATTAATATGTTGGAAAATTAAGCATTTATAAACAATAAAGTTATTATTTTCTGAATTTCATTTGCTACTTTAATTTTGTTCAACACCTGCCTTTAAAAACATATTTTTTTGCTGTTTTAGAAAATTAATCAATATTTTTGAGCATTAAGATATTTTGCAATAAAAAATACTGTGCACATCACATTACATTTTTAGTGAAGATACAAAACATACAATACTTTTCAGAAATAAAAGCCAAAGTGGACGTTATCTTGGTTTTGGAAAGATCATTTATTCTTAACTTTTTCTATCAAGAGCAGCAGGTTAAAACTAGAACAAGTGCACAAGAAACAAGGGATAGTCCTCAAACTTCACAGACAATGACAAACTCAGGAGGGAGCCTGAACAATCATGCTTACAAAGAGGAAGCACTAGAAACTAGTGTAAAATATAACATATATAAGAACAAAGCACGTCATAAGGAAACATACAGATTATCACTACTGAACTTAGAGATTTACTTCATGTTTTTACATCATGTAAAAACTACAGGAACCCTTTGGTTACTTATAATGTCCGACAGCTTGTGTTTGAGTTTTATAAATATTGTCTTGAATTCCAAACCATCACCCTGAAAAAAAAGCAAAACAGTTTTGAGTTTTCTTTATAATCTGACAATCAATTTCATTTTCTGCTTGAAAGTTAGATTTCTGCTTACCCTTGATAGTCTGAAATCTACAAGAATACGCTCCTCCATTTCCAGGAAGTGGATTTTGAAGATCAGCTTGTTGTTACGACGATCCATTGTTGACACTGTCGCCTGAAATAAGACAAAACAAGCAAACCAAAAAAATAAATAAATAAATAAAATCAGAAATTGTATGGTCTTCCTTAGCCAAACTGAAAATACAGTACTTCCTCATTTACTGTTCAGTACCTGATTGGTGCAAGTCTGTTTCCAGGTGTAGCCGAGGTTAATACAGGTGTCACGCAGTGTTGTGCAGGACGCCTCTGCCTTCAAAGTAGTGAAGAATCTGGTCATCCTCCTGACTAACCTCTGCCATGGGTTCTGTGGAATAAACATTTCTGTCAGGGCAGCACTGGAGGCACTAGTCAGGACTTGAAGTAACTACATGTGCGTTCATGCCATCAAATAAAAGTCACTAAGCAGCAACGTTAATGCTATGGAGCTTTTATTTTGTAGAATAATATCAGTTGATTTATTATGCATTATAAAAACAAATCTCAGAAGAAGAGTTTGTTACAAAAAAACAAACTGAGATATAAATCAAATTAGAGTTGTCTTTGAATGGGTGTTTTTGCTCTAGTAAAACCACAGGTTATGCTGGCAGGAAGCAGGGAAACGTGCAAGACAGCTCGGTTTAGCTTCCAGATGGTGTTGTTGATACTAAATATTATTAAATTAATTTAAAAATTATTAGACTGTATTAACAAATCTAGGCATGGCAACAAAATTACCCAAACTACTAACAAGTAAATACTTAATAGATTAGATGTCCTAACCATCTGCCCATCAAAACCCCAAATGTTTGAATGTCTTTTTCTAATCTGGTGTGGGCCACAGCCCCCTGGTGGGCCATGAAAGTACCACAGATAGGCCACAAGAGGCCATTTACCACAAATTAACACACATGCATCAAACCTACACCCAACCTATCCTTCAATATTTGTTCATTCTCGAAAATGGATGCACCAACAATAAAACTGGAGCAACTGCTTCATTTACACTGTAGTCATCTAACCACAACATATGGCCAAGAAGAGACACAGTGAAGTGAGTTCAGACAAAAACATGCTTTAAGAGAGTATCAGAGATGACTAAACTAAGCAGAGCTTTTCCAAGGAATTATTAGGAAAATTATTTGGGAATTATTAGGATAATTACTATAATTGAAAAAAAAATTCTGAAATATATCAACAGTATTAAAGATCACTTTTTAAAGATTCTACATAAAAAAGGAGTAATTAAGCTCTAAGGCAAATGACTTCATTCCTGGTGATGAAACTGATCTGGCTTTCTAGACTACATGTAGCCAAATAGCGTTAATGAACACATTCATATATAATAAATATATTTTAGATATCATACACAGTTTTCCATTTTATCTGTAAGCTTACAATTAAGTTTAAGAATGTCTTAAATTATGCCAGAAGACACATTTATTTAAAACTCCTACATAAATTTTCTTTTGCCTAGAATATATTTTATTCTACACTGCATCACGATGTAGGCTATAGAAGTTTGTTAACTGACGTGTAAAGATGAATGTAATGAAAACCAGATTCTCATCAAATTTAACACAAGGTGTATTACAATAAAACAGAAGGTATCATTTAACTGAAAGTGGATAGAATATATAGAACTTGGAAGCTTAAAAGTATTTAAATAAATTAAAAATTGTACATACATGCATACATGCAACTAAAAAATTCAAATATAAAAAAAAATAAGTAGAATGTTACCTAAATTTAAGCACTGTGTTAAACATTACTGAGGAAAAATAGATATTTATAACAGAATGTCAACTTTTTCAATATGTTTGACTGCTTATATCATTAAACAGCCTTAGTGAAGCACAGCATATGGTGAAGTGTTATTACCTGGCTAGCACCCGGTGTGCCCAGCAGTTGGCTTCCTAATAGCATATGATCTGGGCAGGCAGGCTGGGAAAAGCTAACCTGCGCTCCTTCAGTGTGCACCACATCCTCCCTGACCTCCCACAAGCCCTGCGGCTCCGGCTGAGAGCTGGAAATCTGCACTCGCTCTTCACTGCAGAAACATCCACGCAGTGAAGGTTATGTTCTCTGTCAGACAGCTGTGTAAATAAGTAAATTATCCTGCGAGTGCGAGTAACTGCAGACCTGTTCGTTTGTGCTAGCTGCAATCTCTCAGAGTCAGACCGGAGCATCTTGGTTAGTGGGCCTTGGATGTCGGCTTGGCGTTTTGCTCCTGCAGGCAAAATAAAAATAATAAGCCATTCTTTAAAACACTTAAATTCACTTTTCTGAATGTTACCTACATTTAAGTCTCTAAATAAATCTTATGATGGTTTCACTGACAATAAATGTTAGTAAAATCTGACAAATATAACATAATTTATGATAAACTAGCATGACATTCAGTCATTTTTCAGTATTCCTGTAATAGACTCGCATCTCATCTAGGGTGCATTCGCATCCAGTGTGCTCGAGATAAAACTCTCGATCGACTGTGACTCTAACCAAGATGACAGTTACTAAAAACGGATGAGCAAAAGATTTCAAATCCTACACATTCCACCTCCTGCCAGGTAAACAAGTGTCTCACAGATTTCATTTGTATTCGGGATCACAACAGCCTCTTAGATTTGAATGATAATAATAATAATAATACTACATTTAAGCAATAATACACTCCAGGTTTATGCTATATCGCGAGCTGGTGTGCTGCAGTCATAGATCAGTACACCAGTACCAATATCGCACATTACAGCATGAACCTTTATGGCTTCACATTATTGTGATTATACCACAGATAAGTTATCAGCGTTTATTGATTGATTTTAGGATTAAGAGGACAGAAAAATGCAATCTGTTTGATTATCAACATTCCGCATTGTAAAATAGTTCCATTCTATCAGACGGCCTGCTGGTAAATCATCTAGTGTTATATATCTAAACGGCCCGCTGCTGAAAAATCAGACTATATCACTCAAGAAGCATCATTAACTACCCAATAATTATTATACAGATAATACAAATGCATCCATTCATAAAATAGGATTTATTAACTCGATATAATTCATTTTGGCCGATGTTGCTGGTTTGTTTATAGTTCCGGTGTTTGGCTTGTAACACTGGCACCATTGCTAGGGTTGTGTGTGAATGTGGTGGAGTGATATTTGGTGAGCTTCGGCCCCAGTGCCATTATCACGTAATAACGGTGACCATTGGAACGTCTGTCAGCCAATCAGATTGCAGGGGCGGAACTAGCTGTGGTATAATTTACTTATATAGCGCTTTTCAGGACATGAACATAGCATCATAGCGCATTTCGTGATTTGAATTTATTGTACAATACTATTTAATCCCCCAATCTCGGATTACAAAGTGTATCAGAAATACAACAATTTACAACATGTGGTGGTCGTCACAGTCTACTCATATGTCATTCACATTTCTATCACAGGACAAACTCTTATATTAGAAATAAATTAACAGTGCCCTGGTTTTAGTTGGTCTTTGTGATCATGACAGATTGTAAAGTTGAGGGTATTTTGGTCATTGCTGCAGCACATATCTAAAAAATTTGATTTTGACTGCTGTATCAAAATCAAGACGGCTCAGAAAAACCTTAACCCACACCTGATTTGAAGCTCCTGCTGAACCAGCGGTGCTTTTTGATCTCAGGAATAGTGATCCGGTCCTCCGGACTATGAAGCAGTATCTTAGTTAACAGTCCTACAGAAAAGAGAGCAGAAATTCAGCCATATTTAAACTATTATTAGTATATTATTTTCACCACTGTAATAAAACCCTTGTATGGACTGATATGAGGTAAAGACAGGAGGAGTATGTTTCCAATAGATTTCTATTCCCATGAATCCACATTTGAGTCACAAATGGGGATATTATCACAGTTGGCATTTAAGACAGTGGGAACATGTATTCATTAGAAATTTATGTACAGCCTGTGAGGCTTAAATGTTTTAACAGACTACACTTTCAGAAAATATGGTCTGGACTCACCCCCTACAGGACTAAACAGTATTAAAAGTTAAACATTAGCATCGCTTTCAGAGGTGTTGCCGTTTGAATTATACATAATAACATAGTCCAAACCTTTCACATTCAATAACAGCATTAGGGTATTTATCGACCATTAAAAAACATACAAGATAGTGGTAGAATTAAAAAAATGAAGAGAAAATGCTTGTTATCTTGTTATTATAAGCTGAAAATGAGAGTATGCAGAGTGATTAGCTTCTCTCTGAGTTTGATATCTGGCATATGTGATAAAGACATGGGCTCCAAGTGGCATGACACAAAAACAAGTTTGAATTCTGGTGATGCCACAGCCATCCGTGGCCGAGTCCAGACAGCAAAATTAGCCATACTTTAAGAGAAGGTGGGATGGCATATTCTCTAGCCCTTATCACTTACAGTGACACTAACCAATCATAGGAATGGGGAGGAACACTTTCATTTGAGTATGTTACACCGTTTTGGTTGGTAGCCTGTGTGTGATTGGTGGGTTGGTCAGACTAAATTAAGGACAAAATTGGGAGAAAAAACAAGCAGAAATGCGTACATTTATTTTGCAAAGTGTTACCTGTTCACTAGAACTAACTTTGAAACTGTAAATAACATTATAACAACCCTTCTTTCTACTGCCAATTACCCAGAGGCATGGCATCGATTTTCTTCCACGGTGTAAGGTAGGTTTTCGTCTGCAGCCAGTCAGAATACTCTTGACAGCTCTCACTCGGTTGGTCCCATGGTAACTCTGTAAAAAAAAAAAAAAAAAAAAAAACACAATCCATCAGTGATATCTAAGCTGACAGATGCTGTAGGCTCTGCTTCTGTTCCACAAACTAACACAGGTTCTCCTCACCTCCAGCCAGCATGGCAGTAAGAACGATGCCGCAGGCCCACACATCTGCAGGCTGAGCGTTAAACTCGGAGCGGGACATCAGCTCTGGAGCCACGTAAGGCAGCGTGCCGCACAGACGAGCCAACTTACGTTCACGACCACGGTGCCGGAACATAGTGGCCAGTCCGAAATCTGTGATCTTCAGATTATCTGAGAAACAGATTCACAGGTTAAGAACAAACGTCCTAATGTGGTAAAATGGTTTTATACTTGTCTGATCAAAATAAGCATCACCTTTGTCATCCAACAGGATGTTTTCTGGCTTGATGTCTCGATGTGTGATTCCGATACCGTGGAGATATTCCTGTGAAGCAAAAAGCAGGCTAGCGACAATTTGGTAAGAATTCTCTAGCAAGGAGACCAAATAGAGAGAAAACAAACTATGATTCATAACAGGAAAAGAAAGCTTTTTAATTTCAGGCTTTTTCCCCAGAACAGAAACAAGCTCCTATCTGAAACAGAACCAGAGCAACTCACTCAAATAGTAAAGAACTGTTTCAGTATAAAGGGTGATAAATTGGTCCGAGTTAAGGGGAAGGATTTTCAGTGCTTTCACTGTAATTACTGTTCAGGCAGCAGAAGGCTCTGAACATTTCTAACCGCTAACATCAGCTCCAGTCTAAATAAAATCTTGGATTTGACTTGACATGATGGTGCCCCGTGCTGGTAATGGAGTTATATAACAGCTTTGCAATGCCTAACTGACACTTTACTACAATTTAGACAGCATTATTGCAGCTTTAAATCTGTAGACCATTTCCTGTGACGGGCAAAATGCATTGTGGGTATTCTGTACCTTCTAGTTTAGTAGGCTACTATGTGACTTCAGTGAAGGCAGTATACAATTTAATACAAAATATATTCTATATAGCTAAATAAGCCTAGATATAATAAGCCTAAATATGTGACTTTTTTAAATTACATGTCATTATTAATGTTCAAAAGTTTTGCATTACTTTTGGTTACTTTTAGTTTTGCAGTACTTTTGCTTTGTGTGTGTAACTAATGCAGACCAAAGTCTGTGTGTTAGAATGTAAGAAAATAAAATATGGATAGCACAAGTTTTCACTAGTGTGATTCTCAATTGGGCAGCCAAGGCCTGAGGTCAGGGAACTGTCCGGACCTATGACCGGAAGGTCACCAGTTCAATCCCCTGTACCAACAAGTGGACAACTGAAATGTCATTGAGCGAGACACCCAACCCCATGCATGCATAGTCTCTTATCGAAACTATTTAAAATCTGAACAAATACCTTATTTTACACCAGGTTGTTTCTTGCCATTTTAATATCAGGATTACCGAAAGATAAAAAAATTATCCACATCCAAATTACTTTAACATAACAGAGGCTGATCTTTAGTGATGTTTTAGATCTGACCGAAGATTTAACCACAAGTATAAATACATTCTCTGTCCAACATACATTCAACAAGTAAAAACCTTCCAATACACTATATCACAATACTAACGGCTAAAATTAAATATTAACAATTTTAAAAACATTTTTTTTTTAAATAATCCCATTACACTTCTAAAGAAACATTTACAGTGGAGGAGTGAGTTTGCCCACTGACAAAAATGAACAGTCTATAATTTTAATGGTAGGTTTATTTTAACAGCAAGAGATAAACATTAAAAAGAAAATCCCCATCCATCCTCCTGTCGATGCGGTGAAGGTGTCCTGCACCCTTAGCAGAGAAAAACCCTCAAAGCACGTTTCCACAGTGGGGATGGTGTTCTTGGGGTCATAGTCAGCATTTGTCTTCCTCCAAACATGGCGTGTTGAATGTCAAAGAGCTTGATTTTGGTCTCATCTGGCCAGAGCACCTTCTCCCAAACACTCTCTAAATCATTTAGGTGTTCACTGGCAAACTTCATACTGGCCTGCACATGTGCTTTCCTCAGCAGAGGGATCTTGTAAGCACTGCAGGATTTTATTCCATTACAGCATAATGTGTTACCAATGGTTTTCTTGGTGCTTGTGGTCCCAGCTGCCTTAAAATCAATAACAAGCTCCTCCTGTGTAGTTGTAGACTGATCTCTCACCGTTCTCATGATCATTGATACCCCAAGAGGTGGGATCTTGCGTGGAGCCCCAGACCGAGGTCGACGGGGTCGGTCATTTTGTGTTTCTTTTCATTTTTGAACATTTGCACCAACACTTCTTCTCGCCCAGCTTCTTGTTATGGTTTTGTAGCCCATTCCAGCCTTGTGCAAGTCTACAATCATGTCCCTAACACCCTTAGACAGCACTTTGGTCCTGCCCCAGAGGTAGAAGTCTGACTGATTGATTCTGTGGACAGGTGTCTTTTGTACAGGTGACACGCTGAGACAGGTGTTTTTGTGTTGAAATTACAAGTATCTAACCGGTCTGTGGGAGCCAGAAGTCTTAATGGTTAGTAGGGAATCAAATACTTCTTTTACTCAATAAAATTTAAATCAGTTTATGTCTTT
>JAOVVF010000019.1:15947652-15959795 GCA_028565595.1 Duopalatinus emarginatus
TACTTTTATTTTGAAACTAATAAAGAAGTAAAGCGCGCATGTTTTGTGTTATTTCTGCAAAACAGTTTTTTTTCCCTTTGAACGTGAGATAATAATTGTGTGTATATATATTATACATTGTTATGTATGACTTGTTCTGAACTGAAACGAAAAGCGCGTTTAAACTAACCTCTCAACATAAATAGTGGTCACGTGTCTGACGTCAGATTTGGGTGCCCTGGCAACACTTCCGTAAACAGAAGCTGTGTTAAACTTTTTCACGTTCCTTTATCATATTTAAAGTTCTTGATCTGATATCGGTATCATGCTGGTTGGACAGAGAAGCAAAGCTCGGTGTCGGGAGTTTACCGGTCCTACACCTCACTCAGTGGCAGTGGTAAGATACAAATATAAAACTATATAAAAAATAAATGAGTAGACAGACAGACAGACAGACAGACAGACAGACAGACAGACAGATAGATAGATAGATAGATAGATAGATAGATAGATAGATAGATAAAAACGTGCAGTAACTTACTGCATCCCTATCTATCTATCTATTTTTGTTTGTTTGTTTATTTATTTATTTTCATTCATTCATTTGAAGTGAAAAGTTAAAAGTGAACTATTTGCCTACAGAAGACTGTGACCTCTGCATTTAACCCATCCATGCAGTAAAACACACACTAGTGAACACTAGGGGGCAGTGAACACACATACCCAGAGTGGAGGGCAGCCCCAAACCACGGCACCAATTGGGGAGCAGTTGAGGGATTAGGTGCCTGGCTCAAAGGTACTTCAGTCATGTCTTGTCCATTGTGGGGATCAAACCCAGGACCATCTGGTCACCATCCTGTTTCCCAACCACTCTCAATCCAGCCTTGTAAGTGGAAGGTCCCTGGTTCGATTTCCACACTGACAAGACATGACTGAAGTGCCATTGGGAAAGTCAACTAACCCCTAAAAGGCTAATGTAGCATGATGGTACAGCTGGCAGCATCTATGCCACACAGGGGATTTGCAGATTTTATCTGGGTTTCTAAGTTTCCTTCCACCTCCCAAAACATGCCAATTGGTGGATTGGTGTAAATGCATGATACCCTGGGATAGGGTGTTGTCCCATTAAGTTTGTATCCCAGTTTACTGCAAGCCTGACATGGACAAAGCAGCTACTGAAGATAAATAAGTAAGTGCATGAATGGATGAATAAATAAATGAATGAATTCATGGAAATGTAGGCTCAAATGTAGTTATAAAAATATAGTTGTTAAGATTTAATTGTGTACTCATTCATTCATATAAAAGATACACCCAAAATATACCCAGGATCTATTTGAGTGTGAGTTCTACTTACAGTACATGTTGCTCTTTTCGAGACATTTATGACAGTGCACTTTTGAAATGATTGATCACATTTTTAGCGAGCCAGACAGCCATTATGCAGACCCTCAGACTACCTCATCATGGAACGAAGGAAACAAGAGGCTGCTTGCCACAGTGTGCTAGAGTTTACCAAGGACCAAAGTGCCTGCGATCTGAGAATGCGCTGGGAACAGAACACTGAGCAGAGGATGGTTTCGGCCACTATTGAGCGGCGCGTCCACGAGGCAATGAAACAGTATGAGATGAGCATCGACGAACGGAGAGAAAGGTACTCATCCTGTTTTATCTACATATCAAGTAGGTTGAACTATTAGAATTATTAAAGAATGTATCACTTCTTTGGTCCATCATATCTCTGTCTGTCTTTGTTTATACAGGCTGCGTAATCTGTTGGAATGTGAGGAGAGAGAATTGTTGCGAGAGATGGAGGCAAAGAAAGACACTGTGCTCGAAAGGCAAGCCAGGATGCGTGAGAGAGCAAAGTATCTGCAGGAGAAAAGAGAGAGTGAGAGGCAGAAGGTGGTTGCTGAGAAGCTTGATCAACTCTTCAGGTAGTCTTATACTAACAGGTAGTCTTATACTAACCCCAACCCAGGGTCCTAACCCTTACTCTAAATTCTTGGAAGAGCACATATGTAAAACCAGAGAACATAGAACAATGGAAACACAGGGCTCTTTGTCATATTCCCATTATGCACCGTATAAATCTGAGGACCCTGGAAATATAGGAAGGACCCAAAAATACAGTCATACCGTCATCACAGAATGTAGGATTCTTTGCTCAGCACATTCTACTGAAACTGTGACTGTGTGCTATATGCATGATTTAATGAGCATTTTGTACTCTCATTGTTTAAGACATATTCACAGCAGCTAGGCAACAAGGAAACATTGACAACTAGCATGAGGTATCTAATGACTAGCATGAGCTATCTAATGCTTCAGTAAGCTAGCACTTATTTGTTAAGTCATTGTAGAGACAATGTACAGACACAGAGAAAGTAGAATCAAGATAAAAACTATGACATTTTTATCAGATGTGATGGCAAATTGCTTAAAAAAAATGACAGACAAATAAAAATAATCCTATAATCGGACTTTTACAGCTAACCAGACTCCTATGTGTTCAGCACTGTTGAAAATGGTTTATTATTGTGTCACCTGAGTTATCAGTGAACATAGAGCTACCAGATTAAACATCTTATGTCTTATGTAAATATACTGAAGAGCCAGACAAACTGGTACAGTCGTGTCTATGAGAAGTGCATAGGCTGCTGGTGTCTCCATAATGGTATAGGGTATCCAGCTGGCATTCCATTGGACCCCTGTAGCATCTAGAAATGTCGCAATGTGAGCCACCTTTTTACACCTGTCCATGTCCTGATGGGTTTGGCCTCTTCCAGCAGGACAATGCACCTTCACACCTTATGGTTAGAGAAACACTCAACTGGGTTAAGGGTTTTTCCATTCTCACCTAAGTCGCCAGATCTCAATGTTATTAAACATATCTGAGATGCCATGTAATGCTGGTGGTAAGCCGGGCTAATACTTGCCCGGTCCGCCACAGGGCATGGACTCCACAATCTTGGAAAATTAGAAATATTCTGTAGGCAATAAACATCATATGTCCTGCAAAACGATCCTGAATTCCGTTGTAGGATTTCTGTGTTCCACAGAATGTTGCATAGCATTCCAAATGTATTTGTTAACGTTGAGATCCAGTGACTAGCATAGGCTTTTCTGGCACTTCAGTGTAACATGCAAATTCCACACAGCCTGCCAGGGAGTTGAACCAAGGACCATCTTGCTGTGAGAGACCTACTGCACCCCCACAGTGCTGCCAATACCGAAACTGACTTAGACTTCTGATTTTGTAAATACTACCAGAAGGAATCTGCTAGAATAAAGGAGAACATGTCGTATTGCTACCAGTTTATGAGACTGTGTAATACTGAAGGCCTCCAGTATTTTTAGATAGCTATTGGATTTCTTTACTCATTTCTCTGTGCTCTTGGGTTTCAGAGAGCAGAGCGAGGAGCTGCGTGCCGTGCAGACACGCCGACAACAGGACGAGGTCTGCACAGAGCGTGCAGCACAGATCCAAACACGTCGACAAGAGCGCCAACTGCAGCAGGAGGAAGAAATGCTGTTTGCGCAGCTTTGGGAAGGAGATCGTCTAGCCAAAGAGCAGCGAGAGAGCCTGCAGGCTCAGCATCAGAGAGAGAATAACCTGAAGCAGCTGGCTTTCCTGCGCATTCAAATGGAGGCTGCGGAGCAACAGAGGCTTCAGGCCAAACAGCTCAAAGATGAAGAGGCCCAGTTACTGGTATACTGTTTTTAAAAAAAAAAAATTTATCATGGTGAGCACAACTCCAAGAAATTTCATGTTGGCCCACATCATACCACCCCATCGTTGATTACTTGCCTATAACAGCATGTCATCAAGTGTTTAATTCCTTACATATGAACATATAATTTAATTATTAATAATGTATATGATTGAGGTCATCTGCATTTGCTGATTTTGTGCTTATAATTTGTTGTTGTTCAGCGGGATCAGAGGGAGACAATGTGTCTGGAAGAGCAGCGGGAGCAGCGAAGGAAGCTCCAGAATCAGGAGAACCGGCGCAGGCAGCTAGACACCTCGCTGCGCCTGAAAATGAAGCGTCTGGCGAAGGAACAGCAGGAGGAACTAGCGTTGGACATGAGTATCCTGGAGCAACTGCTTACACAGGCGAAGGATGAGAAAAAAGACGAGGCTCTGAGGAAGGTAAGACACTAAAAGACTGTTGTGAATCCTTGAAATAGAAGGTGTACCATGATGTTGCAGCTTGTAGCACTTTTTTAGAGAACAGGTTACTGTCTGTGTGGTGTTTGACATGTTTTGCCTTTATCTCCATGGGCTTCCTTTAAGTCCTTTAATTCCCTCCCACTTCCTTAAAACATGCAGATCTGCTCCTCAGGCATTAGATCCAGGGTGTCTTCCCATGCATAGACTCCATCTAGTTTCCCAGTAAGACAGGGTTCTGCATGGAACCCCTTTAAAATGTTTTCATCAGAAAATCTGAACAAGTACTTTTCAGTCTACATTAATCTGTGCTAAAAGTGTAAACTCCCCCATATCCCCCCCCCCCTCCCCAATTCTTTTTTCACTTCCTTTCAACATCCAGTGTGACTCATACTTAGGCACACCATGTTATTATACAAAATGTTCCCTTTGAATAGTTGGAACTGCGTGAGGAGCAGCACAGGTATCGGCAGTACCTAGCGGAGCAGCTGGAGGAGCAGAAACGGCATGAGGCCGAGACGGAGCTGCTGATCGATGCTGAGCTACAGCAGACATTGAAGCGCAGGGCGGAGCAAAACCGTCTGGTGAAAGAAGCCAGAGACCGGCTTATGAAAGATGTGCTGGACACACGACGTTTACAAATTCAGGAAAAGTGTAAGGAATTTTGTAAATGCTTGTCATGTATTTGAAACAGTGGCTGGGCATAGATGAGGGTCGCAGTCCATTTTAGCATATAATAGCACTAGAGTAGGTACAGGCTACATGACCAAATGGCTGCTTTATATCCTAGCTGTAGACATGTTAAAGACTATGTACCATTTGTATGCAAATCTTAATGTAAATTTGTACTGTATTTTGGCAATTTGCTGGCATCAGCCTACACCCGCTGAACAAACATTAGGCCCAAGCTGAAATTATTTAGGGTTGTTTTATTGTTTTTAAGTTATTAAAGTTTGGATTGACCAATTCTATTAATGGGACCAGTCAAACCAGCTAATAAGTATATAAATTTAATAGCAGTCACTCTAATATCTTTATAATATAAAATTAATATAATAATGTTTAATGGTAATATGTGATTTCCATCACTGTCAGTAACCAGTATGAAGCTAACAGCCTACATTTAATTCCTTTCTATATGGAGTTTGCATGTTCTCCCTGTGTCTGGGTGGGTTTCTTCCTGGGTATCTGGTTTCCTTCCACAATCTAAAGAAATGCAGTCAGGGGTATTGGTGGTACTAAAATTGACCCTAGGTGTGAATGTAAATGTGCGACCCAGTAGTAGGATAAGTAGTAGATACCCAGTTATACTCGTAGTTAGGAAACCGGCCTCGTGAACGCAAGGTCCGGGGTTCGATCTCTGCACACGGCAACACAGAACTATGGTGATCTTGAGCAAGGCACCTAACTCCCCCAACTGCTGCCCGGGCAGCATGGTTAGGGGCTGCCCCCTGCTATTATTATTATTATAAGCAGCTTCAATAATGTAACATTACTTTACAGAGTCCACATTTAGAACTTCAGGTCTAGAGGCTTAAAAAAACAAAGGTTTCCATTAATTTTGTATTTTGATAGTTCTGTCCAAAATAACTGTACTACACGACAGGAGGAAATGTCGTTTATATGGCTTTATAAGACCCATTTTCAATTTTTGAAAAAATTATTTTTGTGTCATTTCTCCTACTATCTCTGACTAGATCATTCACTGACCTAAAAGCTCTGTGGAAATATGGGGAAATATTGCCATCTATGGATCTGAGTGTTATGTTGTGTATCATTCAGTCTGTTACTGCAGTGATTTAGCTTGCTAGTAGAAGGCTAGATTCTTGTTTAGGCAAGCTATTGTCTCAGATGACTTGAAAAATAGTTTATAGTTGCTGTAAATAAATCTGCTGATATAAGCATCGTCCTAGACCTTTGGGTTAAGTCCCAGATGTATAAAATGTCTGGCTCAACCTCTGGTGAAAATGATTAAAACTTACAGATCTGTACAGCCTCTATGCTATATTGAGTACAATGGTTTTCTTGAGTGTTTTTGAGTGACGTAATCGAAGAGAATGAGTCAGGAGAATTTGAGAGGTAAAGCTAAATATTGTCAAAGCACTTCATGTCAGATTATAATCATCAGACAGGTACATGACATAAAGTATAAGCAAAGCAAGTGAAGATGAATTTAAAAAGACATGTATAAATGTGAAGGAGGTTAAATAATTTACAAAAAGAACTCAAATCAAAATAACAGATAATTTTAAAGCTTTTTGGTGAAAAAAAATCTTTCTACGACTTTGAAAACCAGCAACCAGAAGCAGGGTTGCAACAATTTACTTGGCAAATGGCCACCATTTAAATTGAACATTTACATGAGCACTGTAAAATGAAATGTTCTTCAAAATCAGTAAAAAAATAAAAACAATAAAAACTGAAAACTAAATGAAGAACTTAGGTTAAGAGCTATAAAAAATAGCTTTTATTATTATTATTTAAACTGGCTTTATTTTAAAGTAGCTGCATGTAGGACGGCTGAAAACATGGTCTTGTGCATCATTGCTCTGTTTGCCGTCATCAGGAATTTGAATGTACTCTTCAAACCAAGGCTTTTGTAGAAAGGTGTAAAAAACGTTTACCCATAACCTCTCAGTAATTCATGTTAATGTCAAAAGACAATAATGTTTGTGACTTTCATTCTTTTTTTTATTATTGTGTCAGTGGAGAGGAATGCTCAGAAACAGGCTGAACTGGCTAAGGAGAGAGAGGAACTGAATAGAACCATCCAGGAGAACAAGCTGCTGGATGAACAGGAAAAAACACGGTGGGGATTAAAGCTGTCACCTCTTGTGCTCTCTCTCTCTCTCTCTCTCTCTCTCTCTCTCTCTCTCTCTCTCTCTCTTTCACTCCTTTTCTCTGTTTCCTAAACCACATCAGCAAGACTCATTATACAGTAAGTAGATCTGAGTCAGGACTATGTTACCCAATAGCCCCTCCACGTCATGAGATTGCACACACCTGAGTTACATTAATGTCTAATAAGCACTGGTATTTAAGTTCTGTCTGGGGTAGCACTCTTTGGCTGTATTCAAAATGGCATACTATATACTACTCGCATCATAAATCTGCCTAAATGTAGTATGTAATATGCAGTATGCGACCAAACTGGAAAGGTTTTGGACATTTTTTAAACTTCTGGCTCTTTAAATTTTCTGGGACGAATTTGGAGCTCATGTGACTTTTCTGACTCTACTACATACTACAGACGGTAGGTAGTAGGCAGTATGCAGTATATACTACTGTAGTATGTAGTATGCAGTATAGTAGTATGCCATTTCAAATACAGCCTTTGTCTTGCTTTTATTGTGTTTACTTTATATGCTTTTTGTTACAGATTTAGAGAAAAGATATGTCACATTAACATTACAGTTAACAACATTATTCTCTTTTCAAAGCGCAAAACTAAAAAACCTTATGACTGATCAGCTATTTTTGGAATAAGTGGCATATCATGTTTTAATAATATTATTATTTTTTTAATTACAGTCTCAGAGAAGCATATCAGGAATATCAAGCCGGTCTGCTGGCTCAGATTTTGCACAAGCAGCAGTTGTGTGATGTCAAACAGGCTGAGAACGATCGGGAAGTCCAAAAGAGTCAAATGTACCAGGAGAAATACAATCAGAAGGTGCAGGAAATCCTGTCCAGGCCGACGTCCCACACCACAGCAGTTCATCCCTTTAGAAGAAGAAGGGATCGACCAACAACTAACTAATCAATAGCAATAAGCTGTAGTTTCAGCATTTGCACCTTTATAGGGTTTATAGATTTACAGGTAGATATACAGTCTCTTTAAATTCTGATTAAGGCTCTGCAGTGCTATTTTTAGTCATGATTTTATCTGGTTTACTTCTGAATTCCTCCAGTTCAACTGTATCGTCAAAACCTGTCTGACTTGAGTGACTAGTTTTTAATAAGGTTAATTATTTCAATTTCAATGAGTCCACTTCTCAGTGCAAATGAAAGTCATTACATTTTTTTTTTTACCAATAATTCATCACTGAGCCACATTTCATGATGTCCTGTCTTGTGTAGGAACCTTCTTTTACTTGTGTCAATCTAGGTTACATCCACAGCTAGACAGTTATGCCCCCAGTGCGCACAGATTCATAAAAAAAGTGTCTAGACGTTGTTAAAAATCTGGAAAGAATGACTGGACAGAAAGCTTTTATCCAATGGCATGCTTGCTCAAATGATTACAGTGTATGCAACACCTTTTTTGTTTGGGTTAGGTTAGACTATTCCCGGACAAAGCATGCTAAAGCTCTCAACACCCCATACCTGCTTAAGGAGTGGTTTGGGAGTGGACCGGTTTTGTCTGATGTCATTACTGTCTTCTGTCTTTTTGCCACTCAGGCATGTGCGGGCTTTAACTCGTATTAGTGTGTGATAGTTAACAACATTCTGGTCTGCAGTTTGTGTTAGGCTTTTAATTATGTGAAAAAGGAAACAGATAAAGTAGTTTTTCAGTTTTTGGATACTGTTACAATCTTGACCTGAAAGACAGGATGACGACTGATCAGGAGCTCTACGTCAAGGTAAATCTGTTCTATCTTTGGTAGGGTTGGGTTGCTGTGTTGTAATATGTGGCAGCCTGAGGAAACCATGGTCACATTTCGACACATTACTGAAGATTTCCTAAATTATGTTTCTGTTTTGCATGAAATTCTGGTTTGGTTAAAAATACTTTCTGTGGAGCACCATTAAATTTTTATTTGAAAATTAAGTGTAAGTCTGGGCAGGTATTACGTATGGCACAACAGTCCAGCAATCACTGACAGGGTTTTCAAACAGAGTAACAACCAATTGTCAATAGATCCACAGCTCAGCCAACTCATTGCTCTTGACCCCAAAAACACAGGCTTTTTGGTGAAGCATGCTGGTGGTAGCATTATGTTTGATTTTATAGTTTTCTTAAGCTCCTTTCAGTAGCATGTAAGTAGTATATCAGTAGCATGTAAGTAGTAAACATTATGAGTTTTTGGTTGTCATTTGCCTGGTTTTGTTATGCAAACTTAGAAATAATGCTTTAATTAATTTATTTAATTAATGCTTATCTCCAGAAAGAACGTATTACGAAATGAGCTGAAATCGCCTAACTCAACAGTGACACCATGAATCAAAATATGAGCAACATTAGAAATATGCATGAATTTTTGATTTGCATAAAAATATAATAATGACAAATAAAACACAGGCACACAGTGAAAGCATTTTGTTGATAACAATGCTAATTGGCCTCTGATCTCGGTTTATATTTGATTTAGGCATATGCAAACACTTATTATTACTAACATATTAAAATACTGACCCATTGTGATGCTGGTGATGTCTCTAATTTAAAAAAAAAAATTCTGTCCAATACTTAGTGAGGTGTGTGTATGTGATAATTACGTCATGGCTACGACTTGATCACATGAGGGAACGAGATTATTAATTGCGTATGATAATAAGGTAATTGTGTCTACTAATTGTGTTGCTCTCACTAGAAAAGTTTACATGCATCTTATATTAGTAACATAACACAGTATGTTAGATTCAAATGTAAGTAGAGTGCTGTAAAACACAAAACAATAAACATATAGATTTTGTCATTCACATTAACTTCATGGTAACAACTGTACTATTTTGTTCTTTAATATGAAATCAGTTTGTTAGGAATGGAACCATCAGTTCTGAAAATCTTCATTGAAGATAAAATCTGTGTTTATGGGAACAGCTGTTGCTCGAGGTTGGGGAAACAGTCATGTGCCTTGAAGATCACTGGTTTGATCCCCATACATGACCAAAGTGCCACTGAGCAAAGCACCAATCTTCTCAAATGTTCCATGGGTGCCTTGGATAGCACATGCCCCCCTTGGATAGTGCCGGCCCCTACTCTGAGCAGTTTTATTCACTGCCTCCTAGTGTGTGTGTTTTACTTCACAGATAGTTTAAATGCAACCACAGTAGATAGTTTTGATGCTGAAAAAACAGTGAAAGTGAGTTACTCTTCTGACCACTGTGCAGTGGAATTGACCCATCCTGCAGTGAAACACACACATACACATTAGTGGGGCAGCCCAGCAAACACATAATGTTGTCACAACGTTGTCTATTTTCTTACATTGTTATCAAAAGGTAGTGCTGTTTACATTATTAAGTAAAGTTGCCATATGGTCTTGTGATGACCTGTTGCCAAGCTGTTGGCAATATTCTACGGAGTTCCATGCACAACATAATTATTATTATTTTTTCCCCCAGGCAGAAAGTCGCCTTACGTTCGAAACCATGGCTTTGGCTGGTTTTACTTTTACACTATCATATAGCATCAAACCTTTAATAAACTACATTGCAACATTGTGTCAACGTAGACAGCACCAAGCCACACATTGTTGTGGGCACCAAAAAAAATGGGTTGTCACAATGTTCTCACAAAATAACCGTGTTAGCTGGGCGTGAGCACACGTACCCAGAGCGGTGGGCAGGCTTAATCCGCAATGCCCAGGGACCAGTTGGGGGTTCGAGTCCTGTCGGTTGCAGCGATCGAACCTGGGACCTGGTTCCTTAACCACAAGCCTCATGATTTACTTAGGAGTTACTTTTTAAATATGATTTCATAACATGCACATAATGCTGATGTCATAATATTGCTCTGATGCTGATTGGTTGGAAATAAGTCAGTGCAGAGCTCTGATTGGCCAGCAGGAGGCGAGACAGAATCGTGCAGGTAGACGGTCAGATCGGTGGAGTGTATGGATACAGGAGAGGAACACACACCTACAGTAGTTCTGGTTACTTGTCTCTTATAAAAAAAAAAAAAAAAAAGACTTGATTTGGTCGTCGTCTGCTGATGTAAAATGTTGAGTGTGTACTACAGGCAGTGTAGATAGAGAAGTTTAATAACAACAGGCTTTATTATAAATAAAAAAGAAGTCTGATAAATAAATGGGAAGAGACACCTGCGGGGATTAGTCGAGTATCAGAGAGCAGAGACTCGAGTGTCTGTAGCACCGGACAAAAGATCTCAGGACATTTAGGACAAACCGGGACGTGTGAGACTGAGACGGAACAGTGACGGGACATGTCTTTAATGGATTATACACCTTAATGTGAATATTTCCAAGGCGGAAGGATAAATACATAAAGCGTGCTGTGTGCTGATGTTGTAACAGAAACAGAAACATGTCAGTGAATGAACTCTACACCAGGGTAAGTGTCGTGTCCGCTAGATTTCAGCTTTACTTTACACAAATGTCTGCTTTTGGAAAGTTTTGACCTCGTCTTCAGCTCTGCTGTGTCTGAGCATACAGAAATCCCAGCGCTAGGTTAGTTAACGTTAGCTATAGTAGCGCTCACAGCTGACTATAAACATACACAGTGTAGAGTTTATAAATATAAAGTCTGTATGCAGGGGTTAGTGTAGATTTATTTACATGCTTTATATCAATATATAAAGAAATAGTTCTTATAAACACTTCCGGAAAATCCCGTGTGTCTTCATAAGCTTTAACTTCCGTTTCCAGTAGGGACACTATGGACAGGTGCACAGGTACATGATGTAGCTCACACACACACACACACACACACACACACACACACACACACACACACACACACCTCTACACCTGAGTCATGGAGCAATAAAGACCAACCTATGTACTGAACTGTTGGTCATTCTGTCCTGCAGTTATGAAGTAATCACAGTCTGTGCTGTTCTAGGAAAATAATCAACGACAGGCTACAGGATTTTTTTATCTGTTTATTGTTACATTTAATGTAGTGGAATGTACACGCTTCCACAGAAGACGTTTTTCATCGATGTTAAATAAATGACCATTTACAGAAAACATCTAATAGATGAGAGAGAGAGAGAGAGAGAGAGAGAGATAGAGACAGAGAGAGAGAGAGAGAGAGAGAGAGAGAGAGAGAGAGAGAGAGAGAGAGAGAGAGAGAGAGAGAGAGA
>JAOVVF010000019.1:16037718-16057543 GCA_028565595.1 Duopalatinus emarginatus
TCTCTCTCTCTCTCCCTCTCTCTCTCTCTCTCTCTCTCTCTCTCTCTCTCTCTCTCTCTCTCTCTCTCTCTCTCCCCCCCCCTCTCTCTCTCTCTCTCTCTCTCTCTCTCTCTCTCTCTCTCTCTTTCTGTTTCTCTTCCCTCTTCCTCTGCTCTGTGGTATAAATACTGAGAGCGACCAGCAACAGCACAGGCTTACTCACTCGCTTTCATCAGTCACACAGCAATGTTGCGCTACTTCGTTTCTAATCTCTAATGTCAGTGAATATTACGGACTAACAAATGGCAGCCCTTTTCTGGATATTCCTGGCGCTGTATCCATTTGTGGCTCAATCTCAAAGTGGAGATGATGGTAAGACATTCTTTTCCCAGTCAAATGCAGATGATTAGTTTATTATAAGGTACAATATCTTTATTGGAGTTTTTTTTATTTATCCACTATATATTCTGTGACTCATTGTAATGAAGCATAAGTGGACAGACATAAGCACACTTGTTGTTATTAATGTCATTATTGCTGTATTTAAGTATTTTACAAGTTAGTAACTTGGTCATATGAAAGACAAGACATGATGCTACATAAGAATGGTTTTGCCATGTCATCATGTTTAATGGATTCTAAAATCATTGTTATCACAGACCTCTCTAGTCTATAATTATCTTCCTATTATAGCTCCATTTCTCTGTTCCTCTATGCATAGTTATTTGTTATTTGTGCATTCATGTATTTGCTAAAGAATTTCTTTATGTTGTATTTTGTAATAAGACAACTAATCTATTAAGTCTGAATTTACTCCAAAGGTTTTAATTATATTCAGTATCAAGTAATAAGTTATAATAAGTAGATACAAGACTACATAATGGAACAGAAATCTATATGGAATCTGTGTTTGCTGTTTAATCCACATGTGCAGATATTGGAGAGTGCACTGAGCCTAAATGCTGGTCACTGATGACATTAACAAAGTCAAGTCTAGTCTGTAGCCTGAATGAGTATGACTACGACATGTGTGAGAACTTCGTAACACTTTGGTACGGTCCTGTTTTTGACATTTATGTTTCTTTTATCTTGCATATTGTCAGTGCTGATCAATTTACATCAATTTGACCTGTTGTACTGTCTTTAGTGTTTTGGAGCAAAACAAAGATGGAGATTGTTCAAATAAAACTTTGGAAAATAACAGGTTCACATTTGAGAATGTGAGTCCTATATCCAAGTATAATATGTACATCAAAGAAAAAGCAGGGGGACAACAAAGACATACAATCAATTTGAGGAAAATGGGTATGTTGTGTCAAACTCTTTATTTGCCAGTGTTTGAGTCATGGACTTAAAAACAGTTGCCTTATTTCTACTTTGCAGTTAAAATTATGACACCTGAGATTGAAAATGCTACATATTACAATGATGAGGCGGTTATATACATAAAATGTGTACATGACTATGTCAAAGATTTTGATTTCCATCTGGAATTCTGGGGAGACCATGCCAAGGTTAAAGAGGTAACTTTATATTTCTGATTTATTTATATTACATCTGTAACTACAGTGGATATAAAAAGTCTACCAAATGTTCAATAATTGAACTTTTCTACCATGTAAATCATCTTTACAATTCATAAGAACTAAAATCTCTTGGGGAAGGGGGGTGGCTTACAGTAACACAGCTGCATAAATATGCACACTCTGCGTTACTTGGGGATGTGGCTGTGTTCAGAATGAAGCAATAACACTCAAACTCATGTTAACAGTAAGTCTAGTAGTTAGTGCACAACTGTCATCAATTAAAGTGACTCTGCTTAAGCCCATTTAATGATCAGCTGTTCTCATAGGATTTTCCTGACATTTACTTAGTGACCTCTTACAGCAAAAGTCATGGTTTGCAAAGAGCCTGCAAAGCATCAACGGGATCTCACTGTTAAAAAATATCAGTCAGCAAAAGAGTACAAAAAGGTGTTCAAGGTATTAGACATACCATGGAACACAGTATAGCATACCAGTAATAAACAACTTGATGTCAATCCCAAGTTGATAAAAGAACAAAAAGAACTAGACTGATGGACGGCCAAGAAGTTTACTACAGCATTAAAGAAGCTGCAGGAGTTTCTGCTAAATACTGTTTGTGTACTACATGTGACAATAATGTCCTGTATTCTTTATGTGTCTGGGCTTTTCTTACAAAGACAAACATCTAAGCCCTGCTACATTTTGCAAAAACCTACATCAAGTTTTCCAAAAGCATGCAGGAAAATGTGTCATGGTCTGATGAGACCAAGATTAAACCTTTTGGCCATAATTCCAAAAGGTTTGTTTGCCATAAAAACAACACTGCACATCACCAAAAGAACAGAGCCACAGTGAAGCATGGTGGTGGCAGCATTATGCTTTGGGGCTGTTACTGATCAGCTGGAACTGGGAAATTTGTCAGGGAAGAGAGAATTATGAACAGAACCAAATATCAGTCAATTTTTCCAGAAAACTTTTAGGTCTCTTAATAAATTAATGGCTTTACTCAAAGAAGATCAACATTAAAGCTCAGTCACAGCCCAGACCTAAACCCAGCTAATAATCTGTGGGGTGACCTGATGAAGGCTGTACACAGGAGATGCCCTTTCAATCTGACAGGTTTGATACACTTTTGAAAAGAAAAATGGACAAAGATTGGAATGGCAAAATGTGCCATGCTGATGGACTCCACACTACTCTACACTAAAATACTGAAAGCTGTTATAAAAACTTAAAAGGTGCTTCAACAGATTATTAGTTTAGAAGTATACATATTTATGCAACCACGTTATTGTAAGTGCCCCCCCCCCATATAAAAATAAATAAAATAAATAAATTCATACATTTCATTTCATTTTTAATTGAATTGTACCGGTTGTAGGTCACATTAAATGTAGAAGAAGTCATCTTAGTATTAAGTCATTTTAATTAATCTTAGTCATTTTTAAATCATAAACCTGGCATTTCAGCAGGGCTGTGTAGACTTTTTATATCCACTGTATGTTCATGAATGCACATGCAAGTGGTGTCAAAATTTTACAGCAACATATCTTTCTTTGTGACAGAAGATGAGAGTGAAGCACCAACCAATAAGAATACAGGGAGACAAGCTGAGAAACTATGAGAGATATACCATTCACATCAGAGCCAAGCCAAGCCAACTGCTGTCAAGCAATGATTCTTGGTCTGGGAGCTGGACAGGGTGGAGCCCAGTAAAGCACTTCGAAGTGAATCACCACAAACTGAAGGGTGAGAGACCTCTTTAAATTAATACATGAACCCTTAGGCCTTAATAGTAGTGGCTTATTATTTCAGTCATATATCAGTAACATATTTAAGTATTTTACAAGTTAGTAACTTGGTCATATGAAAGACAAGACATGATGCTACATAATAATGGTTTTTCCATGTCGTCATGTTTAATGAATTCTAAAATCATTGTTATTACAGACCTCTCTAGTCTATAATTATCTTCCTATTACAGCTAATTATATTTAATTATATTATATTTAATGATATTCAGTATCATGACTATTTTTTTAAAGAAGTAATAATAAGTAGATACAAGACTGCATAATAGAACAGAAATCTTTATGGAATCTGTGTTTAATCCACATGTCCCAATACTGGAGAGTGCACTGAGCTTGAATGCTGGGGACAGATGACAGTGCTAAAGTCAAGTCTAGTCTGTAGCCTGAATGAGTATAACTACGACATGTGTGAGAACTTCGTAACACTTTGGTACGGTCCTGTTTTTGACATTTATGTTTCTTTTATCTTGCATATTGTCAGTGCTGATCAATTTACATCAATTTGACCTGTTGTACTGTCTTTAGTGTTTTGGAGCAAAACAAAGATGGAGATTGTTCAAATAAAACTTTGGAAAATAACAGGTTCACATTTGAGAATGTGAGTCCTATATCCAAGTATAATATGTACATCAAAGAAAAAGCAGGGGGACAACAAAGACATACAATCAATTTGAGGAAAATGGGTATGTTGTGTCAAACTCTTTATTTGCCAGTGTTTGAGTCATGGACTTAAAAACAGTTGCCTTATTTCTACTTTGCAGTTAAAATTATGACACCTGAGATTGAAAATGCTACATATTACAATGATGAGGCGGTTATATACATAAAATGTGTACATGACTATGTCAAAGATTTTGATTTCCATCTGGAATTCTGGGGAGACCATGCCAAGGTTAAAGAGGTAACTTTATATTTCTGATTTATTTATATTACATCTGTAACTACAGTGGATATAAAAAGTCTACCAAATGTTCAATAATTGAACTTTTCTACCATGTAAATCATCTTTACAATTCATAAGAACTAAAATCTCTTGGGGAAGGGGGGTGGCTTACAGTAACACAGCTGCATAAATATGCACACTCTGCGTTACTTGGGGATGTGGCTGTGTTCAGAATGAAGCAATAACACTCAAACTCATGTTAACAGTAAGTCTAGTAGTTAGTGCACAACTGTCATCAATTAAAGTGACTCTGCTTAAGCCCATTTAATGATCAGCTGTTCTCATAGGATTTTCCTGACATTTACTTAGTGACCTCTTACAGCAAAAGTCATGGTTTGCAAAGAGCCTGCAAAGCATCAACGGGATCTCACTGTTAAAAAATATCAGTCAGCAAAAGAGTACAAAAAGGTGTTCAAGGTATTAGACATACCATGGAACACAGTATAGCATACCAGTAATAAACAACTTGATGTCAATCCCAAGTTGATAAAAGAACAAAAAGAACTAGACTGATGGACGGCCAAGAAGTTTACTACAGCATTAAAGAAGCTGCAGGAGTAAAGAACATACCCACAGTGAAGCATGTGGTGGCAGCATTATGCTTTGGGGCTGTTTTTTGTCATCTGAAACTGGGAAATTTGTCAAGGTAGAGAGAATAATGATGAGAACCAAGTATCAGTCAATTTTGCCAGATTATATTTTTAAATCACATAAACCTGGCATTTTAACAGGGCTGTGTAGACTTTTTATATCAACTGTATGTTCATGAATGCGCATGCCAGTGGTGTCAAAATGTCAAACAACATATCTTTGTCTTTGTGACAGAAGATACAAGTGAACTACCAACCAATAAGAATAGGGGGAGACAAGCTGAGAGAACATGACAGATATAACGTCCGTGTCAGAGCCAAGCCAAGCCAACTGCCGCCAAGCGATAATTATTGGTCTGGGAGCTGGACAGTGTGGAGCCCAACGAAGCACTTCAAAGTGAAACACCACGAACCAAGAAAGGGTGAAAGACCTCTATAAATTAATACATGCACCTGTTCTATTCACTCAATAACCACCAATTCTTTTTTTATTTAATAAAAATCATTTTGAAGTTAGTTTGAAACCAACTCCTTCTCACAATTTCTCACAGCTTTGCAATCTTTCCCCTGATTGTTCAGTTTTAAAGTCAACAACATTGTACTGTAAAACACACCAAATCCACATGCTACGTGACTTTTAGAAAACAGTGTGTGCTTTCACAACCTTATTAGACTCGTGCAGCATGCTTCTGTTGCTTTAAACAAGTTTCTACTGGTTCAGAATGAAGCAGCTCGCCTGTTTACCAGGAAGAAGAAAGTCAAACTATGACCCTAGCTTATTCAAATGACTTTAAATGACTGACTCATTTATATCCTTCTTATCGCTTAAAGTATTACAGCCCATTGTAACCACTTCAGCAGGCTTCCTGTTAAACCCTTGGTGGAGTGAAAAGAGCAGTCCATTTGGAGTCCATTATTTATTTAATTATTTGTTATTCTTCCTCATCTCATTACCTAACACTACCACAGTGTTTAAAACCTCACCAGCTCTGTGGGTTTCATTACTTATTCAGACTTGTAGTGCGCTAGACCTTTTTATTAATTGATACTCTGTAACTTTTGTGAATATACCCCTTTTTTTTTTGGCACTAATTTATTATATGTATAGGTATACGTATAATTTGTATAAATTTATCACTAACATATTAGTGAAGCATTTTAGAATCTGAACCTTAAACAAAATATACCAACAAATATTATATTACAAATAACTAACATTTACATATATTTAATATAAATAATGTTATACATAAAAGTGAAACAGATTGTGTGTATATTGTGTGTAAGTATTTTTAGTCAGGTTTCTAAGATATTCATTCATTATTAAGTAACCACATAGTAACTTACGATATTAATACGAAAAATAGTTCAAAAATTTGCATTGCTATTTTCAATGTGATATCATCACTGCCTCTGACATCTTTCATATCCTCTGATTAGCTTCAGTTCCTCTCTGGTGTAATATCTGACATTCATTAACCCATGGGTGCATATGCATATACTGGATCGTTAATATTAATAAGATTGGATGTACAATACAGAAATGTCCAACATCTGACAAGTATGACTGAGGAAACCTCATTATGGACTTCAAACACCATCTCCAGTCTTCCTCCAGACTCTAGAACCTTGATTTCCAAATGAAATGCAAAATTTGCTTTCACCTGAAGAGAGGACTTTGGTCCCCTGAGCAACAGTTCAGTCTTTTTTCCTCTTAGTCCAAGTAAGACACTGTCTCTAGTTCAAAAGAAGGCTGGATATTAGAAATGCAGCAGGAGTCATCTGTGCATGATGGCTTGATGCACTGACACCAGCCTCAGCCCATTCCTTGTGAAGATCTTTAAAGTTTTGACTAACCTCTTATGCCTGTGGTCATCCTTATTGCTCATGCACCCTTTCCAATCTCATTTTTTTCCTTTATAGTCAACTTTCCTTTAATATGCTTTGATACAGCACTCAGTAAACAGCCAGAAATGACCTTCAGTGGCATTGCAGCCTGGCTGCAGTACAATTCTGAGCTTGGGTTACTTACCTATGTAAACTTTCAGTGTCTATACTGGTTTCAGTTAAATGTGCTAGGTGATTGCTTTAAATGTAAGGTGGATTGGCTATTCTAAATCAGCACTAGGTCTAAATGGGTGTGTGGATGTGTTTGCATGGTCCTCTGTGATGAGTATGCCTACTATATGTGGTATGTTCCTGTCTCGTGTGCAGTACTGCAGAATCCACCGCAGTCCTGACCCAAATAAAGAAACTACTGAAGATGAATGGATAACTGATTCAAGAGATACATTTTAGAAACGATGAGCAACATGAAAATGATGAGCAATGCTAACTTTTGTTACATTATCATGGCTAGTTTACAAGAACCTTGTTTCAGTGTTTAAAGGAGTACGTGTCATAATGTTGTCATAATGTTGTCATAAGGTTTCTTGTATTGCAATGGTTAGGGGAAAATTAATACAACCAAACTGGTATGTTCTCCAAAAGTTCTCCAAAGGATCCTACATTACAAACTTTAGAAAAAAAACCACCAAAATACCATACACCAAAAACATGACATTAATCATGTTGAAACGTTATATTTACATAATAAAAACTTTCTGCCAGAATGCTGACAGAACATTCTGGAAACCATATTGTTAGCTAGGGTCAAATCAGTTCATCATCCTGTCCTGGTGAACAAATATTTACACTGGAACTTTATACTTCATTCTGGCACATGAATTCCAACTCAGTTGTAAAAACACATAACAAAAACCACCAAAGATGTTCAAAAAAGTTTATTAAAAGAACTGATTTTAAAAGCTAATGAATGTGTCCATCTTACAGGCTCAGAATCTTCTTCATACATCCTCTTCATCTTAATTCCTATTACCATTATTGCCATGGTTTTGGTAAGATGGAGGAAAGAGTGAGTGTATTTTCAACTTAAAGTTTGCAAATACTATTTATAGTGTTGTGTTGTCCTGAGCTTGAATTTATTTTGCCTCTGCTAGGATATATGCCTACATTTTTCCAGCTGTTCCAGACCCAAAAGCCACTCTTGCTCAAATCCACAGACAAAAGGAGGTAAGTGAAAGTACAAGTTAAAATGTATCAAGAGTAGGTGTGGACACGCTAATGAACTCTACCTAGAAATTTTAAAGCGGTAAATTCCGTAAAACAAACTAACAAACTAAATATATTTTGTTGCAGCACTCGCCTGTGAGTTTCAGCCCAGAAATCTTCAAGGATATCACAATTTATCCTGTCATTTTCACTGAGGAGAAGCAGTTCAGCCCTGACACTGGTGATGATCAGGGTGACACCACAGAATCCTGCGATGATGAGGTTGCAGCTTTGAAATGTTCCCATCCCACTTCAGTGTGTGACAAGCAGGATGAAGATGACCAAAGCCTTGATTCAGAAACATCCCATCTGAAAATTAAGCTGCTGGATGAATGTGCATCTGCTGAGGATGTACATGATAACCCTGGCTGCCAAAGTGTAGCGGCTCTCCAAAGACATTCTAAGGACGAGACGTATGTCACCATGTCGAGCCTTTATAAAACCCAGTGAGATGGAACCACTCAGGTTCCCACAGGGAAATCTCATGTGAAATTCATCACAGGTAAATCTCATATCATTAGCTGCTCTTATCCTCACCTCAATAGGCTGCTCTTATCCTCATGGTAGACGTAGTACTGTTCTACCAGAAACCAGATGCCAAAAAATAGCGAATGGCCAGTCAATGCAAAGTTGTTGTCAAAGATATTATGGCAGGTCTACTAAACAACTACGTTATAGCTGACATACATAAAAAGGAAACATGGCAACAGTATGTAGGCAAATATACAACAGGTTCAAACAATCCAGTATCGCTTGCTGCTAATTTCCCCTGAATGTTTCAAAAACCATGAACTTGAACTCCAAATGCTTAACAGTGTTGTGGTACGATTTTCTTCACCGTACGTGTCAGGACAAGCCTTTATACCTACTAATATGAGTCATCAAATTGAAGCACCGCCAAAATATGTGTGGGTGGATTGCAGAGGAATGAGAAGAGTCGGAGCAGATTCTTGTAAGAGAAACCCATCATATGTAAAACCACTAGTTTTCAAAGTCAACCCTATGCAAACGTTTACTTCTGTGTAGCATAGCAACGTATCAATACTGGTGAAACATGTTTATAGAAAAAGGTATTATTAAATAGATCATACTTAGCTAAAGTAGCTAGCTCTGCTAGTTGATGTATTTCTTTTTTCCTGATTTAAACTCTGTACTAATCCCATATGTCACTATGTATTATGTGACAATTAAATGCACAACAGATAACTCAAAACAGTTATTTTAATTAGCTGACATGTTAACTTCAATAATGTAGCGTCAATAGTGTCGATGTAGTTTCCATTTGCTTGTTCTACGTTTGCCCAATAGTATGTAGCTAGTAGGGACCTTCTTCAGTGCTTCTTTCTTGAAGCAGATCTACATAAACAGCTGACAGATGTTTCACTTAAAATTGTGTACCATATTCAAGTATATCTATATTATCTGAAGTGATCATCTTAAAAAGTGGAAACATGAAATGTGTCAGCAGAGAATAAGGGAATGTCTCAATATTATTTTAACACTCCTTCATTAACTTGTCTGTACCATTCCACCTTGGGGAAAACCCAGATGCCATTTTATAGGCTGTTCATCACTCTCTGTCAGTTCTGAAATTAGGAATTAAAACTACATAGAATTTAATGCCTAGTCTTGGGTTTAGTTTCAACTTCAGTTCAGTTTTATCTAGAAGTCACACGTTAGTATCCAGACAACATTTCGGATGTATTTCTTTTGCATATGTGTCAACTGTGTGACACTATTTTGTATGTATGTACAACCTAAACGCAAGAAAGTACATGTGCATAAAATCTACTCAGATTGTGCCATTTGTTGCCGTTGTCGAGTTGGACAAAAACCACAGGCTTTTCCGAAAGGAGAACTGCAGTTGTGTATTGAAAGTTAGTTGGCACAAGGTTGCTGTTTGCATCGTTGGAGTTCAGTCCTTGACTAATCATTACCGCTGATGACAAACAGTAATACAGCTGCTAGGCAAAGTCACTGTTACAGTAATTACTGGCAATGCCTGTCATATGCAGTATTTCTTGCCTTTTGTACTTTGTACTGTATGATTAGTTCAGAGTTCAGTAAATCAGAGTGGAATGTACACAGATGCACTGATAGCAAATGTTTTAATGGCATTACTATATATATATATATATATATATATATATATATATATATACACACAACTTTTTTGTATTACTGAAAATGGGCCTCATTTATCAATCTTTTAGTAAAGCTGTGTCACCAGCCGAAACACAATATAGGAAATTCTATATTCTATACAGTTAGATATTAGTAACCATGCTTCCCTTTTGTAAGCCTATATATGTTGATAAATACCAATTACCTGTAATTTACCACTCATTTCACAGTACAGCTGATTTATATTTACTTGAAAGGCACAAAACTCCATAAAAGGTAATGCTGAAATTGATGACTAAACAGAGCCATTATGTCATCTACCATAGACACTTTTCCTCCATCTGTTATAATTAAAAAAAGATAGTCTTAGTTGTCTTAATTGGTTTTAATTGAAATCTTTCAGCTTATTAATATGAAACAAAGGAGTTTCGCTAAAGTTTTATTACATTTGTCTGTCTAAATTGAAATAAATAAATTGAAATAAAGAATAAATTGAAATTGAAATAAATAATAAACATATTTTATACATCATTAATAAGCCATTGTTAATTATACCATTTGAAGTCAATCATTCGAGGTTCGCAGTACTGAGTCTCTTTATATGTATATTTCAACAAATTCAGGAGCTCTTGTAGGATACCAACTGTTTCCCCAAACAAATTGGATTTTCATAGATACCTCTTGTAAATGTCTTTTCATATCCAGTTTGATAAATGAGGCCCACTGTGTCCTGCTTACTGTAAAGAGCAGGTTATTGATGATTTATTCCTACTAACTGCTTCATTTACATATTACATATAAATCTCTCACAGTTTCTTACAGAAAATTGTTTTATTATGAAGCATTTACACTGTATAGTGCACTTCAATAATCATTTATACTACTGGCTTTATTAAAGATTTTGCACAACAGAACCTGATATTAAAAGACATCCCAGACCTAAGACTTGTTTCTATTTATTGAGACAGTTTAAACAGCTAGACCTAATGTCTTAAAGTTCATCTACTTAATTTATCATTTATTATTCATAGCATAGCTCAACATGTTCACTCTTGTCATCTTTTTTCAAAGTTTGCTCAAAGTATTCGGATCAACATATATGCTCAAAGAATTCCTTTTTTCATACAACCTGTAGATTTAGGAACACTTTTTAAAATTACAGATTGCAGGTTCAAAGTAATTCTTTGTGTTATAACAAATGCCAAGCACACCTCTATCAACATTGAATCAGTAAGTGATATTGCTATTCTAGTTACAGGTTGTTAAGCATGCACAGTTAGGTTGTTACTCATATATTGTAAATGTATCATCATAACATACACAGAGTGTTACTCAGGTCTGATATTTAACTGGAAAACATTCTGCTTGTCCACAAGTGTCTCTGGAAGTGTAATCACCTTGTGTATGTTTAATAGGCAACAATAATATGGTTGATAATCTGGCCATACTAAAAGTTAAGAGCTTGGCGTTCTCCTTCAATCACAATGCTTCGTTGTATTACAGAACAGAATACAAGCTCATGCATGTGTACAACTCTGTTATTTTTGGATTAGTATACATGCATGAGCCTGTATTCTGTGCTGCCTTATTTTGCTTTCACACTGTTCACAGTACATACTATGCACACAGACACAATTTTAAAAGAATTACTAATGCTGTAGGAGAGGAAGGTGGTATGGTGTTTAACGTTTCTTCCTCACTGCTTCCTGGTTTGAGCTTTCTGAGCTTGGGTTACTGTCTTTCACATGTCCCCCCAAATGTTCTTCACCACATGGGTTTCCTCTGGGTTCTGGCATCTTTCCACCACAAGGGAAATGCCACTAGATAGACTGGCTAGCTAATTTGTGAGTAGTTATGTGAATGATTGTCACTGCTCTCTGAATAGGGCAAGAGAGCAAATTGTGCAAAACTTTACCAATTTGAAGTTTTTAGGACCTGACATTTCACCTGCATAGCTCTGCACTCAGCTTTTTCAGTGAACAGTGTGAAACCAGCTTCACAAAGGCGTACAAATTTAGGATCTAAAAGGGCGAATGCTCTAAAAATAAATAAAAAATCGTTATGATTAATAAATAACAACTGGCTATTCTATACAATCACTGCTTCATACAAAATGTTAAAATCACACAGAAACATTAAGATGTTATAAATTAAATAAATACAGTTATAAAACTCTCAAAGCCTCCATGCCATCTTCATCATCAGAATAAAGTAGACATCGTTGTCAATGGATGCACTCACACCACTGTAGTAGTTGACAAACTCCTCTTTCGTGATCTGCAGTCAGGAAAGTGGACAGAAATTATTTCCACCAAACAAATTCCCCGACTGCATTTGACTCTATTATAGACATAAAAAGATTTCCATCACCCATGTTACAGATACCCAGTGGAATGGAAAGATGAAGGAAAAGATAAAAATGCCAAACCCAGAGACAAACACCATAGAGTCCATGTTCATTCATAAGAGTGACTGATTATTGCATTAGTCTAAAAATGTATTTCTCATTTCATGACCCAAGCAGGTGCAAATGTCACGTAAGTCAACAGTTAAATACAGAGCCAAACATAATGTAGCAGGTTTGCCACATCACCTGGCCTTTTCAGATAACTGAGATAAAGAGACAAACACTGTTAACATGGCTGCTTGCCTGCACTGAGAAATACTGCATTGTGTTAATAATTGTTTGTTTCATTTGAGAACCACAGTGAACCCAGAAAAGTGAATCCAAAGCAAGGAGGGAAAGATTTTAGTTTTTAAAATCCACCAAACAGATGGAAAGTTGAGAAAAAAAGATCTACAAGTATTTGAAGCCTAAGACCTGGATCCTGATTCAATCCAAACACATCAACAAGTGTCTGTTATTTTATACAAACTACCTCAGAAGATAGAGATGAATGACAGATTTGTGTTGTTATTACGCTGTGGGGGAATTTTAGTTTCTTTTGCTTTATGTTTATTAGCAACGAAAGTGAAAACAATAAACCTTCTCACAGAAATCCTGTCAGGTTAGCTCATATTGGCAAGCTAGCTGTTAGCGGATAAGAACATGCAAGGAGATACATTTAAAAAAAACTTGTGAAGTAAGCTCATGCTAATGGTTTAGCTAGGACTAGCAGTGCAAATGATTAACACTGATACTTTAAACATTCTCAGAGAAATTCTGTCAGGTTATTACCAAGCTAGATAGTGTTAGCATGTATGATGCATATATTTGGATATTTATGATACAGTACTAATATGACTTGGAATTCTCTCAGAAACATAACAGCAAGCCAGTTAGCATTAGCAGTTATAAAGCAATATTTATGATATAGACTCCCTGTCAGGTTAGCTAATATTAGCAAGCTGGCTGGTTTTAGCATTTAATTATGACCATTTATGCCAAATATAACTTAAGAATTCTCTCAGAAACTCTGTAAGGTTATTTTATATTATCAATATATAATGAGTATACAAATTTTAAACATGGTATCTGATCTGACAAAATTTTCTCAGAAACCTTGTCAGTTTTATTGATTTATCTGGCTATGTATTAAAACTTATTAAACTACTGAAAAATAACTTTTACTTTTTACAGATTTTCATAACTTTCGTAATATACAGACAGACCCTAATGGGCCACACACACCAAGTATGTAGGTCATGGGTGTCAAACTCTGGCCCGCGTAATTATATTTGGCCCGCGAGGCAATATCAAATTACTATTGGAGCTGGCCCGCCAGTATTATACAGCGGTGGCGAAAAAGTTTATTTTGATATTTACCTCAGAAGAATGCAAATAGAAAAGAGGCATACAGTTTTTAGTTAAATTTTATTTAATATGCCATTGATGTGTTTTTAATTTGAAATTCAATTTTGCATGTCTGCTATTTTAAGATATATAAGCGTTACTTGTTCCATATTCAATGTTAAAGCAAAACGTGTATGGGTCCATATTAAAAGGTTTATTTGTTCAACGTTGGCCCACGGCTTTGTTTAATTTTAAATTTTGGCCCACTGTGTATTTAAGTTTGATACTCCTGATGTAGGTGGTCTCTTATATGACTTAATATCATAGAACTGATTTTGGTTTGGTTGAATCAGGACAGGTATATTAGATATTTGTTGACTACATGCTGATTGATTCTGCTTCAATGTTTTAAAAGATGAAGGAGCTTCGGCTGCACTTTACCCTGTGGCAAACGTGTGAAGACATTAGTTTAAAGTTTCCAGGCATTTTTCATCATTAAAATAAAGTAGATGTCAGTGTCAATGGAGGCACTCACACCAGCATAGTAATTTAAAAACTCTTCTTTCGTCACCTGATACACAAAAAAGCTTGAAATCAGCAACCATCTTTAGGGAAACTTTTGAATGATTAGTTATTATTAATATTCCATACAGTAAAAACAGGAAGAAACATTAATTGTGTGAAACTGCCTTCACGTAATTTCCATTTATGTTTATCAAGAGTGACAAATACGTTACTAATAACTGCCAAAACACTGATCAACTCAAATATGATATATGATATATGATGTGATATATGTTAGCCTACCTTCCCATCCTTATCATCAGGAGAATCAAAGTTGTCCAAGAATTTGCGGAAGATCTGCTCCTCAGTCCATTCCCCATTTTGATATTTGGGGTGATTTTTCACATTATACACACCTCTCAGATCTTCAATAGTAATCACACCATCACCAGTCCTGTCCAGCTTTCTGAACGCCTGCATGATCACCTCCTTTCTCGCGTTGGACATTGGTGGCTGTGATCACAAGCATAAACATAATCTTTCTCAAGAGAAAATACAACCTAGGGATGCATCGATAATGGTTTTCATTAATGCAAGGAATATGGCTGCACACTGTGCACTCCAAAAATATTAATATGATCTACAACATTATTCCACAACACAAGTAACTTAATTAAACATCTCAGGGCATTTAAACATTTAACAGAAAGAGCTGACCTGTGCTGACCTGTATCAGCATCAGCAATCCTGTTCATTAAGATAAGCACAAGGTGCCATAAACTGCACATACACAAAGATATTTTTGAGTGTACAGCAGTGAAGTGAGCATTCAGAGTTGCCTGAGAGCACTTCACCTCAGCAAGCACTAAGACACACACTTCCTTTTACTCCAGCTCTGTCTACGCTTTGCTCTGCTCCACACTTTACTTAGCTACACTTTAATACTGGTCTGTGCTCTCAGGTCAGCCAACCTTGCACATCACGTATTAGGAATCAATACGTTCCTAACATGAAAAAAATTTACAAGCTGTCGGCAACCTTTCTTGCAGTTACCCTGAGAGTTAAGAGAAACTCATCAAAATCAATCCCTCCACTTCCGTCTTTGTCAAATTGCTGGAAAACTGCAATGGCCTCGTCTTTCTCCATAAGAACCCCATAGTCATTCAGACCCTTCAAGAACTCCTTAAGGTCCAGTGTTCGGCTGTTGTCGTCATCCATAATCCGAAAAGCTCTAAAACAAACAATAGAGAAACCCAACTGTGGTTAAAACAGCAGTCTGACCAAACACTGGGCAATTATGTTAAGAATAACAAAGAAAAAAATATTGTTGATATGTTCAAAGCTTTAGTGTAGGTGTGTGAATTCTAACACTTCTGAAAAGAAAAAGTCATAACCAGCTCATCAAATTTTAGATTTGGTCTGACACCCAGTGTTCAAGCTAGTGATAAAACATTCTTAACTGTATTTTTACAAGTGGACCAAAAAATCCCAAAGTTCAAAAACAAAAAGTACAAAAACCCCTCCACTTTTCGATTCAGATAAAGATTTGGTAAATATGCAAATTGGGAAAAAAGCCTCTATGCTCAAGCACGCCCACCTTCTTTCCCTTTATTTACATATTGGAACAGATAAGCTGTGTAGTGGTCCTAAATATTAACCAAAACTAAATTTCCAGTGAGATTGTCAGCTCCTAGTTTCCAAAAAAGTAAAAGTGTCCGAAATCTATAACAGTTGAAAAAAGAAATAATTTACTCATTTATTCATTCATCCATCAATCCATTCATTAATCAATCTATGCACCTTCATCATTCATTTATTTATCTTTATTATTCATTTATTCATCTTTGGCCAGTGCTTTATCCTGGTAAAGGATGTGGTGGAACCGGAGTGAAAACATTTACATCTAAAGGGGCACACATTTTACCAAATAGATTTTCCATCTGTTTTTGGGCATCCCCATCATCAGCAGTGAATTTATTTTTGATGTCACACTTCACAGTAGTGTTTAATGGCTCATATGTAAGTAGCAGCAGGATTTTTTGCAGTTGCAATTTTTTATTAATATTTTGTTTACTTTAATTACTGTGATGTGTGCATACTGTGTTTTGTTATAAAAAAAAATAATAAAAAAAGCTTAATGTTTTATACATTTGATCTTTGGACCAGTGTTATTGTGGAGGGGTTTGAATTGTTTGGCCAGCAGGGGGTTCACATCCTTCTCCTTTCTCATCATCCTGTTCACCAGCAGCTAAACACATTTTATGATACTCTGTATACAGAAAGCTAACAGGTCCCCTGCCCCTGATTTACAGTGACCAAATAATTGAATTGTTTATACTGCTAAAAAATGGTCAGATAAGTTGATTTGCAGTCTGCTGGTGGAATGAAAGACCTGTGTACTGGAAGAACAGCTGAAAATGTATAATCTTCATTTCATTTATGTAATATGAAGTAACTGTAACATCAATATGCCTTAGTAGTTTTTTTTATTACTTTCATTTATATTTAAATTCGTAACCACTGAGCTACCCACTGCCCCATATTAATGTCAAATATTGCAATTTCCCTATCTATCTATCTATCTGTCTGTCTGTCTGTCTGTCTGTCTGTCTGTCTGTCTGTCTGGAGAAATGATTCGCTCAAGTCTTTTTTTTTCTGCTGTTGGTTGTTTTTTGTCACTTGGACTGGAAAATTCCAGGCATAGCCCCTAGAGAAGCAGGGTAGCTAACTGCCCTCTCTATCTCACTATTCCATACTCTTTCATTAAAACAATATATGTTATGTATAATATTAAGGTGTGGAAGTACGGCACCAAAATGTACAGTTTTATCACTAATGAAAGAAGTCAGCACACTGCAATAATGGGTATGGGTAACTTTATATACACCTGCTGAGGCCTTTAATTCCTGCTGATCCACGGGCCAGACACTGCAGCCGCAGCCGCTCCACCGGGTCTGAGCACCCAGACAGCTGCTTTTTGGCATTGATTGCCATCTCCCGGTCATGCCGAGATGTTCCTGCCATTCTTCTATCTGAAATACAGAGTTACAGATTTATACTACATACTATGCATTTTAGCTTTATATACACACAATTATGTCTCACTATACTTCTATGGAATATCTTCCATAATCACATAATTATAAATTCAGCTCAGTAATGTTATACCTAAACATAATTTAACCTCAATAACGAAAAGGCAATGTTTGACTGTTTGTTTACGTGTGTACACAGACAGACATCACACATACACAAGGGTACAGAGACCCATATAGCTAATGTAGGCCTGTTATTTTGAAACTAGTTTCACTAGTTGTGGTCTAGCCTAGCACGAAAAGACAGCAGTTGAAAGCTTTATAGGTAATATTTCTTTCTTAGACGATATTTATTATTCGTTTTTTTTATTGGATTTTTTTTTTCAAAAATGACATGCCTAATAAAAAAAATATACACTTAATAAAAGGTTGTATTTGAATGTTGTTAGATTTTTTTTTATTTGTTTTAGTTTTGTGGAAAATGTTTTATTATTTAATTAAAGAAAAAAAATTAATAAACCTTATAAACCTAAAAAATATATATTTTTATGCCATTTGTAGTATAAAATCTAATTTAAATCCAGCCATAAATAATATTTAGGTAGATTCCTCAATAATATATTTAGGAGAAGAAATTAACATTTATAATGTTATGAATAAACAGATGGTTTATTTGGTTCTGAAAATAAAAAATATATATTGATTTTTTCACAAGAGGACAATCAGTAACACATACACATTTTTTCCTGATATTTTTATGATTGTATTACTGTATTGATTTATCCAAATGTATTTTATCTAGAGAAAAAGAAAATCAGATGAAAGATCAGAGAATTATCTTTAGTACCTGTAGTGTCTCACTTTAAACCAGAACAGATAATAATAATAATAATAATAATAATAATAATAATAATAACAATAACAATAATAATAATAATAATAATAATAATAATAATAATAATAATAATAATAATGCTGTAGAACAAAAAAAATATGTCAGTTAAGAAAGCAACCTATTAAATAAGAAATAATAAAATATAATGAAGGAAGAAGCAATTGTGACAGTCAATCCCTCCAGAAAAACTGTTTCAGATTTCAGTACAATGCATTTTCTGGCTATACATTTTCATTATTTCTATATACATACATACTGACAGACAGACAGACAAACACTCACGCACACACTCACACCTACGGGCAGTTAGAGTGACTGATCAACCAAATGTGCATGTCTTTGGAGTGTGGGAGGAAACCGTAATACCTGGAGGAAAACTACGCAAGCATGGGGAGAACATGTAAACTCCACACAGAGCAGTCCGGGCATGGAATTATTTATAATTACACTATCTGTGTCACTTAAATGAGGATGGGATCTCTTTTAAGTCCGGTTCCTCACAAGGTTTCTTTCTCTTGTCATGTCAGGGAGTTTTTTTCTTGCCACTGTCACATTGGCTTGCTCATCAGAGATAAAGTGTATATAAATAGCAAATTCAGATTAGATATTTCTGTACAGCTGCTTTGGGACATATCCAATAGTATTATAGGAGTAAAAATTAAAAATGAATTAAATTAATATTATATGAACACAGAATATTGAAATTTTTTTTTCACATACTAATTAGTAGGCCTAAGATACGATTTAAAATGGCAAGGGTAGATTAGACTGATGTTAGTGTGTTTCACTTTGTTCAAAGTTCAAAGCTTTATTGTCATGTGCACAGTAAGGAAACTAGTTTAACTGTACAATGAAATTCCTACTTTGCTGCCCACATTGGATGTCAGAGTACAAAAGTATGAAAAGTATAAATAGACAAATTAAGCATGAGATCAAAGATCAAATTAAGCATGCAATAAGAAATTATATAAAATAAAATATGAAATATTCAGAAATATACAAGCTATGTACATTGTGCAGTAGTGTGCTACATTAACTATATGGCAAACAGTCCGTAGTAAAAGTGGTGATTGTACAAAATGAGAAGATATAGTGTAACCAGACAAGTACAGTTACATGTGCAAAATAATATGTGCAGCTGTATGCAGACAGGTAAACAGTCAAGTACAGTATAGTGCAAGTGTAGTAGTACCTATGAGGGGAGTCATCAGCTGATGGAAATCACTCAGCTGTTGGAAATCGCTTTAAAGACCACCCCAATTAAAGATAGGGTAGGCAAACAACTAAGAGTATTAAAATAAGAAATATCACACCCCTTTCCTTTAAACCTCTCTCTAAAAAGCCACAATCCCAACACATGAACACACTCTGTCTTTACACTGGAGAAGGATTGTGAGCAAAGCAGCAAAACAGTGATCAGTGATCCCCAAATTTGTCTGCCATCTCACATGTCTCAGACATTACCTCCTATTAAAAATTAAAACCTGAGGAATATAGTACCTATCTATCTATCTATCTATCTATCTATCTATCTATCTATCTATCTATCTATCTATCTATCTATCTATCTATCT
>JAOVVF010000019.1:16057828-16079457 GCA_028565595.1 Duopalatinus emarginatus
AATCATGATAATAATACTAATAATAATAATAATAATAATAGTAATAATAATACTAATAATAATAATAATAATAATAATAATAATAATAGTAATAATAATACTAATAATAATAATAATAATAATAATAATAATAATAATAATAATATGAACTCAGTGTTTACAGAGCTGTGTGATAAACACAGAAGCTGCTCATCAGTAGTATTAGTTATCACTTTACATCAGTTTACTGTTTTTATATCAGTTTACTGAATCGGTTTCATTTCGGACATCATGACTAAAAGCTTCCACACGCTATTTATATTCCCGATGTTCAGTCAAATAAAAGAAAGCGGTGGTTAAAGCGCTGGTTATTGTGCTGGTTACTCACCTGCTGCCGCGTCCTGCGTCTCATGGTTACCATGGAGACAAAACAAATTCTTCACCACTTCCGGGATGTGCCATTCTGTTGTTCAGAGGGGGTTTTTCATTATAATCCAGGCCTCATTAAACACATCAAACACATTTATCTCAACTGTAATTCAATTATTTTATATTCTACAGGGTTTAGTAAGTTATAGTACAGTGTAGACTCTCATGACTGCACCTGTCTCATCTCAAGATTATTGTTTAAAAGAAGAAAGAAAAAGTGTTGTGTAATTAGTCATGTAATTCATGAAAGAAAGAGTAATGTAATTAAAAAAGGGAAAAGTGCCATGTAATTAAAGAAATAAAAAAAGAAAGTATAATAATAATAATAATAATAATAATAATACTTTAGTCTTATATATCGCTGTTCTAAAACCCAAAGACATTTACCATCACTTTTATAAAGAAAGACAATAACACAGAAACATTTACCACACACACAGTCCAGGTTAATCAGTTACAGAGAAACAACCTAGTATCAACAGTACTATTACAGGGAACCTAAAGTAGCATGTTAGGCTGATGGGAGGCCATAGACAGAAAAGAGGAGTTTTGAGATTTAAATATGGAATATAGTCAAAGAAAAAGTCCAGAAAAAGTTCAGTCACCAAAGCTACAATGTTGGATGGCGGGACATATAACAGCCCAGCAGTGGAAGATCTGAGAAAGTGAGAAGGTTTGTAGAGAAGAAGGAGATCAGACAGATAAGGAGCTGCCAGATTATTTAGAGCCTTGTAGGTAAGTAAGAGAATCTTGAACTGAATCCGGTATTTAAATAGGGAGCCAGTGAAGATCCTGCAGAACAGCTGTAATGTGGTCATGAGTGCGAGTGTCAGTGAGAATTTGAGCAGCAGAATTTTGAACCATTTGGAGCTTATGGACAGAAGAGGAGCAGATGCAAAAGAAAAGTCATTTAGAAGAAGTGTCATATAATTAAAGAAAGAAAAAAGTGTCATAAAATTAATGAAAGAAATGTCATGTCATTAAAGAAAGACAGGGATGTAATTAAAGAAAGAAAAATTGTCATGTAATTGAAGAAAGATAATAATAATTAATAATTAAATTATTATTAATAATAATGAATAATAATAATAATTAAAGAGTCATAATTAAAGAAAGAAAAAAATTGTCTTGTAATTAAAAAAGGAAAAAATGCCATCATGTAATTAAAGAAAGAAAAGTTTCATGCAATTAAAGAATCATGCAAGTCATGTAATGTATGTAATTAAAAAAGAAAGTGTAATTAAAGCAAAATGAAATGTTTTGTGTAATTAAGTTTCAAGTAATTAAAAAAAGAAAGGAAATAGTCATGTAATTGTAATTAAATAAGTCTTGTAGTCTTGTAATTAAATAGAGAAAGAACATGTGTGATTAAAGGAAAAAATAAAGAAAGAGTTGTGTAACTAAAGGGAAAAAATAAAGAAAGTGTTCTGTAATTAAAGAGAGTGTGAAGTAATTAAAAGAAAGAAAAAAGAAAGAAAAAAGAAAGAAAGAAAGAAAGAAAGAAAGACAACAATTCAGCTGTAAGATTTTACTTGAGTTTTTATTGGCAATTTCAGTATAATGTAATCCAGTCTATGAGTCAGTTTGTACCACTAGTGAAGAACACTGAGGACCAACACCAGGTAACAAATCACAACAATCCAGCATCAGAAGTAGATGAGGTCTTTACCTCACATTGCACACTAAATCAAACACTGACATCTGTGTATTATTGATTCGGTAAGAAACCAAAGATCATTTACATAAATATACAGTGAACTGTTTTATTAAAGGAGTTAAAGGAGTAGTAGAGTGAAGAACATTTTCACATGGATCTATATTAGCATCTGATTTACTTCCTTCAGTACAATTTTATTTTTAACCTTTAGGAATTGGGAACTGGACAGGAAAAGATACCAAGCAATTTATGCAATAAATTATATAATTTCATTTATAAAATAGAGCAACCTGTTATCATGACAGAAAGCGAAATGTTTTTGTACCACAAGCTTGTGGTGCTTATAGTTTGTCTCTCAAAACAGAAATTAGATTTTTTTGTATATGACATATATTCATAACATTTTTACATATTTAATCAAAGCTCGTATGGGACAGATGAAAATACAGTTATAAGATTTTGGCTTTTTTCGGGCATTGCAGTAGATAAAAATTAATTGCAAGTAAGAATTAATGTTGTAAGAGGGGAACTAAAGAAAAGTCAGACCACAGACATCCTATGTCATGTGTGATCTGACTTTCCTTTAGTTCCCCACTTACAACACTGGTCTGAGGAATTGTTCATTCCAATCGTTTAGATCAGTTCTTTACACAGACTGTGTGAAAAAAATCTCAGTTTAAATGTCCATGTGCTGTACTGTTGTGCACATATTTAGTAAAACCCTGTTACTCACTAGTGTGAAAATAGGGTTTAGACTTTAACCATGTCACTGAGAAATAGCTTTTGGTGGTTTGACACATTTTGAGTGAGAGAATTTGGGTGTTTAGTTGAATGTATAAGCTGATTGCTGAACATTTAGTTAAGTGGAACAATTTCACTGAACTATTCCTTTAAAGAAATAAACACACAAAAAATATCCAGCAAATGTGAATGCAGTGATAACATATTACACTTCATTATTGTTTTTTTAAATTTGGATTTACATATACTTCAAGATCTTAAAAAGTAGCTTAAAGTCCTTGCTGAAAGATTTAACAATAAAGATGAATATTTACACTGAATATAACTGGTGACATTGAGGTAAAATTCCTGCATGACTTCTGACTTCTATAATTTTTTAAAACTTCACGTTAACACTCAGTAATGATTAAACCTCAGAGAAGTAACAACAAAAACAAGTAACAATTAAAGTAACGGATGAAATCGACACATTTTACATCACACTGAAAATGATGCTATAGATTATTTATATATAACATATTAAAGTAAAAGAAAAAAAGCCGTAGCAGTTTGCATTACTCTTGCATTCAGGATGGCAGTGCAGTGATGAATGGCAGGTAACATAATCCTTCTTTTTCTCATGACATGTCATTATAAAAAATAAGGTCACTTTATCACTGTTCTGACCAGACAAGTAAGATACAGTATCTTGATCAACTTTATACTTCAAAATCATATTAAACAAAAGTAAAATGTGACAAACACTGACATTACATACCATCATTACTTATGCATTAAATAACATGATGTCTTTTCTATTTTACCAGATAACAAAGAAAAAAACAATAGTGTGTGGTTCTCCTTTTAACTCTGCACCTGGCAAAGTTAATTTAGGAGTTTCACCCTGGCCACAAGCCCATCTGCACTGTGCACAGAAATAAATAGACTCCATATTTACCCAGCGAGTCATTTAATGAGAAGAAATATTCGATTAAATTGCTGTACATAGATGTGTGCAGGCATGTGTAGGCTTTGAATAAACCCTTTCTATAGACGGAACATTAAATTAAAGTATACTTCATTATGTAGCGTGTTGTACTTCCTTCAATATAGACTTCCTTCCCAGAAGGTCCACCATTTCCAACAGTTTAGTTTCTTCAAACCTTTTAACCCCACCAAATCTCACCTAAGAACTTGAATACACTGCATATATCAGTTTTATAATAGGTCGAAATGTACATCTGAGACTAATTACATATAATCTATAATGTGAGATTTTACATATGTGAATTCACTTCAGATTCATGGCAGAGCAAAAGTGACACTACCAGAAGCAGGCCTGTCAAACCCCAATAGGGTAAAATCCAGAAAACAGTATATAAAGTTGCATTCACCATCTGTTTACCAGCCACTGAATGCCTTCATGTAAATGCCATCATATGACAGCAAAGCATTGTTTAAAATCAAGCAGATACACTCAGATTTTAAACAAACAAACAAAAATATCCAGTGTTGTTGTTCAGAGAGTTTAGATGAGAATGGCCAAGACTGACTTGAGCTGACAGAAAGATTATGGTAACATAAATAACCACTCATTACAACCGTGGTGAGCAGAAAAACATCTCAGAGTGCACAACATGCTGAAACTTGAGGTGGACGGGCTACAACCAGGCAATGTTTTTCAAGGCTTAAGAGTTCGGTTTTGTAAGCCTGTCATCATAAATGCTAGGGTTGAATCGTAGATATTGGCACCTCAAGAGCTTAGCGGGAAAAGAAATGCAGTTCTTGCAGATATTTCTTATTAATTACACCGTGCTTGGGGTGACTCAATGCTCAGGTCATTAAGGTTTATACAGTAATTGATTAGCGGGGGGAAAAAAGGCTATTCTGTATGCAAATGGAAGAAAATCTTGTTTTTAACATGCAGCATTTAAGAGAGAGAGAGAGAGGAAAAAAACAAAGAAAAACAATTGTTTCACTACTGTTTTAAATGCCCCTGCTGACCCAGAAGGGTGATCACATCACACAACAGAAGGAGGTTATAACAGGAAAAGAACATGCCCATTTCCCACCCACCCCAAAACCTGGCTCTGAGTAGTTCATGCAGAATTCTTGAATCAACGTGTAGTGCTGCAGTGGGTATTTTTATCCTCATTTTCTCTCTCTAGCTCTCCCCGCTTTAGATTCAGAAACTATAGAGCAACTATAAACAGAAATACAGTAATGCCAGTACACAGCCATTCATTTTGCACCAAGATGTAACAACTCTGGTTGGTTTTTTGACTGATTTGCACAGTTTTCATTCAACTATATAAAGAGCCATCTAGCAAGCGAGCTAACTAGGAGACGCTAACATAAACCCCAGTGTGAAGCAATAATCCAATATATAAAATAACCAATTTCTTCTGTTCACTGTTCTGCCAAGTTTTTCTTGTTGGAAAAGGTCAGATGGCAATGCCTTCTGGGTACGTTTCTGCTCCTTAATTTGTAATAAATAGTAATAAATAATTAATAGAAGGATGCTTAAAATTCATCCAAGGTGAAAGAGAAGGAAAGTCAGCGAGGGAGCATTTGAACAGTAGTTAAACAAAGTTATTTTTTTTATAGATACATACTCTCCATTAAAGAATACACCAGGAGTACCAACTACTACTGTGCATTCTCAGCATGTAATGTTGTAACATTCTACATTCATGAAGGACACAAAGTCCAATAATGTCTCCTTACACCAGGTTCTGTTGAGCAGAAGATAACTCCAGCCTCCTTTCTGCTCTTCTCCTGCCAAAACGTCACACATCATCAAAGATTCTGCTCTGTGAGGAGGACATGGAGAGATACCGTCCTCCTGCATGTCTGTGGAGTAGTGGTGTGTGTGTGTGTGTGTGTGTGTGTGTGTGTGTGTGCGAGAGAGAGAGAGAGAAAGAAAGAGAGAGAGAGATAGAGCACAAGTCAGCACATTAGCATTTATCTGAACACACATCTAAAATGTTCTAAAATGTAACATCAAAACCTGGCACTGCTAAAACAGCTGTCTTCGTGATAATATCCCCACCTCCATAGTTACCTCCATTATGTACCTCAGCACTTTTTAATTCTTTAATCTGATTGGTCAAAAGGTGCTGAGCATTTATTTCAGCAAATCTGACACTGGTTATATATTCCTATAGGAGAATCTATGGGAGAATTTTATCCCTCACATAATACTTTCAAACATTGTGTGGTGGCTGAAAGACTACTACTGCCATGAATCTGATCTCACCTGATACACCTGTAATTTTACACTTAATAAAACACTTTTACTACCACTGAAACCTGCCATAGAAAGACTGTTTGTGCACTTGCCTTTTATGACCTCATTTCGTGGGGCAATAAGGCAACATTGGACACTGGAACATCATTTTCAGCTTGGTGATGAGCTCAGACAAAGTTAAAACATCTGGGGGTTCTTGCAATGATCAGCCTTATCTCTAATGTTGAGCCTCATCATGGGAGATATATTATATAAACTATTGAATTAATTTTATTACATATTGGGTGGAGCCATTGAATTTTTATGCCTAAAGTTTACAGACACCAAACAGGACCATGCTGACATTTAGTTATCTTTAAGATGAGGACTAAACACCCTCAGTTATACAGGCTAATAATGATAATCAATAACTCTAAATAAAAGTAAAATTTGTATAATATTAATAATATTACACTGGTCCTAAGTGAGCTTGGTTTGCTGGTTAGTGTGACATCTCTGACTTCATCAGGGGCAAACTATAACCTTCTTATTTAAAGAATAGAATTGAAATAAAACAGTGATGCTCTGAAGAAGACATTACTTTCATTCTGGGATATTACAGATGAACAGGCAGGTATGCAAGTCAAAATTGACCCAACAGATGAAAACGGATCAGAAACCCATACCTGTTGGACTCCAGTGGGTCATCATTGACTGTTTCTGCGTTGAAGTCCAGAGGCTCGGCATCCTGCAGGAGCTCTATGCGGTCTCGCTCAGAGCGAGGGCCTCCACCACGAGAGTATTTAGCCTCTGTGGAAGAGAGAGAGAGGGAATAAACAGGATGTTACAAAAGTCAAGTCAGCAAAAGTCGGCGCAGAGCAAGACAAATGTGGTCAGGGTATGAAACTCACGTCTGGTTGAATTGGAGCTGAGTGTGTCAGCGTAATTGGTTTCCTTCAGTTCAGAGGCAGAGGCCCTGTTTTTGGCTCCTGGCTCATCTCTCTGATGGCTGTAGCGCTCTCGCCACTCCTGTCAAGATCAGTACTCAATTAAGGAGTAGTTTAAACTGAACTTTTGTTTTCTCTTAAAAAAAAAACAAAAAAAAAAAAAACCACCATCCAGGCTGAATACAACATGATGACAACGCTGGTGATCTCATGTGGAAAAACAGTTGGGGACATGTAGTTAAATTGTTCAATTATTATAAATAATGAACAGCACTACTGTTAATTTTTCTCCTACTGTTAAGTTTTATTCCTCTTATACCACACCAGTTTTCCAGTGATGGCAGTTAACTTAATAAACAAGTAAAACGCAGCTTATTACAGGAAAGCCACAGAGACTTCCTGTGGTGGAAGACTATGAATGTTTAAAATAAATGTTATGTTAAATATATTATTTTTCTTTATTAAGCAACAGTCCAGTTCGATAGGCTTCTAGTTAAGAAACCAGTCTTGGGACCAGAATGTTCCAGGTTCAAATTCCACACAATTCAGAAGACTCCACTGAAGTGCCCTTGAGCAAGGCACCTAACCTCCAACTGCACCCCAGGTGCAACAAATAGGGGCTGCCCACTGATCGGGGCATGTGTGCTTACTGCCCCCTAGTGTATGTTCACGGGTGTGTATGTGAGCGATTCACTGCACAGATGGGTCAAATACGGAGAACATTTTCCCCGCACAGTGATTAAGGGTAGTTCACTTTCACTTTCACTTATTAACAGATGTGCCACAAAAAGACTCTGTGTACGAGCGGTTACCTCAGAAACAATAACACCTAGAACAAGCACAATCATATAAACATGTCATTCGATTAGACCTGAAACTAATGTATGTATTAATGTATTTATTTCTTTATAGATTAATTCAAAAGATTCAAATTCAAATTTTCACACTTAAAAGTCAGTCACTCTGTCATTGTCTTATTTGATTCATCCATAAGGCTCATGGTTTGTCCGGAGCCTACCTGAAATCATCGGGAATACCCTCCAGACAGGGCACCAATCCATCGCAGGGTAAAATAAACACACACCCACTCACAAAGACATTCACACATAGGGCAATTTAGCACATCCAATTTGTTTCCAGGAGCTGGGGGGAAACTGGAACCGGCAAAAACCAAGACGTACACAGTGAGAACAGCATATTCATGCTGAAAATTTCAGTCTATCCTGGCTTTATTTCTGTTTAAACTACTTTAAAGAATTAATGTGTAATGTGACCTCTGCATTTAACCCATTCATGAAGTGAAACACACACACTAGTGAACCCTAGGGGGCAGTGAACACACTTGCCCGGAGAAGGGGGGAAGCCCCAAACCACAGCGTCTGTTGAGCAGTTAGGGGGGTTAGGTACCTTGGATTAGGAACTTCAGTCGTGTCTTACCCTAAGCGGGAATAGAACCCGGGACCTTCCAGTCACAAGACCGGTTCCCTAACCACAGGGTCACGGCTTTTAGATGAGAATAAAAGATCCAGATTAAAACTCCCTCTGAGGAAAAATATTAACATCACAGAAATCATTCAGCAACAGTTTAAAAGATATATATATATATATATATATATATCTTACTCTTCTTCTGTTCTCCCCGTCCTCTATTCTCTGCCGTTTTCTTCTCTCTGCACCAAAAAAGCAAGGAAAATAATTAAAGGCTTCTTTGCAATAAATATGAAGCATGTTAACCTCATATGCTAATAGTTTATCGATGTAATGCCTCTACCTTTAAACATGCACTCACCTCTGCGCAGTAACTCTCTACCCTCATCAATTAGGTCAGACGTCATCTCGTTATCACCCATAAACTGCTGGAAGCCCAGGAGGTTCAGACAGCGGGTACCAAGGCTGTAGTTCATACCAGAGTCAATATCAGGTAAATGTTACATATACACACTGATGAGCTATAACATTAAAACCCTCTGCCTCCACAGTTGCCAAAATTACTATGACCTGTATAGGCATGGACTCCACAAAAGACATCTAAAGCTCTTCTTTGGTATCTAGCACCAAGACATTAACAACAGATTTCTTTTCTGGATCTTTGTGGGATTGGACCAGACAGGCTAGCCTTCACCCATGCACATTAGTTAACTGTGGCATCCATGACCCTGTCACTGGTTCAACCAGTGGATTCAAGGAACACCCAACGAGACCTGCTGTTTTAGAGATGCTCTCACGTAGTCGTCTAGACATCACAATGTGCTCCTTTCAAAGTTGCTCAGATCAGATACACTTGCCCATTTTTCCAGTTTCCAACAGATTAACTTCAAGAAGTGACTATTCACTTGCTGCCTAATATAAGATAATCAATGCTTTGCACTTCACCTCAGTCACTGTGTGGTATTAATGTTATTGCTGATTGTAGAACATATACAGAGCTCTCACACACACTCACCGTTAGTTAACGGTTAATTATATCACTTATTATAATCGCTGATTGAATTCTCATTATGATATATGACCTTTATGAAATAGCTTTTTTTCTCATTACAGAGTAATGTGGGTGGAATATTTAAAGGACAGACCTGAAGTATGTGGCAATGCAGAGGATGACTATCAGCATGGGATAGTAGATGTAAAACCCGTTAGCGATAAAGGAGAGGACACGCATCGACCCCATGATCTGAAAAAGACGTGTGAATGAGAGAAAGGAATAAAACATGACAAGGCATGTGGTTAGGAATATAATCATCAACAGGGTTGTGTGATACAGACTGATGTAACATGAAGTTTATGCTTAAATTTCATCACAGCAATTTACCAACACTAACAATCTTTATCCATTTATACATACAGGTTATATTATGGAAAGTCTGTGATTACTATGGATTATCACATGATATATATTTAATATTAAGGAATGTCCATAATATTATAAATTATAACCATCTTGGATATATTGTCATAATTATTTTCAGACATGCCCTAATTCTAATCCAGTCTTGAATTCTGCTCATGTTTACCATACACTAAAGTAAGGAGCAGTAATAGACACACACTGCTGCTGCTGCTGCAGACTTACTGAAGTGTAGGCCGTCTGCTCTTTGGCCTGGTGAGAAATAGCAGAGTCCATGTGGATCAGGCCAAGGAAGTTCAGGCAGAGAGGAGGAGTTAAACGGCAAAAAAGCCTAAAAACAACAATGATTTGGTGAAAGATTTTAATGTACACAATGTTTTTCTTTAGTCAATCATATCCGATCAGGCCTGACAGTTTAGCAATTTTGCCAGCATTTAGTTTTGTATAGTGCTGCAGAAAAAGAAGTGACCTTCAGATTTTTAAAGACTGAAGGTGGAAATTTATGGTGCTATTAAAAGTTCCAATTTGATTTATATATTGTATGTATTAATTTACAGTTGTCTAGTTTATTGAACTGGTAATCTAAAGTATAATACTATATCTTTAAAGGTCAGTGTGTTATTATTTCGACATTCAGTCGGCCAAAGCTAAACTGGTAGCGAACACTTCCTCCTAAATTAGACATCGTCTCAGGCACTAGCATGAGATCTATATTTTTATGAATTCTAATTCAAAAGTATTTTAGATTAGCATACATGAATTTACCAAAAAGTGTGTCAGTCAACGTTTCCAGAAGTATTTGGCAGATAATCTAAGATGCTCAGTAAAAAATTCCTTTTTTTACAAATTTTTTTTTTAAATAAATTTCCTTAAACTGCACAAACTCCATCTGGACGACTATTTAAGATTTTAAAAATGTAAACATTGCCACACCAAATATTGATTTTTTTTTTTTTTTTACTGTTTACTGCATATTGTAGCATTTTCTTTTTAAGTAGAAAGATTTTATTTTCTTTTCAGTAGAATGATTTCATTTTCTTTTCAAGTAGAAAGATTTAATTTCATTACTTTTAAGTCATCTTTACTTTACAGCATTTCTTTGCATCTGCCCAAGTCTTTTGCACAATACATTAGATAAGAGAAATAAAATTTATAAATTGAAATAAATATTAATACGATTTAAATTTTTTGCTGTATAAACATTTTATGCTTTTCTCTGTGGACCTACATGCCACTGAACTGAAGACTGTAGGCGTCTGTCTGATGGTGTGAGGCCAGGTAGTAGTAGTTGAAAACACGGATTCGAAACACGGTGGAGTACACGCAAGTGCACAGGAAGAAGATTGTGATGAAACATGCCATCTAGAGGACAAATCAGATACCATCAGCATATGAAAACTGCAAGTAACAATCCACACAAACTGGGTTCCAGGGGCATTACAAATGGATCCATGTACTACACACGTGCATTACAGTCTAGAATGGAGCTACAGATGTAATTCAAATTGGGGCATGGCTACAAATACATCAGAAACTGGGGCAGTGTTACAGATGTGATAAAAACTACAACAGAACTACAGATGCAGATATGTAACTAAATGCACTGAAGCTGCAGAGGTGATACAATTCATGGCGATGCTACAGATGCAATGTGAACTGTGGAGCTGAAGTTAAACTGTATTCAGCCAATAGAGAGGTAATATTACTGAATAGATAAACATTGCTTTAAACACAGAGCTGGGCTTGGCTCACCTCGATGTATAGGTAGTTGTAATCTACTTCTGCTAGCTGGATAAACACAGCGAATAGAGAGAGGACGGGATTAGTGCTGAAGAAGGTGCACTCAGACCAGACCACAGCCACGGAGAAAACAGCCAGGACCACGGCCAAGACACGATAAAACCACTGCTTCAGGAAACATTCCCAATACCACTCTAATAAAACAGGGAAAAACAACACAGTAACATACAAAAATCAGGGTGAATGATTCATATACGTACGTGCATGTACTGATTTATCAGCTTATTATAATGATTTATAGAAGGCTCATCATGTACTGACCGACAGTAGGTGTGTAGATGTAGCGGGTGAACCAACTTGCGGGTTCTGTAGGTGCAAAGCTGTGGACGAATTGGTGAGACGAGCTGGTCTCGTTTTTCGCCACGTCTTCCAGGTGAAAGGCTTGATCCAGTAGAATCTGCCACTGAACCTGTGTACGGTTGTGTCTCTGCACAGCATAAATCACCTGATGGACCCAAGTACACATATGGTCCACACATGAGTTTTTGCATCCAGATGCTGTTTAATCTGATATAATTAGATAAGGAATATGTAACCTATTGGAATGTGAAGCGTAAGAGGAGTAAGGAACTGTAGCTACATTTGTGAATATAAAACACAAGTCGACACAAGGTTTATTTTTCACACCTGCTTGTGAAGCTTCACCAAACTCCTTTCACTAGGGTAAGTGTTCTGTTTATCGTCAAAATCTTCATAGTCGTCCATGTTCCTGCCCATTTTCTCCTGATATTCAACAGGACACTGAGGGAAACAGTTACAGCATTGAATCAGTCTGCATCTGATTATATCATGAGTCATATAAATCTGCCTAAATCTTCTATATCTGAATCCATTCATGGCATTTGGCAGATGCTCTTATCCAGAGCGACTTACAAGGTTATTGGTATTACAGGTAGGCCAACATAGTGTTAGGAGTCTTGCCCAAGGACCCTTATTGGTGTAGTACAGACTGGCTGCCCAGACCGGGAATTGAACCCAGGTCTCTGACATGGGAGCCAATGATGTTACCACTGTACCACACCAACCACTATCCACCAGCAAGTAATAGGTGAGGGGGTCCAGTTTTTTGGCTATGTCAGGAACATGGCTGCCATCTTGAAAGCCACCATATTGGATCAGGATCATGTGTTCTGCGACCATTGCCTCACCCTGCATACCTCAATATATACAACATGTTACTTTGTTGTTGCTGTAGCATGCATTTTTGTTTGTACAGACCCTGAAACAAAACAGGTTTGCAGAATGAATCGGCCGAGGCTCGAGGTTACCAGAAGGCTTCCGGTTCAATCCACCATACCCGGCTATCTTGGATAGGAGCTCCTGGCATGTATGTTCAGTGCCATCTAGTGTGTGGGTTTACTGTGTGTTTTAGTAGTAGGTCAGTTGCCTCATACACAGTGTTGGCATTTTTGGTTCACAATATATTTCTGAAGTAAAAAAAAAAGCATTCACAGGTTCCCAAGTTGCAAGAACTTAATGCCAATCACAGGTGTGTCACCTTTACTATAATTTGCTGCATTGAATAAACCAAAATAGCACACAAATTTCTGTATAGACGCATATAGGGCTGGGCGATATGACTTAAAATCAGTATTACGATTAATTGAACATTATTCCTCGATTTTGATTAATGACTGATATTTTGTGCTCAGATTGTGCTAAAGCCAAGATTTTATTTTTTTATGAAATATGCATATCTTTATGATTTAAAAAGTAATTGAAGGAAACACACACATGAACTATTTATGGTTATTTACTGAATATTTTGAACAACTGCAATCGAGGCACACGTCAATTGAAATTAAAACCTGTTGTGTAAAAGGTCACATTTTAGCTTTAATGTAAACAGAAAATTCTCTAAAATATTTAAAAAAAAAACGTTGCATTTTTTGGCAATATTTGCATTTGCAAAATGCGCCCAAACAACAAACACCACATCTTTATTTTATTTTATAAATTTTTTTATTATTTATTTACAAGCTATGCACTCTGTCCCATATTTAAATTCACCTTCATGACCCTCATTTGCTGAAGACTGGATGGTGCCGAATCACATGACTAGACACATGGAAGCGTACTGCGGTACTGTATATGAACACGCACCGCAGGGCAATGATTAAGAGAAATTTAAAAACAGAAAAAACTGACATGGGCAAGATCATGTCGATTAGAGGGTCTGAATGTCGGTTTCGGTTTTATTTCAATTAATTGCCCAGCCCTAGACGCATGTGTTACATCGAGTAACGCTGAATGCGCTTTGCATAAAGTTGGTTAATTCAGTGAGACTTGTATTGCACATGCTCAGACACAGTTCAAAGCTTCAAATGAAATCGACACTACACACATTCACACCACACAACATGTGGTATGCGTGGTTGTTGCAATCCATGCTCGTCTTGCATCAGTAACTGACACAGTGGTGGGAATTTCATCTCATTTTAACTAAGTCAGTGCTTTCAGTTCAGTTCAGCACCTTTTTTTTTTTAAATCAAATGTCACCAACGTCATTGACTTTTCAACATTAATCATTTCAATTGTTCAGGTAAAATCGTACTTTTGCTCTCAATGATGGTTTAACATCATACTCTGTGCCATCCTCATTAATAAATTCCTGCATTATTATGAAATGATTGACCTACTTTGCTTGCACACTGAGGAATTTGACCCCTGTATTAAACCGTCCATGCAGTCACACTCATATACACTAGGGGGCTTTAAACGCAGCCCATTCCACAGCACCAGGGGAGCAGTCAGGGGGTCTAGATGCCTTGCTCACTCAGTCGAGTCATGTCAGTCCTGGGGATCGAAACCGGCAATCTCGAGTCAAAGCTTTAGTACCTGCTCTGCACTTAGGCTTTATTAAACTAAAATTCAAAGAGTACTACTATACCTGAATAATCACCTTCTTAATACATTACACACATCATAACAGCAGTGAAGTCACTTGAAAAGTTTCTAACTTGATCAAATTCACAGGATGCATTTTGCTCGTGACTGCACGCTATCTGATTAACAGCAGTAAAGACTTGAACGCTGCTAAAGTTTCATGCAAAAACCATGACAGTTTCTATTACGACAGTTCAGACGTGAGTCAGCACCCAACATTCAGGTACAAAGGAAAATTAAAAGAACTGACTCGTTCATGAAACAGCCCCAACTGACATTTTGGTGGCCGCGAATGAAATGATCATAACATAAAACAAGCTATTCGGTTCACAGTGTATCCTTTGTGAATATTAATACTGTATCTCCAGAATTAAGTGATAAAACTTTGGAATTCGTTTTATATTATCTGCTATCGTGGTCAAAAGTGCGGTACTTGTTAGTGAGCACAAAACAGACTTCACAGTCCAGGAAACACGTCGAAGATATAAAATAAAAGCCACAAAAGCTGTATCTTCACATGCCGTTTCCTGTAACTCACTTATACACACATCTTACCTTCCTAAGGATCGTATCGACGTACTTCCTGAAGGGGTGGTTATATTTGATAGACTCGTTGACCTTCCTCACCTCCTGTGTTACACAGAAGAAAAACAAAAAAGTCAGTACTAAAGCTCTGTTCATTTATTGTAATGGATTACACATTAATTATGCATCTTCATCATCATGACTTTTATTTCTGAAGCGCCAGTCTAAAACTTAGATAGGGTAGGTCCTCCATGTGGCATAGGATACATTCTGTAGCTAAAGAACACCATATATCCTGCAGAATGTTCTGCTGTATTCCAAGGTGTAGGATTTCTGTGTTCCACAGCGCGTTGCATGGCGTCCCAGACACGTTTGGATACTGTGAGATGGGAATGGCGAACTCAAATAAGTGTTCCTCTAATCATGATTTGATGGCACATGGTCCTGTTGGAAGATGGCAAAACCATTAGAATAAATGTGTGACTTGTCAATAGGAAGCCACACATGGTGTTCGCCTTGTCGGAGAGGGTTGTAGACGTACCAGGGGTCCCAAAGAATGCCAGCTAAACAAACCCCTGTTCCAGTTTTTTCTGTATATATAGCACCTTTCCTACACTCAAGGTCACTTGTAAACAAGTAGGTCTTTAACAGAGACGATGAAGGTAGTGAGGACGCTTCACTTATAGACTCAGGAGGAAAATTCTGTCATTTACAAGTTAAACGTGTAGAAGAACGCATTCATGAACGTGATTCTATGTTGAACACACTGTAGACACCAATCACGCTCAGAAAATGACCTTTATGGATAGCTGCGTCATTGTGAATGTCCACTCTTGTGATGATCGGGTGAAGGTTTAAGTCAACGTTGGACTTGTTTTGTCAACAAGTGGAATTACAGAATGTACAAGCAGAATGGTTTTGTAAGCTTTGATGAACTTTGACATACAAATTCAAGCGCGACTGCTTCGGCAGCACCGATCTTCTTACGCTGCAGCACAGAGTACTGAAAATGGAGAAATTGCTTATTTTGGTATTGTGTTAGGTTCATCGTGAGTTAGCTAGCTTTCTAGCAACTGAGACAGGCTGGGACAGTGTTTTAACTGCTACTGTGCAATTGATAACAGGATGTACACAGAGAAACTGGTATACCCCCCATGTGGCATGGACTTAAGACCTTGCGGAAATATGCTGTAGGTGATTAACACCATACGTCCTGCAGAACGTCCACAATTATGTTGTATTGTGTTTCACAGTGTAAGTTATGGATTTCTGTGTTTCACAGTATGTATCCCTGAGATCTGGTGATTTAAGTGTGAATGGCAAAACCCTAAACTCAGATGAGTGTTCCTCTAACCATAATTTGGTGTCTCTAGATGTGTGTGAAGGCACATTGTCCTGCTGGAGGAGGCCAAACCTATCAGAATGAATGCGGGACATGAACATGTGTAACCCGTGAGAAAGGAGGCACACCTTTCCTGTACACATACCAGGGGTCCCATGAAATGGCAGCTAAACAAACCCTATACCATATCAGGTTTTTTTCAGTATGTACCCATTGTTCTGGTACTTCCATGCATTTGGATACATGGATATTGGAAGTGATGTGTCATGCTTAAAACATTTTCATCACTGTTAAACTGCTGTGGGATCAGAGGAATAAACCACTTTTAGACATTATAAGAAAATGATTCTTTATAAATCCTCATGGTCATGACAGGAAATCATCATTAGTATCATTTTCACAGCTTTAGTTAAGTAAGCACTGCCCACCTCCATGACGTCCTCCAGGTTCTCCTCTGCGTCTGCTTTCTCTGTCATCAACTTAGCTGCTTTGAAGTAAGTCTTGATAAGCAGGTGTCCTTGTTTAGAAGCCTCCCAGTAAGAGCGCGGGATTTCCACCAGGCCGTATCCCATCAGCAGCACCAACAGGAACAGACCCCACGTATTGGCTGCCGTGATCCCGATCGTCTGCAGTTCGTACCTGATCGAAAGACGAGTTCAGATTCTGTCATGAACTATGCTGAGACAAGGCCAGTGAGTAGGCTGCGAGATTGCTCAGGTGCTCTCACCAGGACAGACTCCACCGAGGATGTACAGCTACATAGATGAGCAGGGAGCCGAATATAAACAGGTAGGTGCCGTAGTAGATGGCGTTCTCGATGAGAGCGGTCTTAATTTTGCCTGTGATGGAGAAGCCTCCTGAGCGGGCATATGATTGCATAAAGGGCAGAAGAAGCCTGGTGCATGCCCACATACACACACACACACACACACAGGATTAAAACAACAATACGTTATATAGGCAAAGGAACCATATAAATAAACAATTAAACAAAAATACTAATGAACCAATAAATCAAGAGATAAATTTAATTATAAGCTAATAATCAATACATCAATCATATAACAAATGTGTATGCGAAATATCTAAAGCAAGCAACACTGCTGCACAAAAGTCCAGATTTTCCTGTGCTAGAAGAGTCAATGCATTAGAGACCCCGTCCAAACATGTTAAACATCTCCTTACATCTCCCTGTGAATTTTCACTTACTACAGAGACCATAACATATTAAGAGTGCATTAACATAAACTTGTGATTTGTAGCATCATAGTAGCAGTTATAGAAAATTAATCAATGCGTTCTGACAAATTCAGCTGGGTTGTCGTTAACACAACACAGTTTCTTTAAAAAGGAATAATGAGAACTGTGATCTGAATACCAAGCCAAAGAAATTGCCCTATAAAATAGATGCATATTTGTTTTTACATATCAACATAGCTTTCTTAATCTTATATTTTAACATTAACTCTCTCCTATAAGCAACACATCAAAATTAATGTTAATTATTTAAGTTAATTCCCAAAATAACATCCTTCGGAAGCTGACTAACTCCAAATGGGAAGCCACAGGACACACGCTAAGATCTTTACTCCACACACTTTGGCTCTGTGTAGTATGCATGGCCCATGCCAAGAAACTAGACTCAACATTAAATAACATTTGATGCTTAATCACTGGTTGCTTGAAGTGCACCAACATAAACAACCTGCACCTCCTCGTAGACATTGCACCCACTGATGTGAGACAGGGCATCACCAGCCAAGCAGAGATGACCAAGTCTATCAGTGATAAACGCTATGCCCTTTATGGATGCGTACCGCCCGCCAAACGCCTGAAGTCCAGGAGAAGTTTTCTCAGCCATGTCGAGTGCCTACTGGCATCACAGGAAGAAATCAGACTCCAACTACGGACAATAAGGCTCAAGATTAACCTTCTCCCATTGACATGGGGATTTCCTGTCTGAAGCCCTCCCTCCGGGCTCAAAAGCAACACGGATCCAGTGGAAAATATTCAACTGCCTGAGAACAAGAAGAGGGCGATCAAAAGCTGCCATGGACAGATGAGGCTATAAAACTGGTCAAACCACCTGTGAGTGTGAGGAAAAGATCATACAACGCAGCACTGCCTTGCCTGGCCTCTACTAGCTAATCGGGTTGGATGATGATCCATAGTAAAACCACAGGCAGTAACACAACAACAACAACGAGAAGCTTGAAACTGAGGAACTGGTTCACAAACTGTAGAGTCAGTGCTTGCGGTTTTGTTTTCCAGTAAACATCTCAAAAATGAAAAGTCATCATCATTAACTGTTTAATAATTTAAATAATCTACAGTGTCACTGTCTATATATCAGTAACATTTGGCCATGTGTGTCATACAAAGCATATAAAGGGGTTGAGTGATAATAATCCAGACAGATTTTCCCCATTGTCCTAGGCTTTAATAGTAGAAAGCATGGTATCTGTCCTGTAGTATCTAGCAGCAAGATTCTAGCATATTAAAAGACCTTTCTGTGATTATACTGTGGAATCAGACCACTCTGGCTAGCCTTCACGCCCCCCAAACACATTAGTGAGCCTTGGGTGACCGTGACCACACTGCTGGTTCACTGGTTGTCTATCTTTGGACCACTTATGGTAGGTATTACCCACTGTATACTGAGAACACACCACAAGACCTGCTGTTTCTATCACATCATCTTTGAGAATTGACTGTTCACTAGCTTCATAATATATCTGACCACTTGGACAGGTGCTATTGCATTTAGAATCAATGATATTCACTTCACCAGTCAGTGGTTTTGTGATGGTAATGTTATGGCTATTAGCGTCATACTGTACATTTCTGTGTTTTTGCGTGTCATGGGTTAAAAACGGCTGCTGACAACACGAAGAAGACCGCATTCCAGTCCATTTCTCTTTTAATGATCTCACAGTATATCTCATGAGAGCTGATCTCAGGTCTACATAAAAAAAAAAAAAAAACCTGCAACAATCATTTGTTTTGTTCTGGATCACCGATCACCAGGGCAGCTTCCTGTGGGACTACTGGCGGGTGCTTGTTTCTTGTCTCGGGTTGGATATGATGCATGTTTAAACTCATACTCCAAACTCCAAACAGCATGTGACTCTTTCAGAATGCAATGCTGGACGCACGATATTCTTGTTGCAGCGTCAGCGTGACATGGTAAGGTATGGTGTGTAATTATACCTATTAAAAGTACATATTTCTGCTGCCTTTCTGGGGTTTTTTTCTATTCGGTTTATGTGCTGCTACACTTAGGAAAGTGTGTTGCCATCTTACCATGTAAGACACTGTGAGGTCCAGTACACAACCCTCCAGAAGACTGGCATGATCCCATCAGGAATGTAGCTCCATGGTTTAGTACACACCGCTGCAATGCTGCGAAATAAACACAAAACCATGTGACTTTATGGCTTCGCGGCACATACAAGCTCCTAACTACATTTTGTCATATGCATTGATTTACACACACTCAGGAGGCATGTGAACCTTTTTTTTCTGAAATGATTGGATTTTCACAAACACCACATTTCTTGTGTAAATGTGTAAATTTCTTGTGTAAACAATTTATAAATCCGCTTATAATCCAGCTTCATTAATGAGACCCACTGCGAGTATTTTTACAACAATTACAAACATATTGGAATTAGCAGGTTCCATGTTTCCAGCAGAGGTTCAGCACAACTTATATAACTATAGTGAGGTTTGTATTGATATTTTTTCCAAACTTTTCCCTCTTTCTCTCCTCTTATCCTATCGACAGCTACCAACCAGGGAGGATGAAGACTATCACATGCTTCCTCCGAGTCACATAAAGCCAGCATTGCATCTTTTCAAGGCTGTTGCTCATACAACGTCAGGGAGCGGTATAACACACTCGGAGGAAAGAGCACCCGACGATTTCTGTATGCATTAGCTCACAGACACCCACGATTGGCTAGTGTGAGTATGACACCCCTCCCGCCATGACAGCATGGACAATTTTGCACTCTAGAATCTCCAGATGATAAATCTTCAGATGATAAATCTCCCTCTTACAACACATCAAATCAGCAATAGCTTCACTGGCAACAACTGCGATGGTCAACTCCGTTGGTTGCACATCTCCACTGCATTTTGGTCACATGGACATTCATCACATTTTGCACATTTTGTAAATATTTTCTAATTATTGAATCATTTTCATTTTATTTTATTTTTATCTTAGATGTGTATTTCTATTTCTATTTTTATAACTGTATTTTACTTTGTTTTATTTTATTTATTGTACAGTTGTGGGCAGACAGTAAAAAGCATTTCACTGCAGGTTGTGTACGACTGTATATGTGACAAATAAAACTTTGAAACCTGAAACATAAAAGTGATCGCTTTTCTGTTGTGACACTCGTGAGCCCTTTATTCAGTTTTAAGACATGTTTCAGAAATGTTAAATATTCAAAATAATTTTGAAAATGGTTTTATTACAAACCTAAAGCAGGTGTAATGTACAAATGTCTTAAAGTATCATTTCTGTTGGTATCACCCACTACTAACCTATATATAGCAGAGAAACATGTGACTCATGTCTCCTCATTTTCTTTAACTCTTTTTTACATCTTGTCTTTACCGACAGATTGTATATACCTCATCCTAGTATCAAAACCTTTTTGAAAAAAATATTAATATTTTCAACTTCGGTATTTTCAGTTCAGATTCAAGCAAAAGAATGGAAAAACTTTACTGAAGGGATGATGTAGAAAGATGAAATACCTCCACCAATTACAATTACACTCACAAACACACCCTTAATGTGTAAAATCAAAGAATAGCTACATAAATGTGTTATTATCATTATTATTATTATTACTACTACTCAGTTGCTCCTGTATACCAGGCTTCAGAGTCACACAGATCTCAGCCTCACCTAATGGTGGGTGCAGGAGTCACATTGCCTGTGGTCTGGTTGGAGATCTGAGGTCCTGGAGCGTGTGCCTGGTGGATTCTAACACACTGTCTGTAAACTGTCTGAAATAACAAATAAAAACAAAGTCAGGTTTATTTTAGTGTGACAGTACGGCATGAATAGAAACTAATCCAGGCAACGCAAAATACTATTCGATCCGCAGAGATGACTGAGCGATAAGGCTAATGCATGTAACAAATGCCACCAAATTAGCATCATTTAAAGTGCTAAAGCCAGCGGTATACGCTGCCAAGAAAAAGTCTACTCAATGCAAAAAGAACCACATGCAAAATGTGCTGAGCTG
>JAOVVF010000019.1:16091130-16106403 GCA_028565595.1 Duopalatinus emarginatus
AAAATATAACTTCAAGCTACTTATATAGGGTATAGTTTTGAATCATGGCAGGTTAGACATTATGATTTTCCGGACCTTGACTTGAGGAAATGTTCTCAAACTGGACCTTATTGAAAATTGATTAATTACCCCTGCTTTAGAACCCTCAATATTATATGTATACATATTTTAGGGGGATTATTACCACCATTGTTGACTTGTACACATTAGCAACTAATATGCACATATAGTTGACAGAGCTTTGGTGCTTCTTGTAACCAAAGCCTCTCACGGGTTAAAAAAGGACTAGCAAAGTCAATCCTGTTACTGATGTGGCTTAGAGAGGCAGGTGTTGGAGTAGAGAACAAGTACTGTTAACACTTTGTGTACCAGATACACTGACTAGACACTGACACACTGTAACCTTTTATCAAGATTACTGCTAGAGGCAATTTAGTAGTCACTAGGTATTGTATATGTCCCTACCGTCCCTGTCTAATTCTACATCCCTTGTTAATATGCTTGTCTAAAGAATAGAATATTATGGGGTGCGATTTTATCGGAGACTAATCAAAGACATGAGGTGGAGTTACTGTTACCACCCCAAAGTTTAACGAAGTTAGTTCTTGTTATAGCTGCTATAACGCTAGTAATAAACATGTCTGCTAATGTTGTCCTATTTAGATGTCAAGGTTTTGGTGGAAAGATGTCCGAATCTCACACATTTGGATTTAAGGTAAGAGGTGAATTGGATTAAGTGCTGTGAGGAAAACACTTTCCAAGTCATGTATTCATTCAAACTCTTTTCTTACAGTGACAGCGTCCTCGTGACCACAGACAGTTTCCCCTTCCTGCAGCAGCTCTCCTCACTGAGACATTTAGCGCTGAGCCGCTGCTACCAGATTCACCCGGCCGCCCTTGTGTAAGAGACAATTTTAAACATTTTAACAGCCAAGTGTATCCCGTAATAATGGAAGATGCAGGAGTGAAATAGTGTGAGTGGGGGAAAATGGGTGCAGGGGGGGGTGAATAGGGAAAGGTTTGGGAAAGGTTTCACTGAGAGAATAAAAAACAGGACCAATCAGCTGACCAGTTATGAAATACAGTGCACTTGGAAAGTCTTTGAGTCCTTAACCTAAATATATTGAGGACTTGTACTAACATAATTTTAAAAATCAAGGTTTTTCTACACTTAGTATCCCATAATGACAAGTTAACATAAATATTAAGTTTTTTTTTGCAAATTTATTGAAAAGGAAAAATTAAAATTTCGCATCCAGATGCGGGTGTAATAGGTGATTCAACTAAGTACTGAGGTCTTTCATGTCAATGTTTCTCAGTGCAATATTTTTGTTTTACCTTTTTAATAAATTTACAAAAAATTCTAAACTTCTGTTTCTCATTATGGGGTAATGAATGACCTTTTTTCCTTTTTTTTTTTTTTTTTATTGTATGTTTTAAACAGTGAAATAGTCTGAAGACTTTCCAAATGCATTGTGTGTTTTTACATGGTTGATAGAACTCCATCTGTGACGTCACACAACATAAAAAGCCAACGATGATCAAAATGTCGCCACACCTGATCAACCATGTGGTTGCACCTGTGTATACCAGTATGTCAGGAGTAAGAATGACAACAGCGTACGTTAAGGAAAACTTGAGTTATAGCTTTACTAAAGGAGACGCTCCATGTGACACAACCCAAGACTCAGAAGATGAGGAAATTGTTAAAGTAAAGGTTTTGGGGAATTGGTAGTGTAAAGATATTTTTGAATCGTACAAGGCAAACTGCTGAACGTTCCCACAAAGACAGATAATAACCACTGATGTTTTTCACCATCTGAAGCAGTGCCATCCTTTAGAGCATGCACAAAGCAATAAACCAGTCATATTTACTTACTTTTACATTTATCATGTTTAACGTCTGACAGAAAATAACCATTTAAACAGAAATTAACCTTTACATCTCATTGTGAAGTAAAAAGTTATCTTTACGCTTGACAAAAATAATAATTTGATGCATAGTGATATTGACTGATATGAAAATATCAGTACGATTTTTATTTCTGTGTCTTATGCTACACTATATGGCCAAAGGTTTCTGGGCACATGACCATAAAACTTCTGTGTGCTATTGGAAAACATCTCATTTCAGATTTATTCCCTATTTGACTTTATAATATCCTCTGTACTCCTAAGAAGCCGTTCCACTAGATTTTAGAGTTTGATTTTGTGCTTTTGTGCTCTTCCTCATGAGCATTAGTGAGGTCTGTGGTGCACTCGGCATTCCACTTCATCCCGACGGTGTTCAGTAGGGTTGAGGTCAGGATTCGGTGCAGATGGCAAACCGTGTGTTCATGCAGCACAGTTGCATTGTCATGCTGGGAAATATTTTGTGTGCTTCCAACTTTATGGCAGTAGTTTGGGGAAGTACCACATATGGGTGTGACGGTTGTGTGAACACAAAATGGCATTTCAGTATCAATCAGTCAGTGCCTTTTTTAACAGGACCATGTCCACCTGGATTTTAGTTCTCAGAAATGACAGTGTTTATCAGAAAATGTATAATATTAAAGGGTACTATGTTTAATTTCTATAGGGAGGTGGTCAGCATGAACATTATGCCTGACTGGTGTTTGTGCCTGTAGTCAAAACAGTTTCCAAACAAATTTAGTGGTGCATCTCAAAGTTTCTCTAGCTACAAGGTGTTAGGATACATACACGGATCAGGAGTCTATGAAGCAGTGCAAGCAGCCACTCCTCTTACTGTCACTTACAGCACTGCCTGACTGTACTGCATGTGTCCATATTCCTTCATTTAAAGGAAAGTTTGACCCTTGTTCAGTCAACCTTTTGACATTTGTCATTTTAATTCATTGAGAAATATCACTAGAACCAATCATAGTTTTAGAAGAAGTGTAAATTTATCATTTAGTTAATAATAGTAGATGTATCTAGTTTTTATTTCTTTTTTCTTTACAATTTTTTACATTTACTTTTAAGATTTTTAAATCTTTGCACTGTTAAATGTCTACTTTTTGTTCTTGGTTTCTAGAGAGTTTGAAAAGTTTGTGACGCTGCAGACCCTGGAGGTTTTCGGTCTGATACAGGACAGCTCCTTACCCGTCCTGAGTAAAGGGTTGCCGCGAATACAGATCAACACTCGGCCGTTCTCGAGCGTGGCTCGTCCCACTGCGGCGACCCGAAAAGACCGCACCCTGTGGGGCATGCACTGTCGACTGGTGTATAAACCCTAACTGATGCTCCCAGCACTATTCGAGTTAGGAGCAAACCGAGAGGTGACTTTTTTTTAGAATGTTTTAAATAAGGAATAGGTTTAAGTGTTAATATGGTAACTGAAGTCACTGTTGTCACACCGATATCAACTAGCATGTTGTTTAAATCGCGTCTCATCGGCATTCAGATTGATTGTGTAAGGACTCCAGATGTGTATCGACTTTTTTTTTGCACTTTCACCTGGTTTACAACTTGTTCCTGTGAGCAATGAACGTGAATTTTTTCACATGCTTTTAGTGACCAATGGTAATAACTATAGCTTCAGCAGTTAAGGACCTCCACTGCCATGCCAGATTTTATTCCTTTAAGGGTTTTAGGAAAAAGAAGTGCAAACTGACCTTCCAAAAAATTTTTGTTATAATGTCAACCTAACTGTGAAAGATTTCTGGTGCTTTAACGTGTTACGATAATTGTTTGTTTATGAAAGTTTAGTAGTTTTAACCTAGATGTGTCATGTTATGTTTTGTTTGTTTCAGAGCCTCGTTTTTTAAAATAAAAGATCGTATTATTAGGATGCACCCAGTACAGTACAGAATTTTGAGTACTAACCCAGACTGGACTTCTGTGTGGCTGTAGCCTATCAAGAGGAGATTAAGGGTGAGCCTTAGAGGACATAACTGGTCCTACAACTAACAGGGAGATTTAAAATGTAGCCATTATTCTTGCAGTTAATCGTGTTTATGCCATAGCACAACACAAGGTTATTTTTATAATAGCATCACTGACAGTAATGCTTGCTGTAAGTCAGTGTATGGAAAAACCCGCTTGTGGATACAGTGAAAGTTTGTTTTTAATACCTTTTAAACAAGGACGCTACAGTATTTTTTATAACGAGATAAATTGTAAAGTTGTAAGAATGACTGCTTAAAGCTGCTATAATGCTGCATAAATGTAGTCATACATAAAGTATAAAGTGTGATCTCTCATTCTTTGAAATTAAATTGTAATCACTGGTGAATTGCTGTGGTATAAGAGGAATAAAACATGTTGTGCTGTAATTATAAAACAATCAACTCTAGGATTGTAACTGTAACTCCCTGTGTTTTATACTTTGTACTTATCAAATCAACATTCTGATTAAGTTATTGGTGTTTCTTTACAAAGACTAAATGTAAATATACATCAGGTAACTAGACTGGAAAACATGTCCAGTGTTTCAGTACTAATGTTCTGTATCAGATTGGTGCATCCTAATTTTCTTTGTATGTCACACAGGTGGTTTGGTTAATGCATGTGAATGGTACAGCATTAAATCAAGAGTCTGCTACAGAAAATAGTGTTCAGTTGACATGGTGCTGCAATTGGATTAAAAACTAAAACATTACCAGCTCCTGGGCAATTGTGTGTCCTGACAATCACAACTCTGGTCCCTAATCCTCAGCTCATGTCTTGACCTGGCTAATCTAAAAAAAAAAAAACAGTGTAACCTACAAAAACTAATACTAAAACCATGTAAGACAAAGCCTGTGTAAGTACTGCTGATCACTTTTTTTTTATTTTTTTATTTTCTATTGCAGGAAACTAGTTACAGTACACTTGCTTGCTGTTTGACATTTCACTGTCTTTATGAACTTGCTAGTAATTTTTAAATGATAAGAAGAGACTCTGTAAAACACATCTGCCAAATCTGTACTTGTTTATTTTGACTCGTTCTTACATTTGTAGCAGGCCTTTTTGATTAAGTAAACAACTCGTAAATCACTTTTAAAAAATGTTTTTATGTGACCAAAATACTTGATGCCTTGAAATTGGTTGGTATTTTCCACCAATTATGAACATTAGGAAACTTGAATCAGTTCTATTGAGAACATCGATAGACTTTGTATTTTTATGGATGTTTACTTACTTGTTTCAGTGTTCACTGATTTTGAAATAAATATTTTGCTCTATAATTTTGTTCCTATTTCTTTTTAATAGTATTCTGATTGTGAGTCCTTGAGGTTGCCTGAATAATAAGCCTTCATGTGGTGTCAGGTTTTATCCTGTGGTCAGGAAACCATGAGTTTGAATACCAATAATGCCACAGGCAGCTGTTACTCTGTGTACATGAGCGTATTGGTAGGAACTAAAACCTGCCTGGATTGATTGACACATTCAGGTAATAATCTTAGGTATCTATAATAATGTGTAAACAATTATAAACATATTTTTTATTGCAGAAACAAACACAAGGAGACATTCCACTGTGCTATTGTCTCCATACAAAACTCATGGTGTATTTCTTTCCAGCTAGAACATGTTAGTAATGCTCTGATCTCTGATCTGGGCTTCTTGGCTTATTAGCATATCAATACATTTAGTAGCACATGACCATTAAGTGATGTAAATGAACTGATTGGTTTATAATGAAGATCTTATTGCAGTACAGTCAGGTTAATGCAGTTGTATTTGGGTCAGTCACCTGATGGGTTTCATCACTTCTACATAATAAAGACACATATTTCAAATGAGTCCCCTTTAATGAGCAGGACATTAAGTTCCAAACACAAATCCAGTCACCTATATTTCCTACTACAAGACATTAACATGATCTGAATGATTGAAGGGTGGATGATATGATGGTATCAGTACTTCAGTAACACTAACCAAGTGAAAAAGTACACTAGAGCATCAGAACTGGGATATGACAGGATCCAAAAGACTTTCTTGTTTTTGCAGAACAAAAAACCAGGCTGTGATTGCTAACATGGGAGTGTCTCAGGCCTGGTGGAGTGCTCACATGTGCACACGTTTACTACATTCATTTATTCAACTTTAGTAAATCCTCATCATGGTCACTTTATTTTACATTATTAAATTGGCTTAAGTTTTAGTCAAGCCTTTAGAAATACTGTGGGCAGAAAAAAAAAATCAGCATTAAATATTTTTAACACTGTTATAATGGAATAAATATGATTTATCATGTGGCTATATTGTTGGCAATAAATTTTGGAATATGTTCCATGTACCATGACAATCAAATAACTACAAACTTATCACCATAATCCACCCCTGGATATTCAAAGCTATGCATCTCCTGATTGTATTCATAAACTAATATGCTTGCAGACATAGATGTCTTAATAGAAAATAATGGCAACAAAATGCATGGCATTCTCCGATTCTTGCTGAAAAAATACATCACTTTCCATCACAGGCAGCCAGCAGGCATTTTATACCAACAGCTTCTTATCCTACCTGTAAAACCATAATAGTACAAGTTCATTTTAGCCTCATCTGTAGGATGATGAGCCTTCAGGTTGTGACAGGAACCCATTTTTGACCTTGCATTAGTGATCATTTGCAGTCCAATCCTACACTATGTTCATGAGTTCAATCATCAAGCAGAACTGTTTTCAACAGGTCCTCCTCATGTAAGCTGATCGTGGCAATAGCACCATCATTAAATTCAAAGGATGTCCCTCCGTCCACCACCATGCAGGCATCCCAGCACCTCGACCGGACACACACCCTTAAAGCAACACAATTAAGAAAGGTTAAAACTTTAAAAGATTCACATAAGGTTTTAAAATGAAACACTTCCTATAATGTTCTAGCTTTAATAGTAGTATGATAGTGGTGGCACCTTACAAAACCATATTTAAAATTTCTATTATTATTTTATTACAACTTTATATTATTAGTGATATGATGAACATGTTTAACATTAATGGAAAGTTAGGGTACAGATGCTGGTGGTATAGCTGCTATAATGATAGTGATAACAAGAACAAACATACATCCTGGACATCTTACAGTCCAGTATTTGCCCAGTACAAGTCTGTTTCCAGTGTACGGAGACCATTTATCAATAATTAATAGGCACAATAGGATAATGACACACTGCACAAATTTACTGCACAAGCAAATTTGCGATTATTAGCCCCACCCCAACAGACACAGAGTACAGTAAAGAACCCAATACTCACTTGCTTGCAAATCCTCTTTGGCGACTGTTGGAAAACACTCTGTTGACAATGGGCTCTCGGATACTGAAGAAAACTCGGCTCTCCTCTGGACTAAATACCAGAGCCTCGTTGTATGCCTCAGTCACTAAACACGTCCCAAAACATGACAATCATGAGACTGTGGAAACAAACAAACCCCCCTACCCCGCCAAAAAAAAAGAAAAAGAAAAAGAAACACACACATTAATCCACACTTACCGCTTCTGATGACATCCTGGTTTAATGGAATTTTCCAGCCAGTTTTTCCTTTGCCTGTGAACACATTTGAAACACAGCGACTGTAACGTATGATTTTACAATTACATGTATTAAGGCTACGTTTCTGCTAAAACCTTGGGCTCAGAATGATGAAAGCCTGGCTGTTATCCAACTTACACAGTTAACATACTCTGACATGCATTTCATCATATTTTTCCTACTTTATCCTACTTTTACTTAACACTTTTCTATCCTGCCCAGTTAGTTGCATTCAGGTCGCACAATGTAAGAGAAAGCATAATGCACAATGTGTGTAAGAGAAAGCATAAGATGTGTGGTAGGTAAAGGAGCAGCTCAATTCAGGAGCCAGTGGAATCAAAAAAAAAAAAAAAAACAGAGACAGTTACAAATGTCTCAACATGAATTGCACAAAAATAGCTGATAAGACTTGCAAAACTTATCAAACAGTACACACACATTTTACACACAGTCTCATAGAACAACAGAGATTTACATGTTAAATAAATACTTACTAAATACTTACTTACTAAAAAATACAGTAACTAAAAGTAACAGCTTGTCTATTTTGGGAGAAAATCACTACTACATGATGTGACCTCTCACTTTAATTGTGGTCACACATGCAGCTCCATTTGTCTCAGTTTCTGTCTCTAAAACAACAATACACATAAATAACCTCCTGCAAAAAGCACTCAGGAAAAACTGCACAGTATTGTGAATATTGTACAGGGGGGAAATCTAGTTCATCATGTTTACACGTCTTTTCACCTCAAACGTAGGGGGAAAAAAATTAAATGGCGCTACAAGGCTATAGTTAATGATAATGCTAATAATGCTGTTTAAAGGTAGTTAATGGTGCTTAGACTTCTATTACTTAGCTGCAAATCAAAAAAAGGAAATTTTGGCATCTGAGAGACTACATTTGGTAAAATTGAAAGCATGCATGCGTCAGTATGCATTTATTAAAATAAATTAAACAACAGAATATGAAGAAAACCTGTCATTCACATTACCAGCTGGACTAACTAACAAACCAGTGTTTGTAAATGTTTTATACAGGCCTCACCTATTCGAAGGACGTCCTCTACAGTCTGTTCCACCAGTTTATTAATATTATACGACCTGCGCATAAAAATTAAATGAACTAAATTAAACCAGGATATTTAACACTAGTAATATAAAAAAAACAGTAAACAGATGCAGACATGTACCAGGCTTTGGATCCAGTTCCAGTGCAAACACTAAGCCCTGAGCTCTTCTGCTTCTCCCACGGTCCATCATCAATGGAGATCTCATAGTAGGAAGCCCTATGGAGCGAGAGGGTAAGATGGGGTTTGAAGGATTTATACTTCACCCTGTGGCAGACAGAAATCCACAAATAAAGAGAAAAAGGGACGAGGACGGATGGAGTGAGTAGGAAGATGGGCTGATGAAACAACATGCTTAGGAAGAAATCCACCCTGAATGACTTGGCATGTTATTAGTAAAGATTAATATGCATCTTCAGTCCAATCCAAGGTTTTTATTTCAGTGAATGTCCCTTTGTATAGTAATTTCCTACATTAACTACAACATCTACCCACAGCCTAACAAACTGCCCACAGTGGTGCCCTGGGATTTAGCCCTTGCTTCAACTCCACCTGAAGCGAACAATGTAGCGGACTCAGATCACTAACAAGAGTTTCTGTTCTGTAACAGTGTTTTATAGCTGCCTTTCATTTTGGATCTTTTGATCATCTCAACTTATTCTGCACTGCATTTCTCATTAATCAGACACTGAAACATGAAGGTCTGAGATTGTTTTTTTCCTCATTACTCTTTGTAACTGTGCCAAGGCCATGTGAAAGAACTTGAGTGGTCTTCACTGAGCCTTACAACTTTGAGATGAGCTGAAATGCCATACTGCATGCCCAGCCTTCTGGTGTATGCCCAGACATACACCAGCATTTAGTGGAATGCCTTTAAAAAATATAGTGGAAAATGTAGCGGAGCATTACAGTGCCCAGGGATTTGCAATGAAATGGTTAAGACCACAAAGCAAGATGTTAAGGTGTCCAGATACTTTTGGCCATACAGTACATTTTAGCAAAAACATTTAATCTGCTTCAGGGTGGAGTTTTCCTTTAAAGTTTTGTGGTATGGTTAGTTCATTTACCTGGAGGACAGGGACTCTCCGATGAAGATTTCATTGAGTCCTCTGACAGGAAGTAAGTATGGCGATGTGTATGTTTCATGTGTTCTTCCTGTCAGCAAAACAACAACAGCACCTCATTTAGCACATTAAGCTCAACGTCCTTTCACAGATACTGAACTGTGTTGGAGCCAAGCTGTTCAGAAAGCACTGCAGTAGTAAAATACGTACTGCCTTTATTCTAGTGTGGTAATGTGAATTTGTAGGAAGCTTCATTATTGTTTCCAATATCTAGTTCTCCAAAAATGTTTCAGAGTCTAAATGATTTCTCTATGTTAAGTAACAAATTGCTTAAAGTGTAGCTTTTGGGTTGCACTTCCCAAAAATATTATGGCCAACCTGCTGCAGAGACGAGTTTTAACGCTCGCATTTAATGAATGCACTTTATCATATTAAAAACACATTTTAACGGGTTTAGAATGTTTTTAATAATATTTTTGTTGAAGTTAATACAAAGAAATAAAGGGCTGAATGCAAATGTAACTATTTTCAGAGCTCAATGGTGTGAAATTGATCCTAAATAAAGACACAGTGTTGAAAGTGAAAAGCCCAGTGCTGAGCAGTTAAGTAAGACAGCACAGGGGGGAAATGGTTTCCATTAAGATGTCTTACTGTGCTGGGAGTTGGTGGTAATGCGGTGTGCTTTGGTGTGTTGCTCCAAACTCAGCTGCTGCTCGTGCAGGTCCACTGGAGTAGGGTTGATTCCTGTGCCCTCTAAGTGCATGCGGATCCGCTGGCGCCACTGCCACCTGGGACACACAAACAGACCTGGTTCATTTATGGCTGTATTTACTTTAAAAGGTATGCAACAGATTTTACTAATACCTCTTCACATTATAATTGGAGATCAACAGTCCTTTATGTTTTATGTATATACTGATTAATGATTCATGTTCTGTGTGTGTGTGTGTTACAACCATTGTGAAGCTATGTGACAATAAACTTGTGTTTTTTAATTTAATTCATCTCATCGTTAGGTGAGTTAATGAATAGTTATTAAATATATGTCTATTACAAAAAAAAAAAAAAAAATACTAACGCCCCACCTGAAGTCTCCCTTTCTAAGTTTCCGTAATGCTTCAGAGAACGCATGTGTATAGCGCACAGGCAAGCACAGATGGCCTTCAGACCTTCAATTACAAACAGAAAACATACGTCACACAAAACAACTACTGAAACTTTTATGACCCTGGGTACAAACAAATTTATTTGTTTGCTTAGAAAAACTTTAACAATGTGTGAACCTCATTTAATGAACTGTAAATCTTATAACTAAAGTGAGTTTCTGCAACACAAAACAAACCCATAAATTAATGTGAATAAGACTAATAATTCAATTAGGATGAAAATAATTCTGCACTAAAAAGAGAAGAGTTAGTGTGTGCCTGCAGTAGCTGAGCTGCATTACTGGAAGATTCAGCACATATCATGATTAGGGGCCCTATTTCACACTTCAGTCATTATTTTGTTGTTTTCAGCTCTCTGTGACCTTTTAAGGGTTTTTCTGAATGGGTCTGTCCCAAAACCTGTTGAGCTCTTTACATAGAGAGCATTTTACATCAATTTGTGCTTAAGAATGTTGTCTTAAACAAAGCAGCGAGCACAGTAGAGTTTTTTTCCCCAAATGTAAATGCCCATCATTCAATTTTAATCATCTGCAAAGTGTGTAATTTGTTTTCAGTTCAGTTCATCAGTTTTCAGTTCCTGAAGGGCAATTTGGCAGGTTAAGCAGCCCATTGGTGTAAATGGCCTTAGGCTAACTCTGTTAGCTTAGTAAGCATGTCACTGTCAACTGAAGTGTCTCAATATTGTGCCTTCTGAATTTCGATGTCAGACTCCAAGATGAACAGTGGGCAGCAAGGCAGCTCACTACTAAATGTAAATTAGCTATGCTGTAAAAAAACTAATTAGAAACAACTTAAAAAGACAAGGTAAACAAGGCCCAATGTGTGTAAATCTACGTTTTTACCGTTCTGGATCAGTGTTGACTCCTATTACTGGTTTGTTCTTATCAAACACTTTACTTGCAACCAGCAGCATGGTGCCATCACCTGACATGGACAGAGAGAATCAGTGAGAACTGCCTGGAGGTAAAAATGCTGCAGTAAAGTAGAAATGACAACATGGGTGTGGTGCTGTGCCATAATGGCATGTTTATTCTCTTTATTTCCTCCTGATTTATCAGCACAAACCAACTTACCTCCAGCAGACACTATAGCATCTGCCCACCTGACCATATCTTCACTGTACTCTCCTCTTTTAACCACACGGACCTCCATGCCTTGTTTTCTAAAGATATTCATAAACTGATGTTAAATTCTGTTCATTAGACAACAATAATGAATTATCATGAACATCTTGTTATATAACAGTATCCTTCACTTACTGCAGATTGTCCACGATGTGTCCAACATTGTGAGTGTGTATGTTGTGCCTTTCCAAAAGTCCACTGTAACTGGATCCCTTCAAGGCAAGCTGGATTTCCAGTACACAGAATTAAAATAAAGTACAAGACAGAACACACTGTGATTACTGTAAAGTAGGGTCATGTTCAAGGCATGGTGGAACAGAATGAGGTCTGGAATGAAGTTGGGGTTTTTTTATGCGTTTTGCTTCAGGCTTCAGATTTGAATCTAAGGACTGCTAAAAAAAAAAAAAAACTACTATAAATAAATTTCATTTATGACCAGTTAAGGACTGTTAAAATGTAAAATGCCCATGCACTGGAATTGAATCTTTAAAAAGCAATGTCTTGAGGGGGATAATAATATTTCAAAAAGCTACAGCTTTACTCTGGTACTTAGTAAGCAGGCTACAGCTTAATGCCCCACAGTCTGTCATGTTTCAGTGCCCCGTAGTGTCAGATCATTTGTGATATAATGACACATTTACAAAAAAATGCTTACCAGCTGTTCGAGATCCTCCTCTAACAGTCCAGCGCAGAGATACCTCTGCTGCTCGAATTCATATCGTGTGGTTTTAGTTACCACTGCGACTTTGGAAGGTCTGAAACCACTGTCAGCCTGTAAAGCCCCTCTACACACATCGGTCTGATGGAAATACACACGACCGCTCGCATTGATAACTGCCACGACCGGAGTTCGACAGCTGAGAAATGTCCTTATTGTAGGGAGTGTCATTCTAGTGACAAACGTCTAGTGGTTCTGTCTAAATGTGCCACAAACTGGAGTAAGATGGGAAGGATTGTAGGGGCCCTGAGTAGAGACCCTAAGAAATGAAAACTGCCTGGGTGGAAAAAATGTGTGAACCAGGCATAAACCAGACACCTCAAACGCTAGAATTAACAGAACGGTCTGCTATAGAAATATCTAATTTCTTTACCCAAGACGTTATATTAATATATTTTCCCTCAACCACCCTGACAGGTAGATTACACCACCTAGGTTAATGACAGGACACAGCTGCCCACCTTACTAGGTAGAAGTCAGTTGCCTTAAATATACCCTGGGAAAGGAACAAAAACGCCCCTGTGTATTAAAGTGTCCGGGGCATTCAATTTGTTTGGTCATTCGTTTGACACTTTGATGCTGTTTGTCATCCAGATGCAGACAGGATGAATAATACAGAATTGGTGGAATAATGCAGAAGTCTGAACTAGAAAAAGTACTAACTTTATCCTTGCAATATTATAAAAATGAACTGTTGTGTAAATACTTGACCAAATATTTTACACTATATTATTATTTCTTTTCCCCACAACCTTCCTGACAGGTACAGACTATAATTTAGCCTTATGACAGGTCTGGTGGCTATTAAAAGTAACAGCTGGCCATCTGTCAGTCTGGCTAGTTTACTAGCTTGTCAGCTAGCTAGCTACAAAAGTTGGGCCAGTTCTACAGAAACATGACCAACCCAAGCTAGCAAAGTTGTATTAAACTATATCACCGATAATTAAAGGTGCTCCACAAATCGATACAGTACTACAGCGAGTTTAAGTCCAGAGTGTGTAAAGTTTGTGGACAGTTACCTCAGGACTCTGTGGAGGTTACTGCACCTGTCAGAGACACTAAACTAATACACCCAGCTGGCTTTAGGAGAAGTCTGACCACCTAAAGCTAATGCTATCACTGCTAGCGTCGGAGACCTGTAACCTCACACTACTGACAATACACACATTTCAAACAACACGCAAATAAACACCGTAACGTTACAGTCAGCAAGTCTGTCAGTTAGTCAGTTAGTTAGTCAGTGAGTGGGCGGGTTTAGACGCAGCTTCTGTACTGCTAGCCAGCTAGCTAAACCCTCTCCTACGTCTAAACCCGCTTCTTTTTCCACGACATTCTCCTCTAAACGTCCTGCTGAGGTTTCATCGACCTGAGCTCAACTCCGTCCTGGAGACTCCAAGCACTTGTCTGAAGTTTAGACTGAAAGCGGGTGCTAATAAAAACACTGAGCGTTACTTCCGACATTCACAGGAGACGCCATCTTTAAAGCACGCGCCGTCTACGTCACGAGGAGTGCGCGGGTTGCACCTCCGCACGTACACTCCCTCGTAAAAATGCCTAAAAATATCACGATACCACGATATTAACCACACTTAACTAACATCCCTGATAATTATAGGACAGGTTCAGTGTTGGAATTTAACACAGGAAGTGTTCGAATTTATCACGTGGTATTGTTATATTTTAATAAATAACTCACTAAAAGGAAAAGTCCTGTGTTTGTCCTAACTGCTTGTCTTTGTCCTCAATAGAAAATGTCAAGGAATTTATAAGGAAAAGACAGACTGTTAGAACTGTGGTCTGAGATTTCCCTACAATACCTAAAAATATCACGGTTCCTGATATTAACCAAACATTTAAAATCTGGGCTAATTATAAGACAGGTTTATTATAAAGTGTCTACAGTTAAAAGTTACCATGTGGTATCAGTATATTAATATATCAGTATATTTAAAAATAACTCACTAAAAGGAAAAGTCCTGTGTCTTTTCCTAACAGCTTGTCCGTGTTCTTGTCGTCAATATAAAATGTCAAGGAATTCATAAGGAAAAGACAGCTGTGGATACAGGAGAGAAATAGATTGGTATTTGTGGATATAGTGAACTGGGTTTACAGACACTGGTTTAGGGAAGCCATGCAGTGATTTCCACAACAGAGTTGTTCCTGTTTTTAATTCAGTGCTGCCTGAGAACCCAAAGATCACAGCCATCCAGGATTGGTTTTTAGCCTTGTAGCTTTCATATAGAGATTTCTCCAGACTCCCAGAAACTTTTAATAATATTATGTTCTGCAGATGAAAATATACCCAAGTTCTTTGCTATTTTATGTTGATCAGTTATTATTATTGTCATATTTTGCATTATTTGCTTGTGCAGTCTTTCACAGAGTGGTGAACCCCATCGCCCTATCTTTATTTCTAAAACTTTTTATACCAATTTGTGTTTTTTACTAAATAAAAATATACAATGTATAAAAATAAAATAAAATATGCATTAGTTGCAACATTTGAAATGTAAATAGGGGGTTTCATTGATTTCACCTCATTGCCTACAGTTTTTATTATATATATATATATATACATACACACAGTACTGTGTAAAAGTCTTAGGCACATGTAAAGAAATGTTGTGATGAGGTTTTTACTATTTGAAACAAAAAAACCCACAATGAGCAG
>JAOVVF010000019.1:16109217-16120109 GCA_028565595.1 Duopalatinus emarginatus
TCCTTTTAATGAAAAGTTGAAACATATAAAATTGCAAAAACAGCTCCAGTTTATAAACTTTAGTTTCTTAAATCTGCTATTTGACATTTATTAAAGTGCTGATTACAAAATATTTCAGTAACCTTATGCTGTTTGATGATGCTATATGAAGCATACAGAGATTCTGGGTTATAGGTTTGGCTAGACGTCCATTACTTGGTAGTTATATTTGCAGTCATCAGGTGTGTTTGCCAGGGCTTTAACCTCGAATCATGCTCACACTTTTTCTAACTATACTTCGCAGTCCCACAATAAGTCACATCCCACCCATTCTCAGCTCCTTGCTTACTGATTTCATATTTTATTTCCACCTGTTTTATGTTCTTGATTGTGTTGGCTATGTTCACCTGTGTTCAGTTCACCGTTTGCATTAGTTCATGTATTTAAGCCCTTTGTTTTCATATTTTCCCTGCAATGTATTACGATCCCATGCTGTATTACCAAGCCTGTTTTGTGAAGTATCTTGCTTTTCTGTATTTTAAACTGTGCTAGATAGCATGACTGATAAAAGCTAAGTCTCTAATGTATTGATTGCCAGGCACCTGACCTATATTTGCTGCTTGACCTCGACTTTTGTGTTATTAAAGCAGCTGCACTTTCACCCCTTGACCCGCGTCTGTGAGTTATCATTACAGCATATTCCACACTTTACCTTTGTTGTTGTGTCAATCAGACTAATGCCATGCTTGTTGATTGCTATCAGCAGGAACTCTGGTAGATTCAGGTCTGTGGTTTGCTATAAAAAAGAATAAACAAGTTAAAAATATCACCAGCAGGGTAAAAATATTAATTTTCAATTCCGTACTCTGGTACAAAGTCATGAACAGTGTTATATTGTTATATAGTTTGTTACATATTTCAAGTATTTACTGTATGCTAAACAAATTACTTTGACTTCAAAAAAGGCTGATCCAAAAGTAGGCCACTTGAAGATGATTCTCAGGAACATGAGTTTGGCTTCTTCCTGGCTTTTTCCAGCATGTTGGTTAAAGCATGTCACAATGGCCTGAGGAAAGGAGCTTAAGTAATTAGTCTTGTGTTTTCCAGAAAATATGTTTTACTGGAGTATTAGACACATACAAATAAAAAAAAAGCAACTAAGTACAATGACTTGAATACTTTATACATGATACACAACAATCATTAAAGCTAAAGTAGGCAATTTCGGAAAAGCTAGCGTGTAAAGTGTAAGGTTTCGAAAGTATCCAATGAACAAAATTCCTGCACCGTCTCTATACAGACGCCATCTTTTCCTCACTCACGCGTTTCCAGTCATCAGGTGACAGCTGTTTGATCAGATCCTGAGGGATGAGCTCTTTCAGCATCTTAGGGAAGTGGATAAACTGTGATTTGTCTTCTTCATATGTTACCCGGTAAATCAGAGTGGCGAGCTGGATGGCCTCTTCACAAGAACACTTGTGGTATCCACGCAGGTATTTAGGCAGTTCCTACAAAAAAATGAACAGGAACATAAAACATTTTAAACCAACCAAACAGAATAAATAAAGCAATAAATACAAATTGACTCCTTTTAAAGTTTAATGCCTTGTTAATTTGCTTTATTGTACCTTTTTAACTGAGATAGCAGACAAATACCTGTGTCTGAACTAATATGGTTGAGTTTATTGGGGGCAATAGACAGAAAACAGTGAGCAGCTGCATTACTGTCAGAGTTGCTGTTGTAGGAAATTAATGAACACATTTAGAACAATCAGAAGATGAAAATAAAACAGCACTGTTTACCTGGTAGTAGTGGAAGATAGAATCAGCCATTGAGTCTTTGCCTGGCACAGTGTTAATCCACAGTTTCTTCATAAAATAGACCTGGTATGTCAGGGAAGGCACTACACCTTAAACACAAACAGCATCATTACACACAGGCAACAATGGGTCCAATATTATAAGATCAGTTGATAGAGAAATATAAGTACCATCTTTAGCAGGTCTGGCTTTTTTAATCCAGTCAGTAAGGTGTCTAACAAAGTCAAAAAAGAAATCCCCATCTGGCACACTGATGACCTGAGAGAACCCAAGTGACAGAGATTAGTTCTTCGGTTCTTTAGTACAATCTTCATATTAAAGCTTTAGCTAGGATATACTAAGAGTAAAGCTCATAATCTCCTGAAGTGATTATCTCCTATTTAGACATTGTTAAAGCTCATTTTATCTGAGATACATTACAGAATCTCTGATATTTACTTTATTCTGCAACAGTGTCTGATTTACCTAAATATAGTGATTTATAAACTCCTAGACCTTCAGTTATTCCTAAATTCTGTCTGTCTAGAAACGTGGCTGCTGAATTGTAATAAAGCAAACATGTTTGCAGAAAAAAACTGGTTTGCTCACTTAGCTAATGATTCCCTGAGTAATGCATGCACAAGTTAAATATTACGTTTTACAATACAGTATGAAATGGAAATCTGTCCTCTTACTTTCAGTTGTTTTCCCTGCCTGTTTTCTGCTCCCAATTTTGTCTCATTAGTTTTATCTGTGTCTAGATGTCCCTGCTTCTGTGTAGTTAGACCTTGTCTTTTGTTCAGTATGCTTGTGAAGTAATTGGAATTTACAGGATTACTAAGCTGTTTCGTTCAGGTGTGTTATTCTGGTTCTGATTCAAGCTTACGTTCTTGACTTTTTGTCTCTGCTTGTGATATCCTATTTGTACATCACCTGACTCTTTGCCTAAATTTTTTTTTTTAGATTTTTAGATTAGATTAGATTTAGATTTAGATTTTTAAAATAAACACCTGCAGTTGTGTCCTATTAAACCCTGACATTTTATTAATTTTTATTCTTACTAAAACATTTTTTACTGATTGAAAGAGGTTAAATTATTAATATGATGATGATGATGATGATGATGATAACAATACCAACAAAACAACAACAACAACAACAACAACAGTAATAATAATAATAATAATAATAATAATAATAATAATAATAATAATAATAATAATTGTATTATTATTATTATTATTATTATTATTATTATTATTATTATTATTATTATCATCATCATCTTTCAGGCTACTGATATCAGTGAATTGTGTTTAGCAAAACCAAAGACATGAACCTGTAAGGGGAAATTAATCATTTTAACAGTAAACCTTGTACATGGATACATCATTTTGAAAATGTGCTGAAATGATTTCCTCAGACAATTATCCAGTTTACAACACAATACAGAAGCACCAGTTTGGCAGGCAGGTGACCACACAATGAATACAGAATGACTACATCAGCTCCAGTAAATAGGCATTTATACAGTAATTAGGACTTTAATAATAAATAGTAATTAGACAGCTATAGCCTTACAAGTTACCATATAATAAATCAGGGATGTTAAACCCATGCTGAAATCTCCTTCGTGTCTTCATTTGTGAGAATATCGTTTCATAACAGGCTTGTTTTACCTTGTCAGAGATCTTAACAAACAGGCTGAAGCCCTCAGACGACTTGAGCATCATCTTGCTGGAAATGTTCAGACAGAACTCCTTGGCCTTTGTACTTGATTCCACTTCGAAAACCTACAATTAAGATGTGATTTAGACAGCTGTCCAAAAACGCTAAAGAAGGTCAAGCTCATCTCTGTAACATTTTCTTTTTTAGTGATTTGTGCTGTCAGCTTGGATCTCAGCATCTCAGTATTATAATCTGTGGATGTGGGAAAACTAAATTATTTATTCCCAAAAAAGTTTAGTTATCATTTTATATTTTAAAAAATCAAATGGGGCTGGAACAGGGGCATACTCCTGTCTCACAGGCCCAGGGTCCTGGGTCAACATTGTTTCTTAAATGTTTGCATGAATTTTCTCTGGGTTCTCTGGTTTTCTGCCACTGTCCCAAAAAAAGGAAAGTAGAAGGGCTGGTTATATTAGATTCCCATCTACGTGAGTGACTGTGTGAATGGTATCCTGGGATCCAGGGTGAAATGTCCCGTCTTGTGCCCAATGTTGCAGGTGATGACAAAAGGCTTCTATACCTGTCATATATTAATGTTGGAATTGTGGTCTTCATGCAAGTCTGTATTACTGAAATAGGGGTGCCTCATAAACATGTCGGTCCTACTGAAGTATAAGTGTGTTAATACTTGTAAAAGATGCACAATTGACATGACCTTTATTCTTGTTGGTCCTAGTAAAGAAGATGTGGGTAGTGTATATTACACTATGTTCTATATTGCTTATATTTGCAGTATAGGTCATTTTCTAATTTTTTGTGACATATTGAAATAAAAAAAAAGAGGAAAATCACTGTTAGGCATTTTATTGTCATGCTATAATTTCTTTGGTTAAATGACCCGATACAATAAGTACAAACTCTTCAACAAGACTGACCTCATCTGTGTCATCAGGGAAGTACACCTTGTGAAAGATCTGGGTGGTTTTGTGCTGAATGGCTTCCACTTCCACCAGATGAGGAGGATATTTTCTGGGGCCATTCCTGTCATCAGAAGAATAGTTAAGATATAAAAATATAAGAATAATAAATATAAGAATAGTTTGGTTTAGTGGAAAACACCATGTCTTTGTTGCATTGTTCTGTGTTAAGTAGGTAACTAATCTTACCGCATGGCTTTCTGCAATCTCTGCATGCAATCCGGGGCCAGCGAGTGATGCTTCCTGGACTGGAGAAACTTCTGCACGTGAGGCAGGAGGATGCTGCTGGGAGGGAAAAGGCCAGTGCAAAGCCACAGTAGCTCCCAGCCCTTTTCCTCACTGTACCTGCATATATAAAACACATGGGGTCAGTCTTGTTTTATTCTCAAATACGAAGCCAGAGCTATGAACGATGGCTTAGGAGTGATGTGTCGGTACACGCTTCTTAAAGGAATATAAGACGAATACACTTGACTATATTCAAGGGTATGTATGGTCACTGGCATTTGCTTCTTAAGGATAATGTAGCATGATTCCAAGATGGTAGCCACCATAAAAGTGTTCAGCTAATAAACTACGTATATACAGTTGAGTAACGCGACTTACATGACATTGTTTTGTGTGAGCTGTTTAATGATCTGGCAAAAGATCTCATCCTTCAGTGGTTCAGCTCTCATAGATCCTTCAAAGATCTGATCAGTGAGTTCATTAACAGAGCGTGTTCGTTTAGATGGGTAGTCACCCATGTACTTCATAATAGGTGGGGAAAATGAATCAAGGATGAATAACAAATACACAGCAAAAGTATATGGTGCAGTCCTGGAACACAGAACCCACAGAACCATGGTCCAGCCAGGAAACGTGTCAAATAAAAAAAATATGCCATAGAGCTGAGTGCATAAAGGATATCGATGAAGGCCAGGCAAGCATCCTGCGAGAGCTCCTCGTGGTTAAGGACCTTCTTCAGCAGAGGTTGTTTAATAGGATCTCTAGTGCAGCACCACAGCTTATCCTTCGTCCTGCCTTTTGTAATCACTCGGGTTAGAGTGCTTTTAGGAGGAGGTCTGACAGATACCAGAAAGGAACACATCACAAAACATAGATGTTATTATGACCTGAAGCAGTTTGGAGATATGAGATGGAATAAGTAACAGTATGAATATGTACTATTAGAAGTAAAGTAATTATATATGGAATCAGGCAAAGGTTAAAAAGAGAGAGTGTTTATGCACCTGAAATGATCATAGGAAAACTCCTCCAAAGTGTAGGGCTTGACTTTCTCCTCACCATCCATGACAGTCTGCTGTGACAGACTTATCGATTCCTTACACTGCTCTGAAGACATGCTTACCAATGTCTGAAATGTAAAGTATATATACGTAGAGGACATTCCAGTGTCACATGTGTCACATGTTTTAACACACACACAGCGGATGGCTTAGTAGTCACCCACAGCTTACTGCAGCGTTCCTAAGCTTCCATGGGATATGAGAGCAGTGCCAGTGTCTCTGTTAACACCTCAATACTGAACTGGGTTTGTGAGGTTGCTAACTAGACCCTGGAGGACTGGCATCATGTGGCATGGTGCGATGAGTTATTGTATCAATTGTTTCAGGCTGATGTTAGGGTACGTGTGTGGTGCAGACCCCATGAACCCATGCACCTCAGTTGTCAACAAGGCAACACAAGACTGAGGAGGCTGGTGGTGGTTTCATACTTGTGTGGGGTGTTTTCTCATGGCATGGGTTGCGTCCACTGGTCTGCCTAAACATTTTACTGAGTGGTGACCATCTGCAGCCTTTGATGTGACACCAGTCCATTGCAGGGCACCACACAAACATAATTAGGGGCAATTTAGAGTAGTAAATCTACCTATCAACATGCTCCGGGAAGGTGGGAGAACACCAGAGAACCCTGAGAACACCAATATAGATATATGAAAAACATGTAAAATGCCACACAGACAGTAACCTGTAATCAGGATCAGAGACTCTGGTGATGTAATGCTGTAACTGAAATGTAAGTATAGGCCCTTACTCTAATGTTGGGTAAAAACAAGACTACAACAATGCATTGAAATAAGTGGAGATTTGGGCTAAATTAATAAATAAGCTTCAACCATATTAAACATGCAACCATGGAGCAGCACCTTATTTATAAATCAAATCATGACCACATGCACCAAACTTCTATGTGCCGAGACTGTCGTATAATATAACATAATTATTAGCTAAAAGAAAAGCTGACTCACCACAATATCATATTGCGGCCGGGTAATGGTTGGAAGCACATAGACGCTGGCTGCATGGAAGTCTCCTCTCTGCTTAGTCCTATCGTTGACTCCGTTGGCCCAGCCCCGTGTCAGTATGTGCTCTCCTGTGTGTTCATCCAGCAGGATAAGATCTCCCTTTGAGAATGTCAGGAACGAGGAGTCATGCCCATCTACAAAAAGGCACATACACCAATAGTTCTGGATTAAGGAAATGTATACTGTATACTATCTCTGTGTGGAATGATCTCAATGATGTAGTCCATACTGATTACCATGGTAACGGCTATCTGCAAGAGCCACCACAAACTTTGAGGTTTTGCGTAGACCGTCCAAAAAGGTGTCAACCAGGTTGCAAATATCCTCAGCATTGTTGGAGGTGAAGGTGTATTCATCTCCTTTAATGGTTGCCAGGGTGAAACTCTGACCCTGGAGCTTTCCTCCTCTGTAGAAGGAGCAGAGAGATAATCAACAGCAGAGAAAATCAAAACACAAGGGTAAGTTTCTCAAGAGGGTCTGGCTGCAGACATCCACTGTGAGGCTTGCAGCAGTCTGGGACTCTTTATCTGTGGGGACGGAAAAGACGTATACGCTGTGTGTGTGTGTGTGTTCAGTGGTGTGTTTTAATAAATAAATAAGTCAAATAAATAGGCGCATTATAGTAGAACTTATTGATATAAGGAAGCAGTATGTTTAAGGTAGTTCTATAAGATTTATTGTAAATTCCGTTTGTATTATTTATTTATTTATTTTAAATTCCATTATATTTTCTGTCCAGAGTTTTTCACATCTACATGCATATCTAATTTAAGTAAAGGAACCATAAAAAGAATATAATGTCATATATTAACATGACAAATGTTGCAGTTACATTATTAATGTATGTGAAGCAAAACTTTACCACTTTAAGAAAACAGTTAATATACAGCTAACATATGTTTAATAAAGATAAATTATTCAATAAATCAATGTTGACCTGTAATGTTGTCTACTATTAATTCAATTAAAAATAAACACATTTTACTTCTCCAAACTATATTATTCTATCAGTGATGATTTTACCTATCTACCACTTTTAGTGGTTTTGTAGAGAAACAGCACTTTTAAGTACAAATGCTGCTAATCATGCTAATGCTAATTTACATCATTATACAAACTAACTTACTAACTTACTGAATAACATACTGAATGATAGTAGATTAATTAACTTGCTCGTTAGTAAAACATTTATTAAACACACAGAATGATAACAGATTAATAAGCCCTAAAATATTGATTTATTAAACATACAGAATGATAACAGATTAACAAAGTCGCTAGGTAACAAATAGTTCATAGATGAGGTGCCTCACAGTAAAGGTCTACAGCCAGACCCTTGCCAAATTAGCCCAATGTCATTTTAATAAAATTTCGAAAGTCTCAGTTCAAATGAGTCATAATGTTTTGACTCCAGGTCATGTATGTACATAAATAAAAAAAGATAATGAAAAGGTAAAATGAATGAATAAATAAAAACGGTCTCTTTCTTGCATGTTATTGTGAAAATTAAGAGCAATTCCAGCAAAACAACGAACGCTGCTTTTGTTACTGGACCACAGATCCAGGATCCTGCTTAATTCTTCAATCAGGGAAAGTATTTTTAACATGTTAACGTCATATCCACACAACACAGCAAATATATGAAGCAACAGTGTATTGGCTATATATACTGTAGTCATATGTTCTGATGAGTTTCTAAACTTCAGTGGAGATGCACCTGTAGTATAAAAAGGAAGCTATAATTACTGTAAAATCTAATGCAAGCCTGCACTCAATATTCATTACTCATCTGAATAAAATTTTGAATGTGTTGGATGTATAATTACAGAGAGTTGATCAATGGACCAGATGGGGGTTTATGAACAATTTTGTCATTAAACAGTGTTCCAATTATTTTATGACTGCTATCTTGTTCACTGGTTCTGGCAAAAACAGAAATAAAAAGTTACTGGACCTGCTGCTGGATACTCCAGTGATCTCTGGGAAAGAAAGCTCCAGAAGGACCTGCTCTTGTTCATCCACAAAGTAAACTCCAGTCCAGTTTACTGCCACTATCACGTCGTTCTTTGGCAGACTGGGTCCTGAAGATTTATAACATTTAACATATAATCATAAATCAAAAAATAAATATATATTCATATATTTCTTAAATTATTAAAAGAAGTGTCAAGTACATTGACGTTAGATTCAGGAATAACTATGCCACAGGGTTAAACTTCCTATCACTACCTTCTTCAGCTTCATGCTGCTTAACATAACAGCCTGGGTTTAGTTTCAGGATGCCTAATTTTAGTTTGCTAGCTCAGATATCAGTATTTCTCCAGAAGTAGCTAAATTTAATTTAGAATCCAGTTAGTTAAGTTGGTTTAAGCTTTTAACTTATGTTAGATATTAACATTAGGAAATTAACCTTTCTTTGATTTGAATGGTGTTAGGGGAGTAAAATATGAAGAATATGTAAAATATAGAATACTGTATACTACTATAATAGTACCCTACTGTGGTTGATCATATGTAACCCATGCTCTATGCTTGGTCATGTATGTGATGTGCCTACACTCAACAATGACAATACTGTACCTGAGAACTTGAAGGCCTCGTAGAAGCGTGAGAAAAGCAAAGGCCACTTGAACCGTGCGAAATCCACCACGTCCTCTTTCACTCTCTGTGGGTCAATGCTCTTCTGTGTGTAGATTCCCTGTGGGCATAAAAACGTTCAATAGCTCGAATCTTTCTCTCCACTGTCACCATCAGTTCTCAGAGGACCTTTTAATGTGCATCATATCTAATGAGCATATGCAATAATAAGCTGCCCAGATGATCCATATTATAGATTTCCTGCATCGTTAAAGATTCATGTCCATCTGTTTGACCTATGGGAAGCTGAAGGCTAATTAAACCGGCCACCCTAAAAAGAGAAAAAAGGCACTTAATGTTTCCTCAGTTATCATCAGTCAATCCTCAGCCTGATTCTTAAAGTTAAAGAGAATGAACATTGTGTGGGTTTGACTGGTGTATAGGGAGTAAAATAACACTATGATGAATATCGATATAGAATATGTAGAATAATCTAATAAATAGTAATCGTGTGATTTATTTATAATATATTTACTTCCTTGTGATAGTTGTGTGATATGCAGTGTCAGCAGCACCCTGTGTTGTTCAATAAAGACCTTCATTTTCCTAATCTAATCTAATTTAATGTTGATATCCAAATTTGCTGTTGTGTTTTCAGATTTGCTGTTATATTTTTCGTATTCTACAGTATCTATGTGAATTGACAGGACTAATACTGATTTCCATATTTGTCTGTAAGATAATACTGGCCATTTGGACTAGACTAGACCCCATACTACCTGGACATAAAACAAATGTTTGGTCATTTTAGAGTTATTTTACATTTAGATGTGTAATAAAAGTGATTTGTGGTGTCCTGCTACCCTCCAACTTCAAAATAAGAGGACTTATTCTACTGTGTGTGCCCTGAGGCTACAAAATGACAATATCATTTTATTCAATCTCAATCCTGTTTGCAGCCTATTATACAAAGAGGAGCAGATAATAATGAGAATTCAGCCCTCCTGGCGCACACATAGATTAGAGAAAGAGTCGTGGCTGAATTTTAATAACAGTGGACAGTAGTACATTTACAGACATAATTTCACCAATGTCTTTTTCAGGAACATTACATGACTACTGCATCTTAAATGTGACTTAGTGGGTTACATCTATACATAAAGAAATTCTTTATTTTTTCAACCATCAAAATTTATTTAAATTTAATTATTAACAATAACAGTGGCCTAAAACATTTTAAACAATTCTACATAAACTATATAGTATAAAAATATATACACTAAAGTGCTGTAAAATCTAGTATGGGCTGTAGAAAAAAAACAACTGGTACATAATGGTGGTAGCTTCATAATGGCATGGGGTTTATTTAGATGAACGCTAGCTGTACCTCCAAATTATGAAGAACACTCATCTGAGTTTGGGGTTTTGACATTCCCACCTAAATCACCAGATCTCAACGTTAGCAAACACATCTGGGATGCCATGTAAAATGCTGTGGAACACAGACGTCGTACTAATCTTCCGTCGTACTAACAGAATTGTGGACTGTTCTGCAGGAAGTATGGTGTTCATTGCATAAAGAA
>JAOVVF010000019.1:16120209-16131447 GCA_028565595.1 Duopalatinus emarginatus
CGTCGTACTAATCTTCCGTCGTACTAACAGAATTGTGGACTGTTCTGCAGGAAGTATGGTGTTCATTGCATAAAGAAGTTTGTGGAGTCCATGCTTTGTGGGGGACATACCAATTAGACTGGTGTACCAGAATTTTTGGTCATACAGTGTACATAAACTATACTATCTAATATGCTATAGAAAACTATATAACTAGTTTAATTTATTAAGATATTATACTATATAAACTACAGAAACATCAGGGTGGGATATGTTATGCAGCAAGTGAACAGTTCATTCTAAAAGTAAATGTGTTGAAAGCTGAAAAAAATGGGCAAGCATAAGGATCTAAGTGACTTTGACAATGAGCAAAGTGTTGATGTTTGGACAACTGGGTCAGATCTTCTAAAAGGCAGGTCTTCTGGCATGTTCCTGGTATGCAGTGTTTAGTACCTACCAAAAGTGGTCCAATAAAGGACCACAGGTAAACCAATGGCAAGGCTGCCCAAGGTTCACTGATGCATGTGGGGAGTGAAAGGTAGTCCAAAAATTGCTGAAAGATTTAATGCAGACTATCTCTGAAATGTTTCAGAACACACAGTGTATCATAACTTGCTGCATATAAAGCTGTGTAACTACAGACCAGTCAGAGTGTCCATGATGACCCCTGTTCACCGCAGGAGCATCTACATTGGGCACGTGAGCATCAGAACTGGACCACTGAGCAACGGACAAACAAATCTGATCCACGTAGTCCCCATCTTGCACTTTACAGGACTGCTGCTGCTGATGTCTTGGTGCTAGATTTCACAGCACATTTTTAGAGGTCTTGTGAAACATTTTATGTAGCACCTTATGACGGTATATAATTTGAATGGAGTTAAATGTCAGCCATTTTGTTGGGCCACTGCCTGTTTTCCATGTGTGATGCAACTATATAAACATTGGAGTTGTGAAGTTGCTTCAACAACCCCTATTTAAACACAGCGTTTACTTCAATACTTCAATCACCGAAGTGATGAGTTATTGTCCTGTTGAACACATAAGCTGATAAGTTCTTACCTTTTTGTGAGCTGCTAATATGGCCTGGGCCCACTTGTCCACTGTTCTCGAGGCGCTGATCTCTCGGTCTGGGATGTATGAGGGAATGAGGCTCAGCAATCGTTCCTGAACAATCTCAGACCCATAGTCTATATAATACTGCTGAGATGCCAGCTCAGCCAAGTCCTCCTCCTACAATCATCAGATCAGAAAATGCATGTATATACTGTACGTACAACGTTTTATTTGTTGTAAGATACTCCTGCTACAGCTCATACCCGATCACAGCGGTACTCCCCGAACTTGACTCCACGGATGATCTGCTGGTAGATAAGGCTGGTGGCCACACTGTCCTCAGCAGGGTTGTGCCATGGCGTGAAGATCTCTTTCCTGAAGAACAACCTCCATGGGGCGTTGCGTTCCTGAGCCCCTTGCTCTTTAGCGTACTGCTCACACTGGGACACTGCGTCCATCACATGGTCCTTCCCGCTGCCAAGAGATGACACCTGAGAAAATAGCATGCAAACTGTATCAGAATGTATGTATTTTTAAATCTATTCAAGTTTCTAAAGTCTATTAGGTACTGTAAATCCCTGTAGATCCCACTTATTGACCACTGTGCTTGCACACAGAGGAATTTGAGCTCAACAATGATCCAGTGAACCACACACGTACATACACACTAGTATACACACACAGTGAGCACATAGGAAAGCAGTAGGCTGCCCATGGAAAAGTCATCTAGTGATCCCAGTCAGACAGTCATTCTCTTATCTGCTTCATCCATCAGGGTCATGGTTTATCTCAAGCCCACTTGGAATCATTGTGGACAAATCAGGAATACCCGACATACAGGATGCTAATCCATCACAGTACCACATACACACCTATTCACACACACACACACACACTTACATCTATGCAAATATGCAATTTTACCTCCAGTTCACCTACCATACATGTGGTGGGAAAAAAACAGAGCACCCTTGAGAACCCACGTCGAAACAAATACAACTGCTTACAGACAGAGACCAGAGCGAAGATCAAAGCCACAACCCCAGATCCCTGGAAACTGCCTAGCACACGCACTACCTGCTGCACTAACGTGCCTCCCATCTTGCAATGTGACTAGTCCTTTTTGTTTAGTGTGCTTCACGTAGGCTGATGTGCAGCTAGACTACTCACAGTCAACACATGTAATTGAACCAGCTGTGTACAGCTCCCACAAACCAGTCTCTACTTTACAAATAGCTTGAGTTTTGCTTTGCCGTGTTGGCACGGTAACGACAGTTGTGCTGGACTGGTGGTAAAAACAGCTGGCTTGGGGTGAGGAGGTGCCATTCATAATGTGTACAGCCAAAATGACTGTTATGGCCTGTCATTCTATAAATGCTCAGAACATTTTTATGCTTTACAATATTAATTTCATTACAATGTCAGCCTAACATATGCTCTAATACAAGAAAAGTCACAGATAGATCCACATCTGTGTTTTATTATCTCTAAACTATTACATCTTAACATTTCAAATTGGTCAAAAAGATAGCCTTGGACGTTCTTGAGTTAAATTTCTATAGAATATGATGTTCATGTTATGGACTTTTCCATATAAATCAGTGGGCATCATGTTGTACATAGACATTAACAATATGGAGACATATTCGAGGTTATTTCTGACACCTCTGAGCTGCTATGAACATGCCTTATCAAAGAGTGCGATGTACAGAGAAAAGCCGAAACAGTCCTGCAGGCCGATCTTGTCTGCCAGGGCATTACAGAGCTCTGCAGCAGTAGTGGCTGAGTCTGTCAGCAGGGTCTTAGTGGTGCCGTCCATGAAGGTCACTGGCAACATGATGGGCTTCTTTGATTTGGTGGCCTAAATGAGGAGAAAAAGAATTAAATCCTAATTCTAATGACTTCTTGGGTAATAGCAGTGTGAGCTCAATGCTTATAATTCTGAATGCATTCAAATCTAATGACCACCAGAAAGCCATGATTGGACCTTTGAGCAAAACTCTTAACATTCAACTGCTCAGTTAGATACTTGAATTGAATTGGCTTAGTCACTGTGTGCAAAATGAAGAAAAATGAGGAATGGAAAAAAAAACTGCAAGGAAAAATTGACAGCACCTGCAGCTCGAGCCACGAGGGAGGCTGGGTCCGGGTCTTGTTCACAGAAGTGCGCTTCAGTCTTTCTTCACAGTATGGGGCGTAGCCAGGAGGCCCGGAGATAATAAATGCCCGCAGATACTGAGAAAAAGAAAGGGAGCACAGAAAAATATTACATTTATCATTTGAACAATTCTTTATTACTTATTTTTATATAAATAAATAAAGAAAGAAATGTGTGGTTTTTTTTACTTTGACAAATTTCTCGGACGGTGCGAAGCATCCTACACAGAGCGAGAGCAGGATCCAGCCCCGAGCATGGCTGTTTTTGGATGGGTTCTGGGTCAGTTGCTTACAGATTTGACAGTATATCTCATCTCTGTTAAACACATAATATGTTAAAGAACGTGTGACTAATGGCAATGGATTTATTTAAATTAATGGATTTAGTGTATACTGAAGTGCCAGAAAAATCAGTTCAGACTGTAAAAAAAAAAAATCTATAGTAGCAGGAGGTGTGTTTAGCTGGCATTCATCAAAACGAACATCTACAAACATCTCTGACAGACAGGCATTGTGTGTGCCTCCTTTCTGATGAGCTACACCCTTTCACATTAAGCATTTATTCTGATTATTTTTCAGAGTTTTTCAGTCCTGTGGACCTACTAATTATTAGACCCATATGTCAGATTTTCTGGAACTTCAGTGTTTTTGTTAGGCACTTTTAACAATTATAACAAAGCAACTTTACAGAAATTTGGATTTAGATATAAAACCCTAGTATGCAAGCCAGAAGGGCAGTAGCTAGAGAATACTCCATTAGATTACCTAAGGAAAAAACTGTCATAAAAATCATATAGCAAACCCATCCTCTTCTGGGTGACAGGTGAAGAAGAGTAAACAAAAACAGTACTAATTGTGTTAAAAGGTAAAAAATATTGTAAATCCATTTTAGATGATACCTTAAAGCAACAGAGCTGAGTCTTAAAGACCATACAAACATATCCTCAGTGTATCCATGTGAGAGTCTGTCATGACTAACCTCAGGGTGGGCCGTAAAATCCCATTCCCGATGATGAAGTGAAGTTTCTCCAGGTTGGAAGTGGGACGATCCTCCAGCATCCACTGTAGACTGCAATTACCATCAGTCAGGTGTTTGGTCACCTAATCAAGAAGATAAACACTGCATGATTGTAATTGTATCTTTTCAGCTAGTTGCCTGTCAGTACAGATGACAGTTCCCGCATTAAAAGTTGGAGGTTTGATTAGCGATTAAGGCTAACTGTAATGACATTGCTGTCATCTGAGGTAAATGTTGAGCTTCCTGACAAATCTGTCTTATTTCCATTGTCACTTGAGGTTTATATTACCGTATCATAGGGGTTTTATATTACCATACCACCTAGCAACTGTGTTTTTGCCGTTTACTTTTACACGTTTGCACATACAATTTGTTAATTTGAATGATGATGTTGTATATCTAATATTGTCATCTTCCTAAAATAATCGCCTAAGTCATTTTTTTGGAAAATTTACTTTTTGACACCCTCAGCTGATCAGATCATTGATTCTACCCATTTAGTATAATGGCCTATGTCAAAAGTGTGACTTAATCTTTGGTAAAAATTTTTGTGTTTCTTGAAAAACGTGAGCTAGGTGATTATTTTAAGCATCATATCTCACATTTTTTGAGACACAATGCTTAATCTGTAGCTATAAGCTTCTCTTTATGTCTAGTCAAGTCAAGTGGTTTTTATTGTCACATGGTGCTACATAGAATGGCCAACCTAAACAAGACTACATTTACGGTATTTGGCAGACACTCTTATCCAGAGTGACTTACAAGTTTACTGGTATTACAGGTAGGACAATATAGTCTTGCCAAAGGACCCTTATTGGTGTAGCACAGACTGGCTTCCCAGACCAGGAATTGAACCCGCGTCTCTCACATGGGAGCCGATGATGCTACCACTGTACCACAGCAACCACATAAAGTGCATGTGTGCCAAAACATGTACAGTTGACTACAGTTTAAGTGGGAGCAATAAGGTGCAGTAGACGGTATAGCTGTTAATTGTCATTGTCTTCTTTGTTAGCTGCCTTGAGGCTTTTGTGCAATAGTGAAGAAGAGAACTTCACACCCCTAACCCATATCCGCTGACTGACTGCATTCAGGGCATGTAGGAACATCGTGTACAGCTCATTTTTGGCTTAGTCTCATCTTCTCATTATAATGTCAATCTAAAACAGTGCACTGTTCTAAATGGGACAGTGCTCTCACCTCCTCTGTGATTTTTGATTTCCTCCTCAGTGTGAGAGACACGAGCTTGTGTCTGATACTGTTCTTCTTCTGACTGTCAATAACAGACGTCTGAAAGAGAAACAACAGCACATAATGTGTAATTAGTGCAGGAACTGTCAAGACAGTGCATTGTATGCCTATTCTGATCTAACATTGCTGTGTAAAGTGCATTAAATATAATCAAACGTATTTCAACACCTGACCATCACACCTACAGTATGTGTGGGCTTTGTCTAAAACTGAAAGCACACAATTGTCTAGAATGTCTTTGTATGCTGTAGTATTACAATTGCCCTTCACTGGAAATAAGGGGCTCGAACATGTTCCAGCATGACAGTGTTCCCAAACAAAATGAACTAAACCGACTAAAATAAACAAATGAGTAAAATAGATTTAGAGAAAAAAAAATAATCTAACAACAACAATAATAATAATAATAATAATAATAATAATAATAATAATACAGAATTATATATTCAGTTCTGATTGCTGCTTCAGATTCTTTCCCCATGTGATCACCTCATCGGCCCTCTGCAGGGCCTGCTGATCCCTCTTGTAGGTCCTCTTGCCCAGAGTCTCATAGATCTTGGTCATTACTGGGATCTTTTCACTGCCATCACTGAGACTGATTTGATATTTAGGCTCAGGCATGTCTCCCATGAACCTCAGTATAGTGACCCACACAGCCAGAGCAGCCTGCACAGGCAGAAACATCCACAGAAAAAGTGCTTAACTATCAGACGTAGTTACTTTACAAAAAGTCGAACGAGAATTTCTCACCAGCTGGTCTCCTTCATCATCATGGTACAGCAGAGGTTGTTTCAGAGGTCGGCGCACATACGTGTGGGTCGTGTTTCCCTGGAAGTAGGTAGCAGCAAACTTCGCAAATTTGTACTCTGACAGGTCCTCTAGTTCCTCATAAGGATAAGGAAGAGTCTCAATGCTGTCCTCTTCACTATCTTTGTGGATGTTCTCCAGATCCTGTCACACACAAGCAAATCTAAATTTGATAACTAATCTTATCTAGATCAACTAGAAATACAGCATCTATAGTTTTGTATTACAAACATGTATATATGCAGTCAACAACACCTACAGCATCATATACCAATGTTCAATTCATTACACTTTTCCCTATAAAATATATTTATTTAGTACAATTTAATCTGCATCACATTAAAGCAAACTTCATCAACCAGAAGATGTATCCCAGGAGTCAACAGTTAATAATGTTAAGAAGTGCCATTTCAACAAAAATCTAACCACTTTAAAAGCAACAACATTTTAATATCCACTTTATTACACTATGTCTAATGTTTTACCGTCCTGGTTGCAAAGGCTAAAATATATTATATAAATGAAAACACACACATCGCTCTGCTATAAGCTTTATTTCAGCTATAGCTGTTCTCTATTAGGATACCTTTTTGCAAAAGTAGAATATTTCCTGGAATTTTTTCTACTCCGTCTTGTGGTGCAGCAGTTGTGGCGCTTTCAGGCACCACTTATTGTGGAACGGGTAAATTTGAACAATGAACAAGGTTAATGAGAAACCCACTTCAGTGTTGTGACCTTTTAGAGATTTGACTATATCATGTTGTAATTAATTTTTTCAGGAAACCAGCTAAAGGTTTATAAATGTAAATAACTTATCCATCTCTTCATTCTCAATGTTCTTCTAAAATCTTTTCTTTTTTTTACCCATTCATTACCTACTAGCTATGTGAGATTTTTGTCTGCTTTCTATGTGGGTACAGTCTATATGCCAGTCTTTAGGGTTAAATGTTGGTGAATTAGCAGCATCTAAAGCAATTTATAAATTTACTTCACTGCTTAAGATCATTTTTTGTTAAAATTGTATTAGAGCTGTGTGTTAGCTTTATTTTACTGCAAAGAAGAATTATTTTATTTTTACCTAAAAACCTAATTCTGCAGTGGAGCCACAAGAGGGCAGTAAAAGAACAACAGATGTCTCTGGAGCCACATGTTGCAGACCCCTGGTCTATACCATGCATGTTTTCCCCTAAACCAAATTAAATAATGAACTACTTAAAATTTTTAAAGAAGAACTGGGCCTTAATGACTAATCATAATGTTGTAGTACCTACCTGAAACCTCACCTATGCTAGCCCTAGCTCTTGTGACCTTAATGATGCTGGTTCGACTGAAGTGCCCTTGAGCAAAACACCTAAACCCCAAATGTTCCCCTGGCACTGAGGATAGGGGCTGCTCCCTGCTCTGGGCAAGTGTGTTTACAAGTGTTTTACTGTACAGATGGGTTAAATGCGGAAGTCAAATTCCTCTGTGCGCAAGCTTGTAGGCCAGTTACTTTGCTTTTGCTAAACTATCCATTAGGGGTATGTAAATTAACCCAGTGTTTTTGAGAGTAGTGGCCTAATTTTTACGCTTAGATGCAACATGCTGTGTGTGTGTGAGGTTTATGGGCGACACATTGATGGATTTTCATAATTAGAGTCTATTTTGTTGGGTAAGCATTGATGCCCTAGCCTGAAGCAAAGAAACTTGTGCAATTTACTGTTCAGCAAAATTGGCAAGTCATTTTTATTCTTTATTTTTTTTTGCTGCAAAAGTAATAAGCAGGACAGGCAAGTTAATAAATGACCCCTTAGTACTCCACCTCAAATCCTGCAGGTGCTTCAACCTCCATGTTCAGGAGTGAGCTGGAGCTACTCAAAAATCCAAACATTTTATCCACCATGTCAGAATCGCTGACTGGCTCCTGCCTTTCTCTCTCCATCTGCTCGAGCAGCTCCTTCTTACGACGAGCCTCTTCACGCTCAGCCTGCCTTTTCTCCTCCAGCTCACGGTGCAGCTCAGCCAGACGCTCCTGGTGCTTCCTGTCAGCCTCGGCTCGAGCCCTGTGCGCCGTCATCTGTTTCCTCAGCTGCTCTTCTTCGGCCAGACGCTGTCTCTCGGCTTCCAGTCTGTGCTCCCTCTGTACACACATGCAAGTAGTCAGACAAATGTACACAAATGCTGAGTGAGGAACAAACTGAGCTAGGGTAAAATGGGCAAGTGCTCAGAAGATATTCAGTTCTATGACCACTTACGTAACCATTTTTTTTTTATTATAGGTTATTATAATTATCCTGCTCCAGTGCACTCATACTGTAAAGAGCAGCACTAGTACTGTACCTCTACTCGGAGTCTCCTGCACAGTCTGCGTGCGATCATGCCTCGGGTGTAAGCCTGGATAACACGGATGGCATTTAAGCGTTTCCAAAATGCTTGCCTCACCAGGAAGCCTCGACACTGACCCTGGAGCAGAATGGTGCGTTTTCTGACATCTCGGTACAGCAAGTAATGCTTCCGGGATCTCCAGAGAGCCTGTAGCCGCAAGAAACCTGCACACATCTGACAGGTAACAAGTTATAGGGTTATCAGTGTTAGGGAATACGTTCACAAAGGATAAAGTGGTGGTTGCTGGAGGCCAGAAGAGATTGGTAATTTCTCATGTTCAAAGACTTCATGATTGAAGTTAATAGTAGCCATATGGTAACCTGTAGTGTGTAAACTAGATGCATGAATAAATCAATCAACCATATGAAATTATTTATAATGGCTGCTATGCCTACTAATTAAGTTCTAGCTTCAGGCTATACTGGTAGTAGGTAGCTACTCGATCATACTCTGCCTGGCCAAAACAAAAATCACACACTAACATTTTGTTGGACTGCCTTTAGCTTTGATTGCGGTGCAGATTCACCACACCATTGTTTCAACAACATTTTACATTGTTTTGACAGTAGGGGCAAATGTGGCCTTGTCGTTATGGAGCCACAATACCTAATACCTACACAGGGCAAGACACTCTAAGGGTGCCCTTGAGCCAAGCACCTAACCCCCTTAACTGCTCCCTGGTTGCCATAGTTTGGAGATAGTGTTCACTGGTGTGTGTGTTTTACTGCATGGATGGGTTAAATGTAGAGGTCACATTCCTCTGTCTGCAAGCACAGTAGGCAAATATTTCACTTTCACTTCACTTCACCATTTATGTCAACAATATTTGGCCAAAAAGTGGCCAGTCTTGTAGCTGACAGGAGAGTCAAACCAGGCCATAAAGCATTCTTCAGCACGTCCCAAAGACTTTCAACATGGTTAGTCAGTGACCAATTCATGTAATGATTCCTCATGCTCCCTGAGTCACTTTTTCACAATTTGAGCCTTCCTGGAATATGTTATAACCTGCTTATTCAGTACATTTAGGTACATTTTTTATAACATTGCTGACCTTCAACCTGACCAATTGAAGCAACCCTACATCGTTACACTGCCTCCAGTGCCTTAATAATCCAAATGGCGATTGACCAGTGTCTATTGACTGATTATGTTTGATTGTGTGTCTGCATATTGAAACCCCATGTGTTTGTATGTTTAATGTGAAGTTTCCTTGCTTTTACGTTGGATTACTGTTGCCGATTTTTGCTACGTTTTGGATTTTGATGACCTTTTTCAACTCTGATAGCTGTACAACTCTGTTTGTACATCCCCAGACCTTCGTGCTTGTTTTTTGAGTTCTATATTGGATCTCGCCTTGGACTTGTCTGCCCTGTGTTTTAATAAACACCTGCACTGTGTCCACCCACACCTCAGCAAGTGCCTTTACACTACAGTTGCAACAGTAACAAGATGAGTAATTATTTAGCCAAGGTTTCTTTGAAATCTGAAGGATGTGCTGGTTTTAAAGGCTGAAGTTGGGCAACGTTGGATGATCTGTTTAAATTATAATTTATATAATTCTGTATAATTTCTTGTCCTGTCTCTGTGCTTCAAAATGGAGACTTCTGTCCCATTTGTGGCACACATCCATGTGTGGCTTGCTGGAGGCCAGAGAGTTGCTGTGAACATATGGCCACTATTTTGGATGCCATTTTATTTAATTTAACAGGTAAAACCTGGTTGAGGGTTTAGTACACATGGTCACCAATCTGTGCTGAATTCCAGCTCTGGAGTACTTCAAAGGCAATGAAAAAAGAAATCCATACCACTTTATAGTTCTTTCTACAGATATAGCCTCTCCACATCTTCTGAATCAATATCACTGATCTCCTCATCTTCAGGAACATGACCCTGGAAGGAAAAAAAAATCTTACCTGTCACATATGTAAATCTTCCTATACTTCCTACACAAATCATCCCCAGTCCTAGGCTTCATTACCTCTGTTTCCTTCCACGCACTAATTTCTGTATGAAAATGACCTTGTTTGTGATGGCCCTGTCCCTCTCAATCTCCAGCTGCATGTCATGCTGATCCTAAAACATGAATAAAATAAATAATCTGTTAATGCATTTTAACATTTTAATTGATGTCACTGCAGTTTATTTTTCTCATGATAAGGAGCAACTATAACATAGAATAAATAAAAATAGAATCAAATTTGAGAAATCAATCAAACCTTAAGAAAGATCTTTGTTTTTCCGATTCGCCAGTCATCATTATGTCCCAGAACTGCTGTTGCTATTTTCTGGCATGTACCTCGCAGATCCTCCTATAAATTAGTCAGTGGTTGAGTAAAGACTAAAACACTTGGAGTTGTTTAGTTATGTAAAAAATAATCAATTATAGGATGGTTAGATGTGGTTGGGTTAATTTTCAATAACACTATGTCCATAAGTGTTTTATTCTTCTTACACCATAGTGCAGGTTTAAGGCATAGATCACTTATCAACATGAGTTTTATTCACTTGTCCTAATTAATGGCTACTACTTACTTACAAACCGGATTCCAAAAAAGTTGGGACACTAAACAAATTGTGAATAAAAACTGAATGCAATGATGTGGAGA
>JAOVVF010000019.1:16157225-16199343 GCA_028565595.1 Duopalatinus emarginatus
CCCATAGGTCATTGTAGCTGTCTAATATGTCTGCTGATCATCACATGAATCCACTGGTTCTAGCTTACCTGAACTCAATGTTCAGTATCATTTGTTGCCTGACTTGTACTAAGCCTTCTGTTACGTGATGTTATTTCTGACTTTGATTCTCTTTTGTTTTTTGGTTGTTGGATGTTGTTTGCTGTTTCCTGACCTTTTACTTGTCTTTTTTTCTCTGATATTGGATTGCTGCTCTGGAAAGTCTGCTTGTGTCTGTGTTTTATTTTTTTTATAAACTGTCTACTACATTTGCATTCACTCCCGACTGTTCTGACAGGTTCATTCTGAGCACAGTCACGTGCTATATTATAAAATGATATGCATACTTATGCAACCAGGTTATCCAATGTTTTTTCTCTTTCTTTTTTTTTCTCACTAAAACTTTTCTATTTATCATTATTAGAATTTTATTGGGCTGTCAAATCACATTAAGATGTGACGTGATTTATCGCAAAAACCTTATACAACCTGCAGTATAGACGCTTCACTTAAACAGCTATGTGTGTGTAATTGTTGACACGGTGAGGTGTAACTTGTATAAGGACACTTTAGCATAGCATTGTCGAAGGAAGGATAATTTCAGTGATTTAAAACAGTCAGGGGCAACTTTAGGTTTTCTGACATGGAAGTGTTTAGGACACAGAACTTTACAGGGACTGGAAAGCTGTGGTGTATTATCTTAACATCAATAAAAAGGGGGAAAAAAGGTTAGAGAAGAATAATCTGTTTATGGCATGCTTCTGCTAAAGCCCAAGTGCTAACAGATATTAAACTGTTTTTCTGAGGCCAATAATACATGTAACTATGATGGTAAAATGATGTGCTGCTATGGGAAAATTGTTTTTCTTGTGAACTGATCCCTTTTAATACATGCTATGGTAGCATGAACAGCTCTTTAATAATAATAATAATAATAATAATAATAATAATAATAATAGTTTCCTTAAAGATGTCACATATTATTGTTCTATCCAGGCTGCATTCCCACCTTACATACAGCATTCCCAGAATAGACTCCAAGTCTACCATGACTCTGACAAGAATAAAGTGGTTACTAAATATAAATAAAGAAAATTACAGAGGTTATTTTTGTATATATTATTTGGGCTCTAACAGAGCTAAATGTGTTATTGAATACTGAAAGTCCTGTTTTTTTCTTGCATGCAACTCCAACAGTTATCTCTACATCCCAGAGAACATCCACTATATGACCAGAAGTATGTGAACAGCCACAGGAACAAGAGTGAAGTTGATAAGGAATAAGAAGGCCTGTTAAACAGTAAAAGGTGTTCAGTGGGGTTGAGGTCTGGGCTTGTTCAGGTCATTGAGTTTGTTCAGATCTTCTACAACATGTGTTCATGGTGTTTTGTCCTGTTTTGCTGGAACATGTTTGGACCTCTTAACTCCACTGAAGGGAAATTTTAATGCTATAGCATGTAGTTTTGAGGATACGTTTCTGTGAATAAGCCCCGCATATAGGTTCGATGGTCAGGTGTCCATATAGTGTATGTTTAAACCTTTTGTTTCTGGCTTAAGTAATCTATTTATGTCCAGTTTCTAACAAGCTGCATTAACAATGCTGCACTTTGAAACAAAGGGTGTTGATCTTTGAGCTGCAAAAAAAAAAAGCTTTAAGTTGTAAAGAATGCCAGAGAGAAGAGAAGTCTAGCACAGTCTTAGAGTTTTAAAGTTCCATAGTATGGAAAGCAGCTAAATCTACTTAGAGTAAAAGTCAGTATTGACTACTTGCTGCAGAAGAATGTAAAAGTAGGTTAAGGGTTAGATGATGAAATTCACTGCCTGGCTGGTGTTTTATAACAGTAATTTTGTAAGCAAAGAACTGACACGTATAAGCAGATTTACTCCAAGTAAACCGCCAGGGTTCCTGAGCTCTTTCATAAAAAAAAAAAAAAAATCGCATAAACTCCACTAACATTTCCCAAGCTTTTCTAGGATTTTCTTATAACAGGTTTCCCACACCTCTGGAATCTGGCAAACCTAGCGATGACCTGGAAATGATCTAAGATCAAGCATTTATTCTAGGTATAACACGTAGAACACAGTGCTGTTGAATTGTTGATTCTGAGACTAATAATAAATAGATTCAAATGTGTGTTGTTATTTAACAAAGAATTATTTGTGCATTAAAGCGTTGATATACTGGCATTTTTTAAACGGAGAAATTTATGGAAGGAGACTCCAGTGTTAGTACTTTGTAGTCGCAGTAAAGATTTAGAGCAGGTTTGTGATGTAAAACTGTGCCATAATGTAAATAATTAAATATAACTATATATGGACAAAATGTGTGATGTCATTTGTTAACATGTTTTTTTTAATCATTGGAAAATTGCAACAGTATAAGTGAATAAAACACTTGTTACAGGACTGTGGGATGATAAGTGTAACTCTATTCCATGTTGAGCCACATCACACAATCCAACTGCTGATTATTATCCTTTTACAGCATGCTCCCACATAGTTTATTCCTAACTTATGTTAATCACTTTTGATTCTGTTACTTAGTGGAGTCTGAAATTTGCCTGAATGTATTTATTTGACCTTCAATTTTTATCTAGCAAACCCGGAAATCAAATTACTTATAACAAACTCCTGACTGAAAGTCATCGACTTTAAATGTACTTTAATATCATACTGATCATTATCTGATTATATATTATTTTCATAGATAGAATCCTCAAAGTTTGTTCCGAGATTTGCTCCCTTTCTACTTTGCTATTTAGTTTATTGTCTGTTATTGATTAATATTGAATTCAACAATGATTTTGAACTTACTCCTGTAACTCTCTTAAACAAATGGCAGTTGATTCAGTCAAGACATCAGGGATGGGGTATTATCAAATGTGAGATATTCCATCAGGAAACATCATCTGGAAAATGAGTTTCAGAATTGTGAGAACATATATCAACCCTTTTCCCTTCTGCACCTAATAAAGTATGCACTGCCTTTGGGTAGAAGGTCTAATCGTTTTTCTGGTGTGTTGTACAGGTACTTTTAAAAAATGGTGTTATGCAGCAGAAGGCAGTGTCTCCGAGGATACAATTCTGGAGTATTGATTTAAAAGTTGAGAGTTGAAACCCCAGCACCTCCAAGCTGCCATACTGTGTTAATGAGGATAACAAAGTCCCCAGGGCAGGTCGCCTTTTTTTTTTTTTTTTTTTTTGAGTTGAAGTATGTGGCATTATTTTCTTTTTCTGACCAAAATCTAGATATCAGTTATTGACAGTGGACTGCTTTATGTCCCAGTGTGCCCTCATGTCCTACATTGTTTCTCCCTTGTAGTTATACTGTCATAGCTTGATTGCCAGAGTTCCTGCCTGCTCTCTGTACAACGTAGATTTCTTGTAGTGAAGTGAAGTGACTCATTGACCACTGTGCTTGCAATAAAACACACATACTAGTGAACACACAAGTCTGGTTGCTTAACCACAAGCCTACGGCTGCCTCAGAGCATACCCTTATATTCTGTGCTCTCTTCTCAACTCTTTCTCTTTACCTCCCACGCAAGCTACGTGTGCTACAGCTAAGGCATTAGGACATACCAGTGATCCTGATTCCTGACTTCTTCTGCTCTCCGAACTGCCTGCTCCATCCTGATACCCTATGTCTGCTTGGATTCTCATCAAATGAACTCATCAACGCTTACTGCTGCTGAGGATGATCCTGCATGGACAATCAATAAATGGCCAGAATATGAGCTATGAATTTTGCTTTGGACTGATATAAACTGTCAGTGAGGGAAAACCAGGACTGAACACTCTTCATAAGTCAACTGTCCATGACATTATTATCACTATCCAAATCGCACTGTACTGTCACCCAAATGAGGATGGGTTCCCTTTTGAGCCTGGTTTCTCCAAAGGTTATTTCCACATATCATTTCTGGTAGTTTTACTTGACACTCTTACCTCTGGCATGCACATCAGGGATAAAATAAAGGTTTTATATTTCTGTAAAGCTGCTTTGAATTGAATTGAATTAAGTTTCAAAGGTACATTTCTCACATTTTCACCTGCTTTAAACATTTTTATACATATATAGAAGTGTGCACTTAATTTACCTTCAGCCATCATATATCACTGTTTTAGAAAATCTTTATATTATATTTTACTCATACCACAGTGCTGTTCTTTCCCAGGTCAGTAGGTGTTGATTAATTTAGTCTAACAGAGGTCCTGCTGTGCAACTGCAAATCACAGATTTATATTAATACCCTGTTAATGTTAATGTTAATGCGTACATTAACAGCAGCAATAAAGTCCTTAAGCGATATGTTATTGTTTCTATAGTAACAGCTCTTACACAGCGACCTGTACATCAGACAGTGATTGGGTCTGGGAGATATTTCTTACACATGTATGGAATATTAATTCATCAGAAATGTAACTATTTGTTGTCTACCACAGAAAGGTCTTTAGGATAATAGACATTTCTTGGTAACATGACAAGCTCATCATTTTTTTTAAATAGGAAAGTGAGAGAGAGGGGATGGGGGCTCTGTAGAATAATGGAGTAGAAGCTGTTATAATGCAAGTGATAACAGTAGCTAATCAAAAGTGGATATTCCACAACATGTGACTAGAAATGGATCAAAAGAATGACGTGTCATCATTCTTTATTAAATAATGATGATTCGTTTTGACTAGTTATACAGTAGCAATCAAAATTAATGAACCTATTTCAAATGAGCTGCATTTTCAAATTTAGGCAAACAATTTAAATAGCTCAGCACAACTAACATAGCAAGAGTTTTCTCAAACTCAACAGAAAATGTTACATTTAATGAGTGCTGTCTCAGAATTATTCAACCCCTTCACGACCAATGTCTTTAGTACTGAGTAAAGCATCCTTCTGCTGTTATGACATGCTGCAAACGTGGTGCATAGTCAGACATCCACTTCTGGCAATGTTCCTTAAAAAAATCCTATCTCATTCTCAAAGGGGGAAATGGCCTTCAGCTCACTAATATTATTGGGTTTGCATGCTGCAAACGCCTCCTTCAAATCCCACAAAAGATCTTTTATATGGTTAGGTGATGTAACTGCCAATCCAGAATCCTCTAGGACCTCTTCTGAAACCAAGCCTTGGAGAACTCTGAGGTATTGTCATGTTGGAAGGTCCAATGAAATCCAAGCTTCAGCGTCCACATGAATGGCATGACGATGTCTTCTGGATTCCTTAGGAATGCTACCTGAAGCTGGTGTCAGGCTGTGCATTAGGTTTGCAGCAGTAAGTACTATAGACATGAAGGGGTTGAACAATTTAATAAAAAAATGATGGCCTCACAGTTCTTTAACCAATTATCGTTTGATTGCTGATTGTTTTCCTACAACAGTGCCCCTAAAGTGTTTAATAGCACAGCAATTGACCTCTTATTGCATTTTTGACTTGTATTACTGAATAGCATGTTGTACTTCTTATCCATTTATAGTTATTTTTACTGTTTTCAATCACACTAGTTCAGTTTATTGCTTACACCATAACATCTATAGAAATAGTTACAAAGCGCTCACACTGGAGACTCCTTTCATACGTTACATACAGTAAATATCTCCTTACAACAATACACACTTTTTCAAAATTTTATTTTTAGGTTTAGATTGTGTGGACTAGCCTCCACACAACAGAAAAGGTGCATTAATATAGACCTGTGATAAAACTGATTAAGCTGGTAAAGGGTCTGTGATTGAGGCCTGATGCGGAGAATAGAAAACAGCAGCATAAGAGGCTTTGAGTAAAGCCCCAGCAGAGCATGTGGTGCTCTAGGCAGCTTAAACCCTGCGACTGAAAGTTTACTTACCTCTCAAATTAACACATTCAACTCTCTTCACTCCATTTCTGTCTCTCTGGAAACACTAGACGTAAGTCCACAGGAGCACAAGCTCAGGACACTATACTCTCGTCCATTAAACTTCTCACCTGTCCTATACAGTGTACATGTATAATACACACATAATTCCTCATCTGTTTTTCCTTCTCTTTCTCTGTGTTTAAATGAAGAGCTGAACCTGTTGCTGAGAGATGCTGAACCCGGTAGCAGCAGTAGAGCAGTGAAACCTTCAGCACGTCACTCAGCCCCACTCATGATCCTGATTAAGGGAGGGAGGGCTTAAAGTGCACGCGGAGCCGCCAGATTGAACAGCTGATACAATAGTTTACTGGTCAGCACACCGTTTCTCTCGCCCGCTGCTTCCTTTTCTCCCTCTCTTTCTCTCTCTCTTATATTACGTATGGGAAAAGGTCAGTGTTTTTCCATCCAAGAATGGAAGCTGGGTGTGACTGATATTATCACTGAATAGCCTAGTTTGTTTAGGGAAATGACCAGAACGACATCACACATAAGAACTGAAAAGGTTACTGTTGAATACTCAATTCTGATTGGTCTGATTCGTAAAACAGGCAACGTTCTTGACAGCTCAGTGGTCATGATGCTGCCCGGAAGGTTGTTAGTACGAATCCCAGCACTGCTCAGTGTCAGACAGGAATTGAGGAGTCTGGTCACAACAAGCTAGATTAGCCTTAAGAGAAAATAAAACAGACTGCTAAGGTAATAATAGTTTATACGGGCAGCAGCGATTCGAGGTTAGGGAACCTGGGTCTTGTGACCAGAAGGATGCTGGTTCAATCCCCTGTACCCACAAGACCAAGGCATCTAACTTCCTGAACCGCTCCCAGGGCACCATGAAAAGAGGCTGCCCCCTGCACTGCCCCTAGTGTGTATGTTCATTAGTGTGTGTGCATGGATGGGAGGTCAAAGTCCTCTGTGTACAAGCAAAGTAGGTCATTTTAACTTCACTGTGACATTCTATAATGTAAGGTACAACAGGAACATGTTTTGCCAAAATATCGCACATCATTAAAGGTAACTAAAGGTAATCGTGTTCAGGGTGATAGAAGTTACTCTGCTTTGCGTCTAGCAGAATCATGCCACTCTGTTATTGATTATTTTCTGTGCCCTAAGGGCTGTATTTCTTACTTATTGAGCTAGAAATGACAGAATTGTGATTTATAGATGCTTACAGACTTTTTTTTAACAGGCACTAAACTCTACTACAATAGCTACGCAATACACAGAATCGTTCACCTCTTTATATTGCTCTTTATCGGTCTCTCTGTAATGTGTATCTGAAAAAAAATATTCCGGATTTTGTCATTGTGGACTTGTTATTCACAGCAGAAAGTTTGAGGGATACTAACGGAGGCTAAGAGGGGCAAATCAGGTCATGCTGGATTAATCCTGGACATTATGGTGTACTAATGCTAACAAAAGACATGAACGTTAGAGGATCAGCTGAATGATTAATTGAAGGAACAGCGTTCCATTTACACTGAGATTTTCATCGTTACATTAGTCTTGTAGCTTTAGTGCTGCATGTGGGGTAAGGAGAAGCTAGTTTAAATATCACTGCATCTTTTACTATCCTAATGATCCTATTACTATAAAAAGTTACTAGTGAACATGAATGCAATGTATTGCTGAACGTATAGAATTAGGATTATTAAAGTTCCATCCATCCATCAAACCATCCACTATTCCACTATCCGTCGATTCATCCATCCATTCTAAGAGATCCATATCATTCTATTACTATAAAAGGCTACTAGTGAACATTAATGCAATGTATTGCTGAATGTATTTGCCCGGAATTAATAAAGTTATGTTCATCCATCCATTCATTCATTAATTCATCCATTCATTCCTCCACCCAAGCAATTTGTTTAATTATTTACTGTGGGTAAGTATAGGGAAAAATGACCAAAAATGTATTTTTTTTAATGTTTTATTTCAAAGTCATGCCACAAGTTGACATAAAATACAAAATAGAGAAAATAAATACTTCGAGAGTAAATATAAAATAACCACAGTGTAACCCAGGAAACACGAAATTAAATCAAACACACTGAAACGTACAGAAGATACAGGGTTCTCAACACGCCGAATTGATAAAAGTAGACTATTGTTTGGTTTAACACAAAGATTCGATGGACAGATATAAAAGATTAAACAAAGGAGTACAAAATGTTGCTAAAAGAGACTTGTTATAAAGTTCTCAGCATCTGCTACCATATATAGAACATCATCATGCAAGTTTATATCAGCGCCGCTTTCAAGTTCAACATCGGCAGAAAAATACAAGAGTATCACAAGCTCATTCTTGGGATGTCCTGTTTGTTATAAAGGAATGAAATTATAATAAAGACAGAGTAAGAAGAAGAAGAATAAGAAGAAGACGTCACACTCTCTACAAGCATTCTCTGAATCTTAAGGCGATGCAGCTCCGTGAAGCTTAGAGAATTCAGACATGGCACATTTTACCATTCGTGATGGTTTTTTTGTCCAAACGGAGCTTCCAGTTAGTCACAGTACATGCAGCGATGCAGGCCAGCAAGCTAGCGCATCCCAGACGGAAAGAGAGACAGAGAACAGATAAAGTAGTGTCGTTCATCAGAGTAGGGATATCACGGTTTGAAGTGTTCACGGTAATAAGTACCTAGTCTAAAAATACAACTGTTTCATCATATCACGGTATCAACTGACTATTTAAAAACACATAAGCCTGTGGCGAAGGACAAATTCATCACGATTTCTCTGTAAAAATCCTTGTGTTTGTATACATATATTATAGATATATATAATATATATCTAAAAGCCTAAACGAACAACAAGATTGAATTGTTTTAAGAAAATTTTTTTTAACGACTTTCTTCATAAAATCCCCTTTGATGTGAGTATTTATCACATAAGCTTAAAGAGAGAGTGGCTGAGAGGAAAGGCAAAAAAAAAAAACAATGCAAAATAATTGGAACATGAACAGCAGTCCTGATAGGTCACAAAGTCTACTGATAGCAGTATGATAAAGTCAGGAACATGCTAGGAGGTAGCAATGTAACGGGTTTACAGCAGTAGCGGATTACGCAGCCCAAGGGTTTTTAGTGCACTTGCGTCCCATGCGTGAAGAAGAGAGGTTGCTGCGTTGCAAAGGGACAGGGTTGAGAAATTTCAGAGAGTCGCAGTCATATACTAAAGCAACAGGAACCACTGGAGTAAAGATCTTGATTCTTAAAGAATGAAAAATGTAAGGTAACAGAAAAACAGTCTGAAAAAGCCACAAAACCGTAGCAACTTTAATTAGAAACGAACATAAACACTGAGGAATAGCTTTCTACCTCAGTAGAAATGCAGTCAGAGCTTAAAAAGTTTGTTTTTGTTTATTTCAAACTTACAAACTGCCGAAAAGTTTCATCACACACATAAATGCTGATTCATATCTCCATAAAATCTTACTATAGTGTTTTGAAACATCCATGAAACTGGATGTCCTGCAGGCCATTCTGCAAATATATCAGCTACTGCCACAGTACATACACACTCATGCCTGGCCGAAGCCGAGCGATAATGGCACACATGCTCACGTCACTTTCTCCCAGCCAAAAGCACATGCAGCGCAAGCTCCGAGCCGTATGTCCAAGCAGCAGCAGCAACATCCACATCGTCACAGCACAAAGACCACTTTGTGGCATGTGTCTCATTTGAATGCAGAACGCTGAGCTATACAGTCGGCGTGCACGTGAACCTGCAAACCCGCCTCAGTACATGCACAGGCTTCAATTCAGTGTTGTGTTAATAAATGTGCATTCCTATATAGGTTTGTCAAGACTGAGACACTGTGGTTAAAAAAAAAAAAAAATCAATTGTGTTAGTTTTACAGACTGAATGTTGGCAACAAAATACATGTAGGATATAATTAAAAACATATAAAAACAAACAAATAAACAAACAAACAATTAAATAAATAACGTTTCATTCATTATGGAGTGGCACATTAGTCAACTTTATGACAATTACACAAAACAAATTCAACCTGGAAGGTTTAAATGTTTCTGCCAAATAAGCACAGCTCGATCATAGACCTTGGAGTGGATGTTGGATGTGTCATTATCATATTCTCCAGACTATAAGACACAGCATTTTTTTTTTGGCCTTCAAGCCTCATTTGACTGTATAAATGGATCCTATCTGTAAAGAATTAGTTCTCTGAAGATATTAAGCTCAGTATTTGAATCTGCATAATTGGAATTTGCCCATTTATTGAAGACAGTCCGATTTGTTTAATTTTAACTTTACACCCACATAGCATATTTTCTTTTTTCAAATTTCCATTCACACTTTATGGGCCTACATTTATTGTTTATTGTTTATTTTAATGTTATTAAAGTTATTAAAGTTTGGATTACATTCCATTAAATTAAAGAGATCAGTCAAACTGTCTAAGAACTAGAATATGCTAATAATGAATCTAATACATAATAACAGAGGGTTATGATTTCCAGCACTGAAACAAAAGTAAAACTTAAAACTTCTCAATTTTAAACCCCAGCAATAAAACAGATAGCTTTAAAAAGAAAGTGTTTTTAAAGTGATGTACATGCTATAATTTACATCACATTTACTGTCTAGTTGAAACCACTGTCCTTTCTGTATAAAATTTTGCACTTACTAAGCATTACCATGCCTGATGTTTTTTTTTAGGTTAAATTACAGTATGTTATTTTTGTCAATGGGTTGAGACTAGGACATTGTGCATGTTTTGTAGTTTTGCAAGAATAATAACGTAAGGCTTAAGGGTGGTTGTTGCTGTAATACAGTAGAGCCCCAATTTATGTGACAATTACATACCAAGACGTGCTCTGTGTACTGAGTTTTGTGTATAGTAGCAATAACCCTTTTTGCCTATAAATACGTTGATTAAGTGTTCTTCTAATAAATAATAAACAAAAAGGGTAATAAAAATATAAAGTACTGTATAGGCTCCTTACGCTACCAGCATCATTACTTTTGCATTTGGGGTCATTGCAATTAGTAACAAAACATTTTTGTTATTAAACAGTAGGTACACAAAGAAAAAATACTGCTAGCAAACACACAGGACAACTTCGCAGCAAAATTAAGAGCTATTTAAATGTTTAGCATAAACAAGTCAATGACTTAAATGACTTCAGTGACTTAAATGTGTGCAAGAGGGTCCAAGTGTTCACAAATCTGTAGGTATAAAATGACTCTGTGGCAGGCATATTATATTGTACAGGGTTTTCAATATTTACCTTTTATTGTCCTCTCAAATCCTATGACTTTAGATCCACATAAATGGCAATCTACTGTATATAATTCTAGCCAAAATTTAGGTGTGTTGCTATGATTAAACTGAGGGCTGAATAAAGTTACTGTAACTAGCGAATGTATATAAAATAACATATGAAGTAAATACTTTTACTGTGTTGTATAAAAACAAATTGATTCACCCATCGTCCTAGCTTATCTTTCTTCATGACAACACCACAACACCACACTGAATACTGTTTTGGAAAACTGCACTGTTCTAATACTGCTGTATTAAAAATGTACTATGATATGATGTTACTTTGTAACTATTTCAAAGTAACAGTAGTCATGAATCTTGAGATTAGTTTGATTTTGAAATTAGAAAATTTTGTCACATGTACCTGGCAACCCTGATTGTGCTGTGACACGCAAAACCATTTAAGCATTGTTGTTAAGAGACTTACTGTAATATACAGTATGCTAAAGAGAAAGTCATATACGTTACTGGCCCTGTCCAGTAATTATAGTAATAAAATTAAAGCTAGATTGTATACATCAGACCTGTGTGTTACAGCGCTACAGCTAGCTTGGTACTTACATTACAATATGTGGAAATGAGTATTACGAAAACAGGCATTATCTGACAAGCCTATAAAAACAAATATACGGTTTTAGCAGTAAACTTAGTTCTTGATAAGAACAGACCCATTACTAGAGCTTTGCTAATAAGACAACACCTAGAAACTGCAAAAGAAACAAAGTCTAGACGAGACAACAGTGGCATTGGTTCTGAGATGTCATTTTGGGTTAAACATAGCTGGTACATTAAAATAACTTTAATTAATGAGTGGAACAAATCTAAGTTGTTTCTTGTACTCCAGAGTGATTTAAAGAAAATAGAGTACTATATAATATCAGTACGAACTTCCACAATCCTTTTTCATCTAATTTGCTATGCACTAACAAATACTGAATGATAAAGTCACATTATCTCTTGCTGTCTGGTTTCACCATTATGCCTCAGGACTAATCGGCTTGGCATCATCTCTCCATATCCTAACATACAACACATCTGTTTGGCACTTCATGCTTAAACTAGTGACCTGACCTTCATCTCCCAGAACATGGGCCTTCAGACGCAGGACTGTATTCAGAGTCCAAAATAAATGTCAATATTATCACAGGGAAAGTTATATGTATTCAGAGTTGGGTTACGCCAGTACTAGTGTCTTCACATTTTCTGGGCTCCTGGTTGAGACTATTAAAATTACCTTACTAAGACCTTACCAATTACTTACTAAGATGGAGTTGTCAGTAGCATTTACACTACCACCTTTGAATACAAGAATGTCTCTGCAAACTTGTTTTCATTTTACAATATGGCTTAAACCCTCATAATTCGGCAGTTCGTAAACTGATCCAGGACGTATGTTTGTTATAAAAAAAATTAATATAGACGTGAGATACTAAATCAAAGTCATGTACAACTCACACAACTGAAGACTGAGATCTGAATACCAGTCAGTACAAGTTCTCTGAATCTGTATTCGTAAAGTCTGAATACAGCCCTAAAGCTGAAGATCACTACGTCTTGAAGTCTTTATGCTCCTATTTCCTACAGGTCACAGTTTATGGGCTAAATAAATGAGTGTTTTTATAAAGCTGTGCCACACTGATCAGATACTGAGCATCAGTATGAGGACAGATTTTTACTAAAATGCTGAACTGGTATTATATTTGATTTTGCAATGCAAAACAGTGTCTTAATTTTATGCTGTGAACGCATGTGTTATTAGTTCTTTCACATGAATTCAGAACACAAATCTTCATCATGATGCCTGCTGCAAAGATCCTTCTCTTATACTCTGAACTGATATACTAATCTCAGGATAATGAGTGATAATTTGAGTGACAAATGGAAGAAAAGTCCAGTCAGTATAAATGGTCTTAGTAAGGCATTTGGCCAACAGAACTGTTTCAATAATAGATTATACTGGAGTGATGAGCCCCATTCTTCCACAATATATTTGCTCAGTTGGTGTTCTGATGATTTTGTTAAAGCATGCTGTCTAATACACCACTCCAAAATCTCTTACAGATGTTCAGCTGGATTAAGATTTGGTGACAAGCTATAACATAATAAATCTTTTTTATCCTCATCGAAATTTCATGGACATGTGAATATATCTGGAGTCATCCTGCAAGTGATCATTCTCATAAGGATGAAATGTTTCATCGCAGGATAACGTCTTAAATTTTAAGATAACAAATGAAATTTGTTTGCATTAAATTGCGATGACCTTTCTTTCCAAGGCAACAACCGGAGCCAGAATATGACAGCAAAATACATAAATGCTGCTAAATCATAACAGTCATCTGTCTATATGTATGTTTTTTTTGGAGTGTTTAGTGTAACTATACCTTGTCACATACATTCATATGATACAATATGTAATAGGCTAATGATGGACCCAAGTACTCACCTTGCTTTTGACTAGTTTTTGTTTTGGCCCTGAAATTAGCTCATCTCTACACCTTTCTCTTAAATGCCAATTTATACGTAATATCTCTAATGCAACTGCTATCCGCAGATAGTAGAGTGCACCGAACGTTACTTACTGCTTATTAAACACTGAGCCAGCGAGCATTATGCAAGTCAGAAAGCTAGCTAAAGTGTTGGTGAGGTAGCTACCAATAACACTGGGTGAAAAATACAAGGCAGTCTGTTGTTACATAGTTACTCTCTGTTTAAAATGGCATGTACTTGATTAACGTAAAAGCCCATGTTTATGTCTGTACTTTACTTATTTAAAGAACAATCTACTTTTGTCCAAGCAGGAGCTTTTTATACCCAGCCAGGGGCTTCACATCCTTTGTGTGTCGGGCTGCGGTTAGAAGCTCAAAGCATATCTTACTGTTTCATTATATGATTATCTGACTGTAAATACAATAAATATAACACTTATCTTTCTTAAAAAAAAGTATTTTTAAGACAACATGGAAGATTGTGCATAAATAATAATAAACGTCTCCTTTTCAAGTAATGAAAATAAATAATTGACTTATTAAATATATGGTTTGAAAAAACAGTTCAAAACATTTCCACAGTAACAAGCAACTAAAATGCTAGCAACACATAAACTGGTAATACTAGTCATATAAATAGCTTTGTAGTAGTTCATAGTAAAAGGGCACATCAGCAGTCAGAAAGGACAGTAAAGAGTGTGCGGTTCCTAGAGCATTAGTACAGCACCCCCTGGTGGAGTGGAAGAACAGTTCTAACAGGACTCGCATCATGGCACATGCTGTTTGGCAAGAGCTGAAGAGACCCAGCAGTCTGTCACATCACGTCATAGTCTCATGAGTGAGGTATACATGCAAAAGTGTGTATACACGTCCTCCTCCATCTCCTAAAGCTCGCTCTCCACTCTAAAACACTGCTGGAATTTATGTAGTTTGTTTAAACATGCATGACCTTTCAAGGGTCGTCTGAGAGGGTTTGTTTGGGATTAGCATACGCACACACATGCACACACACACTCACACACACACTCACGCACACATACATAAGCTGTTCAAACCGTCACAGTCTTCAGGCAGTGGCGTTACTATGGAAATGGAGGCTGGGTGGGCTTTTGGTCCCTGGAGGCGGCTGGTCGTGGCTGAACTCTGAGCCTGTGTTTCTTGGTACTGTTGCAAAGCTACACCAAGCATGCTGCTGCACATCCAAAGCGGATCCAGTGTAAAGATTGTGATGAATCAACATAATTCTGAGGCACTCGAGTCTTGTTCAGGAAGCAGGTTCGAGTGGGTCATGTCCTGTCCAAGGCATCCGTAAATGGTTTCTTCCATAAATGGTTATCGGCAAGGTAATGCAAGTCTGAACTGGTGGGAATACCGTGAGGGAGCACAAGAGCGATGGTGAGCGCTGGCAATTTGTCTTGAGGTAAGCTGGCAGCGGAAATCATGCGGCTGATCGCAAGACGAAGACTCCGCAAAAGGTCCCAATACCAAACTGACCTTGGCTGCTCATGCACGACTAATGCGTAGCCCTTATGAATACTATGCAAGCGTTGCAAAATGACACCGGTAATCAGTAAGAGATGAGGGATACCTTGTTTGCAGGCCATCGAGAAAGAAAGGAGGAGGCAAAAGGACAAGGGTGAGGTGGTGTTCATTAAGGTGTCAGATGTTGGTCAACGTGGTGCAGGTGATCAGGCGGACGGTCAGCATGCCAGGGAGGTCGTTATCTTGGCGGCTGCCTTTGTCTCTCAGGTGGACGATGTGCTGCTCCTGTCGGTCATTCGGATCACTGAAGAGGGTCACCTGACCCAGGAAGGTGTCTACAATCACATTCTTATTGTAGATCTACCATCATCATGCGCCAATCAGAGGAAGATAAAGAAAAAGAGAGACAACAAGGAATCAGAAGTGAAAGCCAGGAGACACGGTACTTATCCACTTGCAAATCTGCTACGGCATGGCTTATTTGAATCAAGAGCTCTGTGAGCGCAGGAGAAGAGCTTGTCCAGCCTGACCTCATAGACATTCACTAACGCACTTGATCTACTTGATCTAATCTAGCTTGGTCTGACCAGCTAACAAAACCGGGCCAAGCTGGTCTAGCTGAAAGGCTGTCTTTTTTGGCTAGTAAATTAAGCTGACCAATAAAAGATGGACAATTTCTAATTGCATTACTGATTAATTAAAAGTAACTCATGTACAGTGTAGCTGTATTAGCTGTGAAAATTCTGACTCTTTCCTTATTGTTGGCTTGAGCAGTCTGGCATGTGTTATAGCCAAGATCAAGCTGGATTTTATATCAGAGAAGAGCATAATTATGATGCTTTCTTTAAGGTCCTGTGGTAAGTGGACCTAACTGAAATGAATCTAAATCATTTTTGACTGTTGACAAAAGAAACTGTTTAGCTTATGCTACTGAGGTGCATTAACTATAGGTTTGCTGTTAAATAATCTACAAAAGAGTTGCAATGGTTGTAAATATAAATAGTTAGAAATTTAGCTAACTTATGAGTTTCACAATATATAGTTAGCTGCTGTTACACCACTGTTACATTAGCTAAGGTTTACCTAGTTGCTAACTAGCTTAACACTCAGTTGGATGCTGTCGGAGGGAAGCTCTGTGTAACTTAAACTTATAACAAATCAAATTTAGTGCTTTGCCAATCATCAATGGTACATCACAATTTGTCAAAACTGAAGGCAAATGTTAATTTTAATAATCGATAAAGGTTAAGAAACATGCGGCCACAACATTAGCAAGTGTTGGCGTACTGTTAGCTAAAAAAGTGACAGAGAGCACAGAAGTAAGAATACAGAAAACAGACGAGCATCACACTCACCTCAATGTGAATGCCTTCTTTTGGCTTTTTGCGATAAAACACCCCCTTGATGTCAAAGTTTGGACATCGGGTGTCCTTATGCACAGGTGATCGCACTTTCTCCCCCTCACAGGTGATAATCACGTACGGATCTGAGCCTGGAACAAGACATCTGGCAGTCACGTACTAGTTTGGCAATTTGTGCACTTTTTCATGCTAATTTGATATACTCTAATTGTAATATATTGCTATGTCCTCTTTTTACTGTGCTGCTGTGATGCTTGAATTTCCCTCTAGGATTAAGAAAGTGATCGCTCTATCCATCCATCCATCAATCCATCCATCCATCCATCCAATACAACACCACAGCTACTGACCAAATCCAGAGATATGGCTGAGCATTAATGGAAATGGGTATAGGGACAGAGTGATTTCTATTTTTGCCCAAAATTAGCATTTAAACCTGAAGATAAGAATGTTAAGTGGAAGTACACTTACAGTGAAGGACAAATCCTAGGACATTACAGAGTCCCAATGCAATTGTGCTGAAAATTTGTCTCGATTCAGAAAGCGTCTTATAGCTATTAGAGACGAAATAAATCAGATAGTGTGTAAAAACAGGCACATTAGAGGTATCAGGCTGATGAATAGTTTTGGCACCCTGGGTCCGCATGCCTGTGTTTCTCCAGCAGGAGAACAATTTATGCTCACTGCCACTAAGATTCAGTGCCTCTGCGGTTTATGTCATCTAGTGTCTCGTAGGGGAATTGGGCAGGTCGGTGTGTACCTTAGAGAGCTCCCTGATGGTTTGTAGCTCAGGATGGTGGGGGAGATTGGTGTATAAAGCATCACAGTTATGACCACTTGAGCAGATAAGAGAACAAGAACTCACAGGCCCTGACTTAGCAAAAACATGGCAGCTGATTTATAAACAGGGTCTACAGAGGACTGTCTGTTTCACATGAGCAAAAATTAGACGTTTGTTTTGTATGTTTGTTTTAATGAATATACCGTTGTGATAGCGTATTGCAACCTAACATAAAATAAACACAAGGCTTCAAGGCAGACTTATTTAGCATTTAAAGAAGCTAGATAACTGGTTAAGCAACACAAAAGAAACACCTATTAGGGTTACATTTTTTAAAGCTCGACTCAAACTAATTTATTCATAAATGATTTGCAGCAGCATTTATTCATTAAACTAGATTACTGAATTTATTCAATCAGTTTGTTTAGAGACATCTTAATACCCTGTGAGATATTCTGAGTTTATGTAAATTTACAAATAAGGAAACTCATTAATGTGAACCTCGGAAATTGGAAAGCTTCAAATCCTCCAGAGTTCGAGTTCGTGAGACAATTTCAGTTACACACAAACTTAATGAAAAGGACAGTAATGTGAAAACACATCCACAAATAAAAAAAAAAAATACAAGACCTTGAACTCAATTCGGACAAATAAAATAGAACCCTAGAAATTTAGGTGTATAAGGGTGTATCTGTGGTACCTTATGGATGCGCTGCAGTAGCTGAGCTGTATTACTAAAATATTTAACACATGCTACGCTGTTTGTGAGCTTTATGGACTTTTGAAAGCTTCACTAAATATAAATCAGCTGTGCTATGAAGACACTTTATAATTTACAGCTCACAGGCATAGATCAGCATACACGCATGAATATAAAGTACAATGAAAGTGAGCTGAAACCGTTGGGACTGTTCAGTTGAGCTTATGAAAACATTTACAAACAATGTTGTTTAGAGACTGATGAACAAGGCCCCGTGTGAACAGATAATCTTATCACTGATATGGTTTTATGCTGTGTGTGCAGATTTACCTCCGTTAGAGTCTTGGCCCTGCAGCCCCTCAGCGCTCAGCACGTGCACCTGAGTGACCAACTGAGGATATCCGCACATCCCTGTCCAACACGTCTGAGGAGGCTCGTCCAGGGTCAACTCTCTGTTCCGAAACAGAATAGCTTCTGAGCTATAAAACGCTGGATATGAGATTTAATGGAAAGGATTTGTGGGTAATAAAAGCAAAATAATGAAAGAAGCATTAGCAGTTAGGTTTACTTGCAGTCTGAAGGCACGTCTGTGAAAACCCGGAGAAGAAACTCCCCCTGCTGGCCCGGGTCAAAGGTCGTGGGGATGATGACATAGCGGCCCTCTTTTAGTTCTTTCCTCAGGAAGACGCAGCGTGAGTTGATGTAGATGGAACCTGCCACTTTCTGTTGTGGTGTGTGCATGCGGTACTTTCTATTCAGTTCCACCTAGTGGGAAAACGTTAGGTACAATAAGTGAGGACAAACAGTTGATAAATCTACTGTAGTAGTGTGAGATAATTCCACCACCATACTAATGCAAAATGCAGCTAAACTAATAGCTGTAATGTTGTAATGTCTGTTGGGTGATTATACTACATGTGGGCCCTGTTTTTATTTTCATACCCGATGGATGTCGAAGCCGATAGCCAGGTTTTCTCCTTTGCCTTCTTTGGGAGTCGCTCTTTTCTCTTTCTGCTGCAGGCAGATCAAGACCTCGTCCTCCACCTTCCTCACGTCAAACACATACTACAGAGAGGAGTAGATACTTTACAGCCACTGGAAATGTCTAATACGTTATACGTATTATACGTAATCTACAGACATTAGCTAGAGGAACATTATTAAAGCTACACATTGGATCTACAGACCCATGGGCATACCTTTGAGAATTAAAGAATAATTGCAATTGTGCCATATTCTAGTTTAATGGTGCTTTGTGGGATGTTTGAATGTTTGGGATATTTTTAAGCAAACCCTTATCCCAGACTTTTTGATAACTCATTGGTCTTCATGTTTATCTTGGTATGTGGAGCCATCCAGAAACAAGTAGATACTTTTTAGATAATAATAATAATAATAATATGTCAGACTTGTATAATGCCTTTTACAAACCAAGGTTGGTTCACATGTAATGGATGGGAGGAGCAAAAAAATTACATGGCACATTAACCGCACCCAGATCGACATAATTAATCACTGCGTTATGTGACTTTTGCAGGAAAATTGCTCCAATTACAAGCAATACACACCAGTGGGGGTGAATACTTATGCTATTACAACTTTTGTATTTGTAAAAAAAATTTGCCAACTATATTTATTTTCCCCATTTTTAATATTATGGATCATTTTGTGCAGCTTCATAACATATCCCAGTTATATCAGTCAATATCCCAGTTAAGTCAATTCTAGGTTACTGTAGAAACTCCACAAAATGTTTAAAAGTACAAAGGGGTCAAATATGTATTAACATTGCTTGTACCATAGTGAACAGAAATGTTTCTACAGTAAACAGAGGTACAGACCTGAGGGTTCTGCAGGAAGGTGGCTTTGTGATTGATGCAGCCTCCTGAGCGGTTGCGCAGAGGCTCGTCTCGGTAAACCCAGGACCCTCTCATCACCTCCTCCTCCCAGGTCTTATGGATGCTCAGGTAGGATGTGTTGATGAGTCGACACAGGATGAGGTCAGTAAAGTAGTGAGAGAAATCCTCAAAGTTCATCCTGAATGCATGATTACAATCAGTAGGTAGTTTTTCACCAATGTCCCAAGTCAGGATTCTCCATGAAAATGTATTTATTAGTCAGAAAACAAACATTTAGCAATTTGAGAATAGCTTGGACATTTCATAGCCACAATAAAACGCACCCCACATGTAAATGACTTGGTGCCTATTGTGATGTAGCTAACAAGCAGTTAAAGTTTCACACTCAAAAGCCTTGGGGTTGCCATAGTGGATCAAGTCTGCATTTCCTTCTAAATGCATCCCACCCATTAACTGTATAGGACTTGGGACTAGCACCACAAGTGCACTACACCCTCAGTGGCTGTACTGAGCACAGGATTAAGTGTTGCTTAAGGACAGAACAGCAGCAGCCCAGTGCTGACTGGGTTTAAACCCTGCAACACAAAGTCCTAACCTAAGCAACGGCGCCCCCCCATTACTCTCCATCTGTAAACTATACAGTTACACAGTAGAGGGTGTGCAAATGATGCCAACATTGTGAATAGGAGGCAAATCTAAACAGGAGTATTGCAAAGTGGAACAATGTCAGCTGAGGAAAGTATACTGAATATAGAAAAGATTTTAGGTGACATAGTAAAAGTAAAGTGATTGACCTACTGTGCCAATACACAGGGGAATTTGTGCAGTGAATCTGGTGAATGCACACATTAGGGGCAGTGAACACACTTGCCCTGCGCAGTGAGCAGACCCTTTTTATGGCACCCAGGGAGCAGTTTGGGGGTTAGGTGCCTTGTTCAAGGGCATTTCAGGCGTGTCTTTTCTGTACAGGGGATCAAAACCAGCAACTTCTGCTCTCAAGCCTGGTTTCCTAACCTCGGGCCACAGCTGGTCCATAGACTTACTTGTCAGCTAAACTGGCTTTGTAGCGCCAAACAAAATATTTGTTTATTAGGGTTTGGCTATGTTCATGGCAGGAAAGGTGTTTTGCAAGAACAGACTGAGCATCCCAAGCTGTTGCCAGTAACACTCACACCTGCAGGCAATTTAGACTGACCAATTAACCTAATGTGCATGTCTTTGGACCGAGGGAGGAAACTGGAGTTCCCTGAGGAACCCAACTCAAGCACAGGGAGAATATGCAAACTCCACAAAGAGAGGCACGAACCCAGATCGTCTTGCTGGGAGGCGACAGTGCTAACCACTACACCACCGTGCTTTAAATCAAGCATCGAGATACTAGAGGTTGGGCCAAAAAATCAACTCCAAGGCACTTAGTGTTATAGCCATGGATAAATTACACGCTCATGGTGACGATTTAATATAGAAATTGTGTATTTAGGTATTCATGTCTCAGCTGTAACACAGTACCACAGTATTAGAAGCTCACTCATTTCAGTATCAAGCAGAGGACAAAGAAAATCTCTCACCAGAACTCTCCGTCATCCTGCACTGTGACGCCCAGCTTCTCCCTCTCGCTCTTGCTCACCTTATTCCATTCCTCCGAACTGCAACACACACCACACTCATCATATACCGGTTTCTACCGTAGGAGATCAGATATCACACACTCAAACAAACACACGGGCACACACACACACACACACACACACACACACACACACACACACACACACACACACACACCTCAAAGCCATGTCTCTGTATCAGAGATTTCTGGAGCATTGTGATAGTCTCACACTTCTCATCAAACCCTTAATTAATATTTAATCTGTGGGAAAAAAAATATTAAGAACGACTGCTTTCACCTTAATAACATCTTTCAGGCTGCATGGTAAATAATTTAGAGTCCCATATAACCAAAGCGAGGCTGTTGGTGACCCGAGGCTGAACACGCAAGAAAGATTTCACTCCGATTGTAATTACGTTTCGATTTCACACCCGGCCGCCGTAGCAGACGTTCCGACTGTCACGAGACAAGCAGACTGTCATTTAAATGGGTTATATAAATATATAAACAGCATCTAAACATCTAAACAATATGTAAACTTTTCATTTTTCCTGCAGGTTCTTCCAATTTTATACCCGCCCGCCTGACTTGATATCTCAATTTCACACCAGCAAGAGATAAGAATAGTCACTTTCGCTGTGTGTTATTTAGACTGAACCCGTCTCAGGGGAGGGAGTGAAAGTGAGACAGATGATTTCCTAAAGACTGTGTGTGTGTGTGTGTGTGTGTGTGTACTCGCTAAAATTGCTTTCAAAGGCAAAACAGAAATGTTTCGTGCTTTTGATTAATAACAGCAAGACTGCACTGTTGAATGTTTAAGCATGCTGGATTGCCAACACTGGTTGAGACTAAAACAAGTGTGCGATTTCTGCACACAGCAACTGCTGTATTTCTAGCAGTGCTTTGAATTTAGCTCCATTCTGTGATTCACTCCTACAGGTAGACCTGGCAGCAGGGGCATGGTTAAGAGAGGGTCAGCCACAAACGAATTAAAGGCAGAGGAACCAACGTGTGATGACTCTCATGTGTGCCTTCTTACTGATAAGCTGCGTATGTGTGCTTCTCTGTGCCTTCAGTGGCTGCTGTAACCAGATAGAGAAAGTAGTATAGCTGGAAGAGACACGCACACACACACACACACCCACACACACTCATAAACACAACCACACACACAGCATGTACTTGAACTTTGAACTTGAAGGGGGTGAAAGCTGTAAGCTACTGACTGACCTTTATCATTTGTTTTTTGGGGGGTTTTTTTTGGATGAGATTTTGAAAGTAAAAAAAAAACCACAAGCCTGGAGCTTGCCTACCTCGCCTTCCTCCGCACACACACACACACACACACACACAGATACTTATACTCATACACTCAAACACTGAGGGTTTTCATCCAACAGCACTAAATTGCACTAAACACCACACAGTAACAGTAAATTGGTCACCAGTGAGCACATCAGGATCTCTGATTGCAACCTGTGACTGAGCAATTCTTTTACAATAGGTATGTTTACATGCAAAGATTTTCTCCAATCCGATAACAGATTTAGACTAATGGTGTTTATATGTACACTCTACTCAACAATCTGATTAATATCTTTATTTACATGCATGCTTCAAGTAATCCGATCCAATATAACGAGCATGCGTAGAGTAACATTGTTACCATGACAACTTGAGTTTGAGTTCAATCAGAGAGGAGACGCAAAATGTTACCTGAATAATTTGAATTTGCTCAAATACTCATCTAAACAGCTCGTTGTTGCGAGTTTTATGGCCGTCCATCCTCATCCTGTTGACTATATTCAAGACTTTTAAAGTTTGAAGCATAAACTTCGTCTCCTCTGCTGACCAGATTTTCGCTCCCACAATGTTGTAGATCGTAGCTTCCGTTATAACTCGTGCACATGCGCAGAATGTAGATATGCTATACGTTTAGGAATGTAATCAGGTACAGGTGTTTACATGGCTATTAGTCTTCTATTTAATTGATTATTTAAAGGATTACCACCTTGTTCAGTAGGAAAGAAAGTGTAATTGGAATGACCCCAATTAGACCACTCTATTCCGACTGAGGTGTATACATGGACATACTCTAATCTGATTAAGCTATTAGTCGGATTATTAACGGATTATCAGGCTGCATGTAAACATACCTATTGTGTGTTATTTCTGTCTGTGACAGCTGCACAGTATAAAATCATGTCCACATTCTTGGTAATTTCCTTCAGTCCAGCAGAGGGCACTCTCACCTGTCGCTCCATGGCCCGCTCCACTCCTTTTCCCCCCAGGGGTTCCTCATGCGAATCATGTGCAGCTTCTCGGATTTAAAGAAGGCCAGCAAGCCGTGACCCAGGCGTACTTTCCGAACGTCGGTGACTGCGTAAGCGTGACCTTTGACCAGACCACAGTCCAGCCGAGCCTCCATGTCCTCCACTGTGGTAGCCTGTGTGAAAAGGAAGAGAGTTACTTATACAAATTCAACACAGCAATATATAGTCTAATCTGTTATATACGGTAGACCCTGTCAGAGAGACGTTATAGATCATTTAAGTACTAAGGTTGTATGAAGAAGAGCAGTAAAAGGAATTTTAGTTTAAATGACCAAACATTTATTGGGAATATGCTGTGTGTAAATGATGTTGACCACAAGTGACTGGTGTAAATCAAAATTATTTGATTTATTGGCCAAGTATTTATTTATTGATTTATTGGCCAAGTATGCCTGAGCGTACCAGGAATTTGTTGCCGATCGGGCAGCTGTAGCCTTGAGCCTTTGACATTGTCTTAGATACTGAAATATAAAGACATGAATTAAAATGAAATTAGCAGCTTAATGTGCTTCAAAATTGACGATTCTAGTTAAATTGCTGGTGGACAACAGTGAACAACACTGTGGTAAAACACCATGACTGACTTGGACTGGGAATTTCCCAGTGCTGGTTCTTCAGTTTCCGATAATATTTATGAATTAGATACAGAGGATGAATCTGAATCAGTGACAGTGGGGGTGACTGGATATCATAACAAGGAAATTAAACACACCTTTTTGTCATTTCGCATTACCGTACGTGCATCTGCTAGAGTTGTTGTCCACCACTTAACAACTGTCTTTTAAGCTGTATTTCTTGAATTTGTAAATAAATAAATAAACAAATAAATAAAACGTTTTCTGACTATCGTTTATCACAAGTTAGATACTTAAATTCCTCTGTCTTTATGTGTTTGACTCTTTCATATTAGCTGGGTTCCTTAACCTTTAAGGAACCAGAAGGTCCCATGTGCGAGCCCCGCAACCGCCAAGACTCTACTGAAGTGCTCTTGAGCAAGGCATGGCTCCATGGGTGCTGCGGATAAGAGGGATGCCAACTAGAGGTCTGCACTGGGATTGGGTCCTGGGGGACCCAACGCAAATCTCGCGGGAAAGGGTGGTTTGCACATAGCTGCAGGCGAGAACGGGCGGCTAAAACAAATCACTGCAGGATTATAGACTATAGCCCAAAGGTAATTCCAAATAAATAAAATAACCTATATTACGTTTTCTCCTGGGAGAAGGACACAAGGGAGAGGAGAGGACACAAAATCAATGCATCTCTATCAATGTGCGGCAATAATTCTCATAGCTTCGCGGGTTGCGAGCGGGAGTGGACATACACATCGCGGGAATGGGCGGACACGTTGCACACACGTTGCGGTCGCGGGCGGTAATGGGTAGAATTTCAGTGGTAGCGTGCGGGAGCGGCATGAAAAAACAGTCCTGCGCAGTTCTCTAATGCCAAACTTTCTGGACATGTGTGCTGACTGCCCCCTAGTGTTTACTAGTGTGTATGTGTGTGTTTCACTGCATGGGTTAAATGTGGAGGTGAATTCCACTGTATAGTGGTCAGACGAGTACTCACTTCAACTTTGACACTGACTCAGATTTCCGAGGCGTATAGGATTCACAATAAAACTTCTTAAATACGAGTTAAAATTTTCTTGACCATTGAGACATAAATCCATGTCCTTGACCAATGACGCTACCACTTTGGCTTTGTTGACCCTAACAGTCGGGGCTTAATATATCGTAATATATTAATATATAGTAGATCGAAAATGGAGAAGTGAACTCTGGCATTTTATTGAACACATTCTGTATAAATATAAAATTATACCAAAACAGTTATCATATTGGTGTATGACAATAAAGTGATTTATGCATTCCATAGTTAATAAATATATTTACTGAAGTTCCAGAAAAACTGGCATACCAGTCTAATACTTGGTAGGAGCATAGGGATGCAGAAATACAACAGGGCAGGGACTCCACTAGCTTGCGAAAACATTCTGTAGGCAATGACCACCATACTTCCTGCAGAACGGCCCACAGTTCTGAGATCCGATGACTTAAATGGGAAAGGCAAAACCCCAAACTTAGATGAGTGTTCCTTTAATTATAATTTAAAACATTTATATATTTGTCTAACCTATAATGTTAAATATTACAATAAATATACAATCCATTCCTGGGAGAATCCTGTAATATGATTTTACACACCCCTAAGTAGTCACTAAGGTGCACAAGCTGCGCAGGCCAAGCCTCTGCATGTAAGTAGCTGCTATCCAGCTTTCTTAAATACACTTTATTACCTTCAGTAAATCACTTACATGAAAATGTTAGATTAGATTGTTCGAATTTACCATTACACCTTAAATGCTGCTGTGGCAACACAGGCTTCAGGCTAAAGATGTGTTTTTTAGGTGCTTTGAACTTAATGTCTTCAGCTTTTAAGGTGGAACAGAACATTTGAATAGGAATCCGGGTTTAGTTTTCTGTGGGCTGTTTGTAATGTCTTCACAACATGCGAAGAAATGTATAAAACTCATAAAACACCAAAATCTACTAAGGCTGAATGTAACATATGCAGAATTTTAAGGTGGAAGGGTAAATGTATTTTAAGGTGGAATGGAAAATGTGAACATAAAACTAAAAGCTTTATACTCTGGGTATGGGTATGGGTATGAGATTGCACAAAAAAATAAAAATAAATAAATTAATCGTTTACAGCATCAGACAATAACAAGCCAGCACACTGTCTGGCGTACTGTAGGAGAAAATGAAGCTTTCAGCATATGATGAGTCTTGTAAACTCCCTGTGACACTCATCATTTGTCACCAGGAACATTCTCAGACTGCCTGTGTGTGTTCAGAGCACGGGCAGGAGAGCAAGATGAGAAAAGCAATTAGACCATGTCTGAAACAAGCACGGCCAGACACGCTAAAAGTGCCCGATGTAACATTCTTCAAATTAAACTGTCTTCTAGACAAAATAGCAATAAACCAACCCCAAACCCTGAAGCTGTATTACAACTCGATTAGCCCTAGCTCTGTCCTGAACCCCAGATAGAGTTCATTCCTAAACGTGTCTCGGTTGCTTTGTTTCACAGTTCCATCTGTTTAGATGTACAAAAGGACTTCTCAAGATTTGCTAATTCAAAGCCGAGTTCTCAGCGAGCCTGAGGGATTTGTCTGCGCGTTTGATGTGTTATGCGAGCGTAGCCGCAACGGCCTCAGCTCTCTGCGTGTATAAAAGTCACATCGCTGAGAAAAAAAATGTTGTTAAAAAAGTCACGCAGCCACTAAAAGACTGGAAGTCTAGGATTGAACTCATTTACAAGAAAATGAAAAGAAAGAAAATGATGGTTAAAAAACTCTTTATTACAGGCAGCACCCAGAGGAAATCTATAGTACTGTAGGGTTGAACCTTGATAGCTCAGGAAAGGGATATCATGATATTGTGTATTACATATGATTTGCTTAGGTATTAGCTGCTTCTTCAAAGGTTCTTTACTAATATTATATAATAAAAAAGGTAGAAAAGGGCAGATGGAGCAGTGCCCCACCTTTTCAGCAAATGGTAATCTATATACAGTCCTCATTCACAACTGAAATACTAATTACTACTTTTTTTTGTGTGACAAACTATTTACTACTATTTACTAATAACAGGGTGAAAGTGAAAGTTAAGCGATTGAGCTACTATGCTTGCACACAGAGAAATTTGACATCCATATTGAACAACCTTCTGATCAGGGTCCTAATGGGCAGGGTCCGTGGCCAAGATTTTGTTGCAAATTTGTTTGCAAATAATCAGAATAAAATCGAACACATTTCTTACAATAATACTTAGAGAGGGTAGAATGACATTAATAATGACCTTAAGCTTGTCTTAACACCTGGCTTCTTCTATAGACTATCTAGTAAATGTAAAAAACTCCTATAACAGACATTCAACATACAGTCACAGAGCAAACAGTCACATCTTGTTCAGTTCCTTTGCTCAAATGTATTAGCTGTAGCCGGTGTACTTCCCTTTGCCAGAGGGGCACACACAGAAGAGCTAACATCATTAAGCAAGGTTGCCAGGTTTCAGTAAACATCCTCCGAACCACTAGATTTTAAAATCCAGGGAATAAAACTCAAAATAGCCTAAATAAACAGGCATCAGAAAAGGAGGCAGTATTTTAAACTATTTGGTAGTATTTTAAACTAGCGCCACTATACAACCCATTAACTATTTGCTCTGCTGATCCTCCACTAAAGTGAACAAGTCATAAAGTTTTCCCTTTCTTGTAGGGACAGCAGTACGCTTGTGGTTAAGGAACCAGCCTTGTGGTTAGAGACTCGGTCTTGTGACCGGAAGGTCCCAGGTTCGAGCCCTACAACTGACAAGACTCGACTGAAATTCCCTTGAGCAAGACACCTAAGCCCCAACTGCTCCCTGGGTGCTACCAAGCTCTCTGGGCACATGTGCTCACTGCCTCCTAGTGTGTGTTCACTAGTGTATATGTAAACAGTTCACTTTAACTGATTTCTAGCTAATTTAGATGTGTCCACATATCAGATATTTCTCCTTAGTCATTTGACAGCCACCAACCAGGGAGGGGAAAATGTGTATTGGAATGGAATAAACCACTGTTTTTACTTTCTGCTGCACAAGACACCCTTCCTTCTTAGCAACATTTTTTTCAATTACTAGTCACTTAAAAGAGATGGTAAGTATTTAAATGTCATTAACAATAAACTGTTGTGAATTACAACGTTATGAATGATAATATTTATTAAATGGCTGATAGTATACTGTATACCAGCCTCTTAAGAGGAGCCACCAGTTATTGTAAGTTATACTGCAGAGATTGGGAAAGGGATCATTTATAAATGCACCACTGTGACCTTGATTTTCAAGCAAAGGCTGAGAAAAATAAAAACATGTCTCCAGTCACTGATGTTTAAGATGGAGTTGGACTGGAAATGTCACTGAAACCTGGCAACCCTGGTTAATGATATTAGTGCTTCTGTTTGTGCCATGGCATACTGTGACAGGGAGGCTGTGTCGCTGTTAATGTCGCCCTGACCCACCAAAATCTATGGTCACAAACATCTGCTGTCTAAATAAAAAGGTGTGTCGCTGTGAGCATCTTGGTCGTGATGTGTCTTGGAAACATGCTGTTTCCTGTCTTATATGCAAGAATGTCTTGAAATGTAAATGTAGCACGTTAACCCATACTAACATCTGTATCATGAGAATAAACCAGGCAAGAGATGCTAGCTGATTTTAAAATTATTAAATTAAAAAATTAATATTTATATAAACAACATAATCAGTAACACCAGTTATAGATGTATACCAATCAACCATAACATTAAAGCCACCTGCCTTATCACCCACCTACCAAGGCATAGACTCCACAAGACCTCTCAAAGTGTTCTGTGGTATCTAAAACTTAGCAATAGGTCCATTGGCTGATCTTACACGGGATCGGATCAGACAGTCTAGCCTTCACACTCCATAGACATCAGTGAATTCTGGGTTCCCATGACCCTGTCACTGCTACACTTCACTGCTTCATTTTGTCAACCACTTTTGGTAGGTACCAACTTCTGCATACCAGTAACACTTCATAAGACCTGCTGTTTTGGAGATGCTCTGAACCAGTCACAATCAGACTCTTGTCAAAGTCACTAAGATCCTTACACTTGCCCATTTTTCCTGCTTCCAACACTTTGATATCTGGCAGCCCACTTGTTGCCTAATATAATGGATTATATTTTGGGGATCATCACTGAAACATGTAAGTTCCTGTTATTGCTTAAGTTATAGCAGCTATAAACAGTTAATTACTTCTTTCATTTAAAGCTAATAATAATGAAAGCTAATACGGACAAATTGGAAAGTGCAAAGTCTTCAAATAAAGCTTCACCACAGACTGTGATATAAAAATCTAACCATCTCCTGTATATATGTATATATATATATATATATATATATATATATATATATATAGTAAAAAAGACAACATATTTTAGTCTTTTGATTAGTCTTAGGTATGATACATCTGATTATATATAGTTACATCTAAATATAAATAAGCTGTTACTATAAAAATTATTACATATCAAACCAAGTGCATTAACGTACGCCTCTGATTTGACTTGGATTGACCTGGAACTACAGTCGGAGCTTCTGTTCTAGAAAATCAATCCACGCTTTGTCATCCCGCATTCATAATTCATAGCATTAAACTTGAGAAGACGGTTAGTCTTGGAAAAGAATCCTATATCCATACTGAAAGAACTGTTTTGGAGAAAGCATCGAAATCATCCTGACATACCGAAACACAGTGTGCGAGATCTTCTCTAAAAACAAAACCGTGTCAGAGTACCGAATCCTTTGCCTCAAATCTAAAAGACAGGAGTGTTAAGCTGTAAAACAGACATGTCTGATTTTAGCTAGCTAGCTAGAACATAAAAAAGCATCTGTCATGTGGTGTAAAAATAAATAGGCGTGTCTCGGCATACCCTGATGGAGCAGCTGATGAGTCCGTCTCGATTGTGGACCTTCAGCACTCTCTCAAACAGCTGGTTCCTGGCCGCCTCATCCTGAGCATACATTCCTTCCAGCAGGTCCACCGGTTCGGACACCCCGCCTGTGAAGTCCACTAAAGCATCGGCTGTGTTCCCACCATCCAGAGCTTCGTAGCAGCCATACACTCTGCAGAGATGAAGAAAAGAACAGTGCTTACAGTGTTAAAACTACTACTAAATGGTTTGGTGACCATGATATTACTGTGTTTGATTGGTCAGCCAACTTTCCAGACCTGCACTCCATCGAGAAACAAATGATTTTTATGAGCTATAAGCCATGCTGATTAAAAGTACAACAAAAACGGCTTGAACTACGTCACTTTACATTTATGTAATGAACATAAAATATACGTCGATTGACCTTTTTGAGTTAAATTATGGGATAACAAACTTTTTCACAGCATTTTACTTTTTCTTGTATGCATATATAATTATACATACACTGTCCAGTAGCAGCACCTCTGTACCTGCTCTTTATGCAGTAAGAAAAATGTGTGACTTTAACCGTGACATGGTTGTTGGTGCTAGACAATCTGAGATTTCAGACACTGCTGATCTCCTGGGATTTTCACATACAACAGCTTGCAGGCTAAAACACCTTGTTAATGAGATCAGAGGAGAACGACCAGACTGGTATAAGCTGCAGGAGGTCTATAGTAACTCAAATAAGTGTTCACATGAAACCTCAGTCAAAAACAAGAACCTGGGGCTATCATGGGCATAGACTCACCTAAACTGGGTAGTTAAAGGCTAATCTTCAACTGTCCAATTTGAAGTGAAGTGACTGACCTACTGTGCTTGCAGAAAGTGAGAATTTGACCTCAACATTTAAACCAGTTAAACATACACACTAGTGGATGCACACAATAGGAGGCAGTGAACAAACTTGCCCAGAGCAGGGGGCAGCCCTTATCCATAAAGCCCAGTAAGCGCGTGGGGGTTATAGATGCCTTGCTCAAGTCCATTAATTTTATGTCTTGTCAGTTTGGGGGATTGAACCGACAACGTTCCAGTCACAATAACTGTACCTGAACCTTAACCTTCAGTTTTCAGTCTATGCCCATAATATACCTCAGGTTCCTGTTTTTGACAGACGGGGAACTCAGGTGGTCTTCTGCTGTTGTAGCCAATTCAACTGTAGATACAACATTTTGTGCATTTGCGATGATTTTCTGTGGACCACAGTTGTAAAGAGTGATTATATGAATTGGCCACTTTCGATAACAGAACTGCTGCTCACTCGTTGTCTTCCTGTTTTCTGTGTTAACTGTAGAGAGTGTTATGTGTGAAAATCCAAGAAGATCACCAGCATCAACAACCATGCCAGGGGTCACAGAGGTCAGAGATTTTTCTTTATTCTAATGTTTGATGTGAAAATTACCTGAAGTTCTTGACCTAATATCTGCACATTTCTAAACATTTGCATAGTTGATATAAGATGGACACCAGTGTATCTATATGTTTGCTGCAAACCTACACATTTGCATAGTTGTTTATTTTAACTAAATAAACCTAACCCCCAGCAGCTCCCTGAGGCACTGTAGATAGGGGCTGCCCACCACTCTGGGCATGTGTGCTCACTGGCCCCTAATGCGTGATCACTAGTGCATGTGTTTTATACTACCAAGATGGGTCGAATGTGGAGGTCAATTCTACACAATGGTCAAAAGAGTAGTTTACTTTCACTCACAGAGACTTTTCCAGAACTTTATCCTTGACTTGAGTGTTCATGATATTGTTTGTCTAGCAAACTTTGGGGGGCATCTGTTGTATTTATATTAAGATTAAGGCTGTGACGATTAGTGTAACTAATGTTGCTTATTAAAATAAATCAGTGCGTATATTTGACTCCATTGAGTCATTTACTTAACCAACAGAAATATACGCATGTACACAGTGCACTCTATTCCAGGGCAATGATACTGTCATTGTTCCTGGCTAAATTGAAATGCCATAGTGCTGAGCTGATGCTACTACACTACACAGCACTATTCATGTCTAATGTTCTCTGCTGCTGAGATCAACAGATCTCACTAGCACATACTTCCTGTTTGAGGATTGGTTTCTTGTTTAATGTCTTTTAGTGCTGAGTTCATGTGTCACAAGAGCAAGAAACGCTTGCTTTCTTTCTCTCTCACAGAAAAAAAAATCAGTGATAGTTACAGTCCAAAAGAACAGAGAGACCTTGCAGACAGACAGCACAAGCATTAAAAACAAAATCTGCTGAAAGCTCCTGGTTAATGAAATATACTCAATGATTGACATAATAGACTTATATAATTATAGTTCATTCAAGAGAACTGATGTTTCTATGTACTGTAATAGTAAAATTTGAGCAGCAATTCCATAGTTTACTGCACAGCAGCACATGTATAGACATTTACATAGTTTAGAAAAAGAGAGAGACAAACATTAAAACTCACAAATGCTATTATTTAAAAAAAAAATATAATAATTTTGTATCTAAATTATTTGATATGTTATTTGATAAATTATTGTCATTTTTATACTTGATATTGTAACAGGGAACATTTTTTTATATTAGCGCTAGAGGAGAAAATCAGTAAATATGTTAAATGTTTTATTTTAACGATAAACCCATGTACAAAACACATTTAACATAATGCACAGGATCAACCTGAGAGTTTTTAGAGCACCTGAAATGAACACAATATAATAATTGTATGTTTTTATTATACACTTACTTCAATATTACAGATTTATAACACACAATTAAGTGCTAGAAAAGCTGTTAGAGACTGCTGACAGATTGGTGGTGGCTCCATAATGGTATGGGGTTTGTTTAGCTGGCATACCATGGGACTGCTGGTACATCTAAAAACGCCTCTGACAGGTGAACACTATGTGCGCCTCCTTTTTGAAGAATTACATCCATTCATGTCCTGCATTCATTCTGATGGGTTTGTCCAACAGGACAATGCGACACCACACTTTTGCCATTCTCAAGTCACCATATCTCAATGTTACTGAACATATCTGAGATGCTATGCAAACCTACATCTCGAAATACAACATAATTGTGCTGCAGGAAGTATGATGTTCATTGTCTACAGAATATTTTCGCAAGCTCTTGCTGTCCATGTGGCGTAGGGGACTAACTGAGTATTAGACTTGGTAGATAAGACTGGTGTAGCAGTTTTTCTGACACTTGAATGTATAATCTATTGCTAACTAGTTCATACGAGTTGTGTTCTTACATAGCTAGTACATCTTTTTTCACCATAGTCAGATTCCACAGATTCACTACAGAGTCCGTAATGTTTAGTTTTTAATCGGTTGGTCCAACATTATTGATGTTATTCCTTCACCGAATCAGCACTTTGCTGTGTATGAGATGTGCCGTGAAGCTGGAGTTAAATAAATATGCTGCTGGAGGTGTAGGTGTAAAATATGCATGGACTGTTTTTCCTGGAAAATATGACTAATGCTGTCATTTTGGCCTGTGTGGGATAACTCTGAATTAAATCATGAGAACATAATGCTTTTAGTTAGGGGAGTGAGATTGCACTTCCAGATCTCACTTGTTGTAAAAAGCAGTAAAAATGTTATATTTGCATATGTTTAAAGAACGACGATATTGATTCATTTAATTAAATAAAATAAAACATGGTTCTCAGTAGTGTGTTTAATCTTGAATAATTCTGGACTGTATAATATGCAAGCAGGTCATGGTAATGGAATTGTCATCTTTGTGCATACTTGGCATAAGCTTTCTCCACGAGGGCACTCCAAAACTCATTACTGTCATTCGAGTGGCAGTACACCAGCTGATTGTCCACTGTGGGCAGGCGGTCATCGATCACCACGTCCACCCAGTCACCAAAGCGCCAAAAGCGGAAATGGAATATTCCCGCATAAGAGTCTGGTTTCTCTGGATCCCATTCCTGCTCTTTCCAGTCAGGGATAACCTGAAAAGAAATAGAGAGAGAGAGAGGGAGATGAAGTAAGAAATAAAAACAAGATACACAAATTTCACAGATCCTCTGTTCTAACCGTATATTTAAAAAAGGCATCGCTCTAGTCACAGAAGTCACAATTGTTTTTGACTTGGAAAAATGGACCTGTATTTATTTTTAGCTCTGTTCCTTAAGAGTGGCCTGCCACACGATTTGTTCACGCATGTATCCATGGCTGGGGACCACCTTCCTGTGGGAAGAGGCCCTGCCAGTCAAGGTTTCCAATTTAACCCGGCTCTGATTAGCATGCTGCTCGGCTCAGGCTTGCAATTGGAGTAACTGTAGGACGAGCATGACGAGCAGCTGTTTACAAAATGACAACAGCTCCTGCTGGAAGGACATCAGAGTGATTTAGGAGGTGTGGAGGAGCTGCTTCATTGTGACGGAGCTCCTCGGGGACTGGATTTCAAGTACGGTTCTGTGATAATTGCTCAATGAACAGCAGGTCTATTGGCAACAAGTACATGCTCCGACCGTTCTACAAAAAATGCATCAACATCTCTACTGTGCACTGCACTGCTGTGCTTTAAACTTGTTAGATTCAATATCACTGCAGTCTGAAATGCCTGGTTACGTTTTTAATCGTCTTTAAACAGGAATGTTGTTTTCATACTGTGCACACACACACACACACACACACACACACACATACACAGCCTTCTGAAAACTGTATGAAAGCATAGAACATGTACAATGCTGCCTTCGACACAACCAACATTTGACCGCTGACCAGCTGCTTAAAAAATTTGAACATGTCTGACCGCTAATCATCAACAGCATTAACATTATTTTTATTTTAATTATTTGTATTCTGATCGTAAAATGTGGACGATCTGATTCCCTGATCTGTTCGTGAGCTAAGATAATATGAGTCATGCAATAAGACAATGACACTAAACATACAATAATGGATAAAGAAGAATGAAGTTAAGGGTCTTAAGTCAAAGTCTTGACCTTAAACCAACAGAAATGTTGTGGGAGGACCTGAAGATAACAGCTAGCTGGGGGAAACCCACCATCAAACAAAAGTTAACGCTGTTTTATACAGAGGATTTCCTCCAAGCCGGTGTTGCAGTTGACTAATTAATGATTAGTGGAAACGTTTACTTGCTGTTATTGCAGCACAAGGGGGTTACACCAAATACTGAAAGCAACGGTTCACATACTTTTACCATTCACAGATATGTAATATTGGATCATTTGCCACAATAAATAAATGGCAGAGTCTAATCTTTTGGTGCCATTTGTTTTATTTGGTTCTCTTTATCTACTTATTCTACATCTTTATCTACTTAATCTAATCTAGGCTTACTTTATCTATTTTTTGTGACAAGTTTTAGGTCAAGTTTTTGTACATTTGAACTTCAGTTTTGTCGAACATATATGGAGCTTTTTCTTCACATTAAAGAACATTTTTTGTTTTCTGTAGCAGAAAGAGAGAACAATTTAAAAGAGAACAAAGAGAACAGATTTAACTGTATATTCTAAACTTTTTTTTAATTCAAATTCAATTTAATTTTATTTATATAGCGCTTTTAACAATGGACATTGTCCCAAAGCAGCTTTACAGAAAATAATAAAAAGTGTTAAATATACATTTATAGAATTTTTTAGAAATTTTATCCCTAATAAACAAGCCAGTGGCGACAGTGACAAGGAAAAACTCCCTGTGATGACAAAAGGAAGAAACCTTGAGAGGAACCAGACTCATAAGGGAAGCCATTCTCATTTGGGTAACACAGATGTTTGGATATAACTTTTGTGATAAGTGTTAAATAAATTATTTACAAGCCACAGTGAGCTTAACAGAAAAGGCATACAGGTTTAATATATTATTAGGGTAAAAAAGTTTGTATTCTCAATACATGGAAATTCTACAATATTCATTTCTCCATTACACTATTTGACATACGGATATCAGCGCACCGTAGAGTTCGGCGGTATTGACGTTTTTATACGGTATTAATGTCTTTTGGAGGGGGGGAAGAGGAGGGGTGGTTTACAGTATTCACGTGTCAAACAATACTTTTTACTAAATCTAAATTTTAATACATATTTTATTTTAATACATGTTTTTATAGTGTAAAAAACATCTATCAATGGCACCTTTATACATATAAACATATAACATTTATCTGTTATTATAACAATGATAATGTTTCTCTGATCACACATGCACACAAAACAGAAGAATAAATAACAGGTCGTAACAAGCGAGAGCTCGGTGTGATCATGACCTTCTCTCAGAACAGTGGGATTAAACCTGCGCTTTAGTTTAATAAAGAAGAACAGATTTGACATTTATTCAGTGTTGAACTGGTTAATATAGTCAGACTTGAGTACGTTACGAACAGGGTTAACAATATTACCTGCTGTACTACAAACACCAAGAGTGGGACCTGTTTGTCTTTCTGTCTCACACGACTCCACACACGAAACATGAACAGAATAGAAAGGTAGAGGGATTTATACATGATGTTTCCTATTCTCTGTAATGACGGTAGGGGGCAGATCAGAGAAATACCCCTTTCCATCGAGAACATGAAGTGTGGAGCGGTGTGCACAAACTATGGTGCACGACTATGCACTGTGACAACGTGTGGGACTAGCGTACATGCATGGAACCACATTGAGTGCGTAGTTTTTGACATGTGCACCCTCGTGCTAGTTGCAGCGCATCAAGTATAAACTTGGCTTTATTCTGAATGAGAAGAATGTTTTAAAGTCCCAGTGTTCAGTGTAGATATAAAGCAGAAATCTGATGCGTCACATTTTTTTAAAATACTGTCACCATTTTTCAATTCTGTCACCATTTTTTAATACAGCGGTATACCGAAATACGGTCGTACCACCCAACCCTAGCCTACTGTGTTTCGTTTTTTTTCATCATACAAAATTAAGTTTCTTTTCCAGTGCAGCTGAGTGACAAATGGGTAAATCTTGACGAGCTAGCCTAAAAAACTTCATCATTCCTTCCAAAACGTTTGTACAATTTAGCATTATTGTATGCACGTCTGACTTAGCGAGGCAGTGTGCTGAAAGCTAATACCGTCAAGGGAACAAAGCTCTTACTGAAGCAAAGCTTCTTCCAAGCTAATGTCCTGTATCAGTCCTGTATCATATATTACAAGTGTCCAAACTTTGTTGAATATAGAGAACCAAAATAGATAGAAAATGCAGCTGCCTTATATTCATAGGGTCCTATACCTTAAGTATAAACAGTACAACACTGCCCAAGTCATCTCGACAGGAAGCAAACTGAAGCATCATTGGCTCCAGGCTGTGTGGGCAGAATGGACACCGACAATCTATACAGAACACATAAGAAGACAACAGAAAAGCAGGGAGTCTTATCTATTCATCCTGAAGAGATAGATCCAGAAGACAGAGCGAGGCTCTTGTAGCCCTCATCAATTCAGATCTTGTACATTACAGTCAGCTGTCAGCAGCTACTGTTGTGCCCAAGGTGCAAACAATATTAACATATAAATATGTTGCTGGAGGTGTAGGTGTAGAATAATGCATAAGCAGGCCTTTTACTTGGAAAACATGACTAGATGACTTTGAACATCAAAATGGATGAGTTTGGTAAGTCTAAGGGATTCAAAGCACGGGCATGAGCTCCCATTATCCTATATTTACTGTGAAAAAAACAGTAATTTAATAAGTGAATAACCAAAGACGATTCGATCAAAGTGTCTAAATCAGTATGTGTGTGTGTGGCTTAGTGGTTAAGGCTACATCCCACTGTATCCTGGCTGACCCTGTGTTCTGACTATTTAACACGCTGGAATATGTGAAGAAAATCTCACTGTGCTGTAATGTATAAGTGACAAATAAAGCCTTCTTTTTCCTCATTCATTTTTCTATGGTTATTTTCATTAACTGTGAAACATCTATCACTAGGACTGAGTTATAATTTATTTGAATGAGGTGCTAACTGTGTTTGACTATGATACAGAGTGTCTGAATCTGGTAATCAGCTATCACTGGTAATAAACATGCTAATTATACTAAATCGATACTGATACTGGTAACAAAGTAGATATAAGGCAATGAATGGAGTAGTTGTGTTACCCTGGCTAAATGCCATCATGAACATAATATATAAGTAAGTACATTTCCACACTTTGACCCTATGATCCAACTGTTTGTTAAATGAATAAATTGTTACATTGCCAGTATGTCTTATTTCTTCAAAATTCAATCATCCAGTCCACCAAACACCAAACGAGTTAATGGCACAATAAGCTATTTGGCAATGGCAGAGAAGACTTGGCAATTTTTTCATGGGTGCAACCCACATACTCATCTCTGCTGCTCATCCCACTAATGCATGTTCCTTACAAATATAGCAGCGTTTAAAAGGAAATTAGCAGGCTTTCCAACAGTATAAGACTTATTGCCAAGAAGCGTTGTTACAACAAAGAATCTATCAAACACAAATTTCCCTACTTTTTCTGTTATATATGTATCAAGCAAGCACTGAATGACAGACAATTTAACTGGACACCCACAAAATGCCAACAACAAAACAACAGCTAAACAGTGGAAGAGTGTCTCCTAAGCCTGGTGTGTGCCAGATCTTAGTTACTGGTAGTAAGTCGTCTCCGGTAATGCAGTGTGCTGGCTACCACAGACATACACTAACACTTGTTCTATTTATAGACCACCTAACTGAACAGCCCATTGTATTTGGCTTAATTTATGAATTTGTTTAGGACTGCTTTCCTTTAATTACTTAATATGAAAGGGGTGGATTTCACAAAAGTACATTATGTTTGTGTACAAATCAGAAAGTCATGTATACTACTTAAAATTTATCTGTACTACAGTGTCAATAACTTGTCAGCTGTACATTATTATTATTATTATTATTATTATTATTATTATTATCATTATTATTATTATTATCAGATACAAAGCCAATTCATGTATATCCAGCTAAATCCAGGTAAATGCAACCCAATATTACTGGCATTTTTTGGTCTATTTATCCTCTAAAATTAACCCTTTTTGGTCTATATATTCTGTGTAACAGCTTTTATTTGACTATAAATGTGTTTCTGTCCCTTTAAAAACCAGATACTTCATTCACAGGAATACAGACATCTTTCTTTAATTTATCAAAATTTTCTAAAATTGCTTATTTTTGGTTTTCCTTCTCTAGTGGAGCAGAGATGTAACAGAATGTTACTTGTCACTGTCTGACCAATGGCTAAAAAACAGTAATCCACTGAACATCCCAATCTGCCTTCAGCCATGAGGCCAGTGCCGCATGATCACAGTCTGCCAGTACTGAGGCCACCAGAGACCTGAAGCATAGAGGCAGCAGCTTAAAATGGCATGATACACAAACCTAAAATACAGTGTATCAGACCAAGTATGAGAACTACATCACGGTTTTACCAGAAGTGGATTACACAGTCCACACCATCACTGTAACGTTAACCAGTGGTAAGGGTTTTGTTGTTATTATTAACACAGATGAGGAGATATACTGACATGTTCATCAGTATGAGTGCTCACATCTTCACTGTAATCGTTATTGCTATAGTTATCGTGCTTGGTGTAAGACTTTCCTGCACTCACTGGTACAAACCAATGTCTGGAGAAACTGGAGGCTCCTTCCATAAATGTAAAATAAATTTCTCTTTACAGAAAATCATACATATCACCATGCGAATGTTGATTTATTTAGTTAAATATCACATGTTTAAATCTATCTATTACTAACGTGATGAAGTATGTGTTAGTGCGTCTACACTACCACACTAAAGCCCACACACTACAATACCAAACTCTGTTTCCCACAATTCCCAGCAGCCATCCAATATGGAAGCTCCCAGTACCACACTTTATGATTACACCCATTCACAGACACCTGATTGTTTTTCCCACCTGTTTTGTGCACAATTATGTCCTATAGTTTTCACTTGTGTTCAGTTCGATCCTGTATTAGTTTGGCAAATTAAGCCTCTTATTTTCAGTTGTTCACAGTGTGGTACTAGAAAGCCTTGTTATATAAACTATACCCAGCCTCTCTGTGTGTTTATTCTGGATTTTGACCTTGAGCTTGTTTTTGAACTTCTGACTTGCCCTTTGTATGCTGCTTGCTGATGGCGTGACTCTAGCCTGTTTACAGTCCACGATTCTGAATAAGTGTTTTGGACTTTCTGTGCCTACTAAATATACCTTTTATTAAAGCATCTGTCTCGTCAAGTCCCTGTTTTCATAACAGTATGTAGATGTAGAATATAGATTATCTGCCATGCAAGTGCCTGTGAATGAGTAATGATAACACAGTGAAATGAGCTCACTAATATTAACCTCTGATTTGACATAGAGTTGTCAATAGTGCTGATGTATCTGTGATTATCATACTGAAACATCTCCGACATTTTGTATGCTATTAATCGGTATGAAACTGAATATTGTAAACACACTGTTTGTACAAAACCAGCTCATAAATAAAGATAAAATCACATCATGAAAATCCACTAAAGACCTCCATGTTCAAAACACAAACTTACTTTCTGCCAGAGAGATTCACGCGAGGCCAGACTCGAACACGCCGCCACGAACCAGCAGTTTCCCAGCTGCCCTTGGTGCAGGTCATGAGCGCTGATCCCGTCCACAAACAAGTGAGGATCATCACACAGCTCCTGATATAGACAAAGAGAGAGACAGAAACCGACCAGTCAGAAAGTGTGAATGTGTGAACAGAACACAGGGAGTGAGGAACAGCATCAGCTGCGTGAACACGAGAGAGCGGTGAAGGCTCCTCGTGGATTAAAAAAGCAATAAAAAAGAACGGAAGGAAGATAAAATGGCTGTCTGAGATGGAGACCATAAATCTGTTCTCAGTGTAAGGAGGAGGAAAATGAACAATAAATAGCATCAAGAGCTTCATTTCATGAGATTGCTGGATTTCATGAGACCTTTGCTGATATGATGGTTTGCTGAAAATGTGGTGGTTCATTCGCCTCGTTTTTCGTTACATTAGTCACATGATTTAGCAAGAGCTTTCAAAAAAGAAAGACTGAGATGGCCAAGGCCTGAGCCTCCTACTAGACTAAAACAGTAGATTAAAGGAGGACTCCAGTGTTGTGTTTTTTTAATACCTAAAAAGGACCACATTTTTACCTTGGTTGTGCTGAGACAAATCCTGTTTACACCAAACCTATAATGGTATAGGGTCACTAGGGAGAAATTATATATAATATTGCAAACATACTTCTCATTTGAATATTCTTCATTCAAAGAAGGGACTACTTTTTCAGACAGATGAATTATTGGCCTAGTGTGAACAACCAGAACTACTTTTTACTGGATTGGGCCAGTATTGGAAAATTAATAAAAAATATCCCAAAGCCCTTACATTATTAGAGTTATGGCCTGCATTGAAATCAAATACTTCCATACTGAACAATATGTGAAAGCAGCATATGAGAATGGGTAGTGTCTGAATACGTAGTATTAATTAAACAGTACGAGAAAAGTCCCTCGGAAGACATTTTGTATGCGAACACAGCACACTGTGGTCTGATAAACTATAAACTAACTCATATAATGTGAGAGAGCCTACCGAGCCTACTGCTTTACTGGTCAAGCGGTGTGCATCTAGTATGTACTGTTTAAGAATGCATTTCGGATGCAGCCATGGTCTTTATTATACATTCATCTACAAACCGGATTCCAAAAAAGTTGGGACACTAAACAAATTGTGAATAAAAACTGAATGCAATGATGTGGAGAT